>CAHIKZ030004391.1:3647500-3707500 GCA_903632075.3 Acanthosepion pharaonis | reverse complement strand
ATATATATAGTATAATTATTTTTTTTTAAAAATATGATTCCTTCGTTGCATGTATAGTTCTCATGTTTCAAAAACGAGAGCGGAAAGACTCAATATAATTATTAAAATTAAATTGAATTAAAGTATCAAGACCTGTTTCATCCTCAAGCGAAAATTCAGGAATGATCAATCTAGAAATTTACGCATCTTTATAAGCATGTTCATTCGCAAATTTAATTACTATGGAAACGGATGGACGACCATTTAAGCTCTACTTCTGTATAGAGCACTGTTTTTTAAAAATAAAAACAAAAATGCTAAGATCTCCGGATTATTTACCTAACGTGTTCTTTCCTATTTTTCTACATACCTTCATATATATATATATATATATATATATATATATATATCTATATATATATGTGTGTGTGTGTGTATGTATATATATGTATGTATATATGTATGTATATGTGCGTGTGTGTGTATGTAGTCCTCCTCGTGACATCTCAAGATCTGAATAAAGGACTAGGCACAGGCTGAATAGACTTTGGGAATGAAGAGGTTCATGGTTTACAGTTTCTTCTCAATTGGGGGTGGGGAGGCGATGAAAATGTGACTAAGAAGAGACATATAAGTAAGATGGCCGAAAGAGGGAGACGATTAAAAAGAAGAAGAATCAGAGAAAGAGAAAGATGAAGAAGAGAAAGAAGAAGTGAAAGAGGAAGAAGAATATAAAAGGTAGAGATAGAAGAAGATGACGATGATGATGACAAGGGAAACAGGAAACACAGAATGAGAAAGAAGAAGAAGAGAAAGAAAAAGGGAAAGAAAGAGAGAAAGAAGAAGAAGAATTAAAATTAGGAAGAGGAAAAATGAGAGAAAGAGGGAGGAGTATAAGACCAAGAAGAAGAGAAAGGAAAGAAAGACTAAAAGGAAGTAAAAGAAGGGACGAAAATAAAGATGAGAAAGAAGTAAAAGAAGAAGAACGGAAATGAGAAAGAGGAAAAAGAAAGAGAGAAAGAAAGAAAAAAAAACAAGAAGAGAAAGAATAGAAAGAAGTAAAGAAGAAGAAGAAAAGGAAATAAGAAAGAGGAAAAAGAAAGAGAGAAAAGAGGAAGAAAAAAAAAAGAAGAGAAAGAATAGAAAGAAGAAAAAAAGAAGAAGAACGGAAATGAGAAAGAGGAAAAGAAAGAGAGAAAAGAGGAAAAAAAAACAAGAAGAGAAAAAAATAGAAAGAAGTTCAAAGTAGAAGAACGGAAATGAGAAAGAGGAAAAAAGAAAGAGAGAAAGAGGAAGAAAAAAAAGAAAAGAAGAGAAAGAATAAAAAAGAAGTAAAAGAAGAAGAAGAAAACAAATGAGAAAGAGGAAAAAGAAAGAGAGAAAGAGGAAGAAAAAAACAAAGAAGAGAAAGAATAAGAAAAAGTAAAAGTAGAAGAACGGAAATGAGAAAGAGGAAAAAAAAGAGAGAAAGAGGAAGAAAAACAAGAACAGAAAGAATAGAAAGAAGTAAAAGAAGAAGAAGAATTTAATGAGAAAGAGGAAAAGAAAAAGAGAGAGAAAGGAAGAAAAAAAAAGAAGAGAAAGAATAGAAAAAAAGTAAAAGAAGAAGAAAAAGAAATGATAAGAAAAAGAAAGAGAAAAAAAAAAAACAAGAGAGAAAGAGGAAAGAAAAAACAAAATGAAGAAAAAGAAAAAGAAAGAGAAAAGAGGAAGAAAAAACAAGAAGAGAAGAATTGAAACAGAAAAGAGAAAGAGAACGAAAAGAAAGAGAGGAAGAGGAAGAAAAAAAACAAGAAGAGAAAGAATAGAAAGAAGTAAAAGAAGAAGAAGAACGGAAATGAGAAAGAGGAAAAAGAAAGAGAGAAAGAGGAAGAAAAAAAACAAGAAGAGAAAAGAATTTGAAGAAGTAAAAAAGGAGAAGAACGGAAATGAGAAAGAGGAAAAGAAAGAGAGAAGAAAAAAAAAAACAAAAAAAAGAAGAAAAGAAAAAGAAAAAAGAAAATGAAAAAAGAAAAAAAAGAAAATGAAAAAAAAAAGAAAAAGAAAAAAAGAAGTAAAGAAGAAGAACGAAAAATGAAAAAAAAAAAGAAAGAAAGAAAAAACAAGAAGAGAAAGAATAGAAAAAACGGTTTTTAGTAAAAGAAGAAGAACGAAAATGAAAGAGGAAAAAGAAAGAGAGAAAAGGAAAAAAAAAAGAAGAGAAAGAATTGAAAGAAGTAAAAAAAAAAGAAGAACGAAATGAAAAAATAAAAGAAAAAGAAAGAAGAAAAAAACAAGAAGAAAAAAAAAAAAAGAAGAAGAATAAATAAAGAAGAGAAAAAGAAAAATGGAGAGAAAGAGAAGAAAAAAAAAAGAAGAGAAAGAAAGAGAAAAAAAGAAGAAAATTTTCTGAGAAAAGGAAAAAGAAAAAAAGAAAGAGGAAAAAAAAACAAAGAAGAGAAAGAATAAAAAAAAAAGAAGAGGAAAAAGAAAGAGGAAAAGAAAAAAGAAAGAAAAGAAAAAAAAAGAAAGAATTTTAAAAGAAAAAGTAAAAGAAGAAGAACGGAAATGAGAAAGAACTTTAAGAAAGAGAAAGAGGAAGAAAAAAAAACAAGAAGAGAAAGAATTGAAAGAAGTAAAAGAAGAAGAACGGAAATGAGAAAGAGGAAAAAGAAAGAGAGAAAGAGGAAGAAAAAAAACAAGAAGAGAAAGAATAGAAAGAAGTAAAAGAAGAAGAAGAAAAATGAGAAAGAGGAAAAAGAAAAGAAAAGAGGAAGAAAAAAACAAGAAGAAAAAAGAAAGAGAAAAAGAAAAGAAAAGAAAGAGAAAAAAGAAAAGGAGGAAGAAAGAAACAAGAAAGAAAAGAGGAAAAAGAAAAAGAAAAAAAAAGAAAAAATTGGAAGAAAGAAGGAGAAAAAAGAAGAAAAGAAAGAAAAAGAATTGAAAGAAAAAAAAAGAAAGAACGGAAATGAGGAAAAGGAAAAAAAAGAAGAAAAAGAAAAAAAAAGAAAAAAAGAATTGAAAGAGAAAAAAAAAGAAATGAGAAAGAGGAAAAGAAAGAGAAAAAGAGGAAAAAAAAAGAAAAAGAAGAAAAGAATTGAAAGAAGCAAAAAAGAAGAAAACGGAAATGAGAAAGAGGAAAAAGAAAGAGAGAGAGGAAAGAAAAAAACAAGAAGAGAAAGAATTGAAAGAAGTAAAAAAAGAAGAACGGAAATGAGAAAGAAAGAGGGAAAAGGAAAGAAAAAAAAAAACAAGAAGAAAAGAATTGAAAGAAAGAAAAGAAGAAGAAAGAATAGAAAGAGGAAAAAAAAAAGAGAAAGAGGAAAAAAAAAGAAAAAGAAGAAAAGAAAGAAAAAAAAGGAAAAAGAAAGAAGAAAAGAACGGAAAAAGAAGAAAGAGGAAAAAATGAAAGAGAGAAAAAGAAATGAGAAGAAAAAAAGAAAAAAGGAAAAAACAAAAGAGAAAAGTTGAAAAAGAAAAGAAAGAAAAAGAAAGAAATGAGAAAAAAAAGGAAAAAACTTGAGAGAAAAGGAAAAAAACAAACAAGAAGAGAAAAAGAATTGAAAGAAGTAAAAGAAAAGAAAAAAAAGAAAGAGGAAAAGAGAAAGGAAAAAAAAGAAAAGAAAAAAAAAAGAGAAGAAAAGAATTGAAAGAAAATAAAAAGAAGAAGAACGGAAATGAAAGAGGAAAAAAGAAAGAAAGAGAAAAAAAAAGAAGAGAAAGAATTTGAAACAGTAAAAAAAGAAGAACGGAAAAGAGAAAGAGGAAAAAGAAAGAGAGAAAGTCTCAGAAAAAACAAGAAGAGAAAGAAATTGAAAGAAAAAAGAAGAAGAAAAATGAGAAAAAAAGAAAAGAGGAAAAAAAAAGAGAGAAAGAGGAGAAGAAAAAAAAAAGAAGAGAAAAGAAAAGAAAGAAAGAAAAAAAAAAGAAGAAGAAAGAAAGAGGAAAAAGAAAAGAGAGAAAGAGGAAGAAAAAAAAAGAAGAAAAGAATTGAAAGAATTAAAAGAAGAAGAACGAAAAAGAGAAAGAGGAAAAGAAAGAGAGAAAGAGGAAGAAAAAAAAAAAGAAGAGAAAGAATAGAAAAGGAAAAAAGAAGAAGAACGGAAAAGAAAAGAGGAAAAAGAAAGAGAGAAAAAGGAAGAAAAAAAACAAGAAGAGAAAGAATTGAAAAAGGTAAAAGAAGAAAAAATGAAAAAAGAAAAAAAAGAAAAAGAAAGGAAGAAAAAACAAGAAGAGAAAGAATTTTTTCTGAAGTAAAAGAAGAAGAAAAAAAAATGAGAAAGGAAAAAAGAAAGAGAGAAAAAAGGAAAAAAAAAAAAGAAAAAAAAGAAAAGAAAGAAAAAAAAAAGAAGAAAAAAAATGAAAAAAAAAAGAAAGAAAAAAGAAAGAAAAAAAAAAGAAAAGAAAAAGAAAGAAAGAAGTAAAAGAAGAAAAAAAAAGAAAGAAAAAATAAAAGAAAGAGGAAAAAGAAAGAAGAGAAAGAAAAGAAAGAAAGAAGAAAAGAAGAAGAAAAAGAAAAAAGAAAAAGAAAAGGAAAAAAAACGAAAACTGAAGGAAAAAAAAGAAAAGGAAAAGAAAGAAAGAAATGAAAAAAGAAAGAAAAAGAAAGAAAGAGGAAAAAAAAAGAGGAAAAAAAGAAAAAAAAAAAAAAGAAGAAAAGAAAAAAAAAAAGAAAAAAGAAAAAGAAAAAGAAAAGAAAGAAGAAAAAAGAAGAAAAAAAAAAAAAAAAGAAAAAAGAAAAAAAAGAAGAGGAAAAAAAGAAAGAAAAAGAAAAAAAAAGAAAAGAAAAAAGGAAAAAAAAAAAGAAAAGGAAAAAGAAAGAAAAGGAAAAGAAAGAAAGGAAAGAAGAAAAAAAAAATTGGAAAGAAAAGAAGAAAAAGAAGAAGAACGAAAAAGAGAAAAAGGAAAAAAAAAGAAAAGAAAAGAGAAAAAAAAAGAAAAGAAGAAGAAGAAAAAAAATGAAAAAAAAGAAAGAAAGAAAAAAAAAAAAAGAAAAGAAAAAAGAAAGAAAAGAAAGGGTTCTTCAAAAAAAAAGAAAAAAAGAAAAAAGAAAAAGGAAAAGAAAGAGAGAAAGAAGAAAAAAAAAGAAAAAAAAAAGAGGAAAAAGAAAAGAAATGAGAAAAAGGAAAAGAAAGAAAAAGAGGAAAAAAAAAAGAAAGAAAAGAAAGAAAAAGGAAAAAGAAGAAAACGAAATGAGAAAAGAGGAAAAAGAAAGAGAAAAAGAAAAAAAAAAAAAAAAAGAAAAAGAAGAAAGAAGTAAAAAAAAAGAAGAACGGAAAATGAGGAAGAGAAAAAAAAAAAAAGAAAAAAAAGAAAGAAAAAAGAAAAAAGAAGAAGATTGAAAGAGGAAAAGAAGAAGAACGGAAATGAAAAAAAGGAAAAAAAAAGAGAAAAAGAAAAAAAAAACAAGAAGAGAAAGAAAAAAAAAAAAGAAAAAGAAGAAAGAAGAAAAAGAAAAAAAGAAAAGAAAAAAGAAAAAAGAAATAAAAAAAAAAAGAAGAAAAAAGATTGAAAAAGTAAAAGAAGAAGAAGAACGGAAAAAAAAGAAAATAAAAGAAAGAGAGAAAGAAAAAAAAAAAAAAAGAAAAGAAAGAATTGAAAGAAAAGGAAAGAAGAAAAGAAAAAAGAGAAAAAAGAAAAAAAAAAAGAAAAAATCAAAAGAAAAAGAAAAAGAAAAAGGAAAAAAAAAAGAAAAGGAAAAGAAAGTAAAAAGAAAAAGAAAGAGAAAAAAGAAAAAGAAAGGGAAAAAAGAAAAGAAAAGAAAAGAAAGGAAAAAGAAAAGAAAAAAAAAAAAAAAAAAAAAGAGAAAAAGAAAAAAAAAGAAAGAAGTAAAGAGAAAAGAAATGAGAAAAAAGAAAAAGAAAGAAAGGAAGAAAAAAAAAAAAAAAAAAAAAAAAAGAAAAAGAAAGAAGAAGGAAGAAGGAAAAAGAAATGAAAGAGGAAAAGAAGAAAAAGAGAGAAAGAAAAAGAAGGAAAAAAACAAGAAAAAAAAGAAAAGAAAAAGAAAAAAGAAGAAGAAAAGGAAAAAGAAAAAGAGGAAAAAGAAAGAGATTTTGTCCCCCTTAAAAAGAAGAGAAAAGAAAAAAAGAAGTAAAAGAAGAAGAAGAACAAAAATGAGGAAAAGAAAAGAAAAAAGAAAAAAAAAAACAAGAAGAAAAAGAATTTGAAAGAAGTAAAGAAGAAACAAGAAAAACTTGCCATTTAAGAGGAAAAAGAAAGAGAGAAAGAGGAAGAAAAAAAACAAGAAGAGAAAGAATTGAAAGAAGTAAAAGAAGAAGAATTTTTGAGAAAAAGAAAAAAAGAAAGAAAGAAAGAAATAGAAAAAAAAGAAAAGAAAGAATTGAAAAAGAAAAAAAACTGAAAAGAAGAAACCTCATAAGAAAGAGGAAAAAGAAAGAGAAAATGAAAAAAAAAAAAAGAAGAGAAAAATAGAAAAAAAAAAGAAGAAGAAGAAGGAAATGAGAAAGAGGAAAAAGAAAAAGAGAAAAGAAAAGAAAAAAAAAAAAAAGAAGAAAAAAGAAGTAAAAAAGAAGAAGAACGGAAATGAAAAAGAAAAAAAAAAGAGAAAAGAAAAAAAAAAAGAAGAGAAAGAATTGAAAAAAGTAAAAGAAAAGAACGGAAAAAGAAAGAGGAAAAGAAAAGAGAGAAAGAGGAAGAAAAAAAAAAGAAGAAAAGAAATAGAAAATAAGTAAAAGAAGAAGAACGGAAATGAAAAAGAGGGAAAAAAAAGAGAGAAAGAAAAAGAAAAAAAAAAAAAGAAAAGAATTGAAAGGAAGTAAAAGAAGAAAGAACAAATGAGAAAGAGGAAAAAGAAAGAGAAAAGAGGAAGAAAAAAAAAGAAGAGAAAGAATAGAAAGAAGAAAAAAAAAGAAGAAACAAAATGAGAAAGAGGAAAAAGAAAGAGAAGGAAAAAAAAAAACAAGAAGAGAAAAAGAAAGAAAGAAGTAAAAAGAAAGAAGAAGAACGAAAAAAAAAAGAGGAAAAAGAAAGAGAATAAAGGAAGAAAAAAAAAGAGAAAAAAATTGAAAGAAGTAAAAAAAGAAGAAAAAAAAGGAAAAGAGGAAAAGAAAAAGAGAAAAATTAAAAAAAAAGAAGAAGAGAAAGAAAAAGAAGTAAAAGAAGAAGAAGAAAGAAAAAAAAAAGGAAAAAGAAAAAGAAAAACAAGAAAAAAAAGAAGAAAAGAATAGAAAGAAAAAAAGAAGAAGAAAAGAAATGAGAAAGAGGAAAAAAAAGAAAAAAAAAAAAAAAAAAAACAAATGAAGAAAAAAGAATTTTTTTTAAGAAAAAAATTAAAGAATGAAAAATGAGAAAGAGGAAAAGAAAAAGAAAAAAGAAAGAAAGAAAAAAAAGAAAGAAAAGAATTGTGAAAGAAAAGAAGAAGAAGAACGGAAAGAGAAAGAGGAAAAAGAAAGAGAGAAAGAGGAAGAAAAAAAATGAGAAAGAATAGAAGAAGTAAAAGAAGAAGAACGAAATGAGAAAGAGGAAAAAGAAAGAGAGAAAGAAAAGAAAAAAAGGAAGAGAAAGAAAAATCAGAAGTAAAAATTTTGAAGAAAAATTTCAGAAAAGAAAGAAAAAAGAAAAGAGAAAGAGGAAAAAAAAAAGAAGAGAAAAGAATAGAAAGTAAAAAGAAGAAGAACGGAAAATGAAAAGAGGAAAAGAAAGAGAGAAAGAGGAAGAAAAAAAAAACAAGAAGAGAAAGAATTCAAAGAAGAAAAAAAGAAGAAATGGAAATGAGAAAAAGGAAAAAAGAAAGAGAGAAAAAAGAAAAAAAACAAGAAGAGAAAGAATTGAAAAGAAAGAAAAAAGAAGAAGAAGGAAGAAAAAGAGGAAAAAAGAAAAAGAAAAGAGAAGAAAAAAAAAGAAAAGGAAAAGAAAAAAAAAGTGAAAAAGAAGAAAGAAACGGAAATGAGAAAGAGGAAAAAGAAAAGAAAATTTGCGAAAAAAAAGAAGAAAAGAATATTTAAAGTAAAGAAGAAGAAGAAAAGAAATGAGAAAAGGAAAAGAAAGAGAAAGAGGAAGAAAAAAAAAAGAAAATAAAGAATTGAAAGAAAAAAAAGAAGAACGGAAAAAGAAAAAGGAAAAAAGAAAGAGAGAAAGAGAAGAAAAAAAAAAAGAAGAGAAAGAATAGAAAAACCAGAAAAAGAAGAAAAGAATGAGAAAGAGGAAAAAAAGAAAGAGAGAGAAAGAAGGAAAGAAAAAAAAAGAAAGAAAAGAATTGAAAAAGAAAGTAAAAAGAAGAAGAAATAAGAAAAAGAGAAAGAGGAAAAAGAAAGAGAAAAAAAAGAAAAAAAAAGAAGAAAAAAGAATTCTAAGAAAAGAAGAAGAAGAAAAAGAATGAGAAAAGAGGAAAAGAAAGAAAGAAAAGAGGAAAAAAAAAACAAGAAGAGAAAGAATTTAAAGAAGAAAAAAGAAGAAAAAAAAAGAAATGAGAAAGAGGAAAAAGAAAAGAGAAAAGAAAAGAAAAAAGAAGAAGAGAAAGAATTTCAAGAAGAAAAGAAGAAGAAGAAAAGAAAATGAGAAAAAGGAAAAAGAAAAGAAAGAAGAAAAAAAAAAACAAGAGAAAGAAAGAAAAGAAGAAAAGAAGAAGAAGGGAAAAATGAGAAAGAAAGAAAGAAAGAGAAAGAGGAAGAAAAAAAAGAAGAGAAAAGAATTGAAAGAAGTAAAAGAAGAAGAAGAACCGAAATGAGAAAGAGGAAAAGAAAGAGAGAAAGAGGAAGAGAAAACAAGAAGAGAAAAGAAAAAAAAAGAAGTAAAGAAGAAGAAGAAAAAAAATGAGAAAGAGGAAAAGAAAGAGAAAAGAGGAAGAAAAAAAAAGAAGAGAAAAGAATAGAAAAAAGTAAAAAAGAAGAAGAAGAAAAAAGAAAAAGAAAGAAGAAAAAAAAGAAAAAAAGAAAAGAAAAAAAAAAAAAAGAAAAAGAAAGAAAAGAAAAGAAGAAAAGAAGTGGAAGAAAAAGAAAAAAAAAAAAAGAAAAAAAAAGAGAGAAAGATGAAAAAAAAAAAAGAAGAAAAAAAAGAAAGAAAGAAAGAAAGAAAAGAAAAAAAGAAGAGAAAAAAAGAAAGAAAGAAAAAAGGAAGAAAGGAAGATTGGAGAAAAAAAAGAGAGAAAAGAGAAAAAACAAGAAGAGAAAGAAAGAAAAGAAGAAGAAGAACGAAATGAGAAAGAGGAAAAGAAGAGAGAAATGAGGAAGAAAAAAAAGAAGAAAGAAAAGAAAGAAAAAGAAGAAGAAGAAAGGAAAAGAAAGAAAAAGGAAAAGAAAGAAAAACAGAGAAAGAAAAAAAAAAAACAAGAAGAGAAAGAAAAGAATTGAAAGAAAGGAAAAAAGAAAAAAAAAGAAAAGAAAGAAAGAAAAGAAAAAAAAGAAAGAGAAAGAGGAAAAAAAAAAAAAGAAGAGAAAAAAAATTTTTAAAAAAAAGAAGAAGAAGAGAAAAAAAGAAAAAGAGGAAAAAAAGAGAGAGAAAGAAAAGAAAAAAAAGAAGAGAAAGAGAAAAGAAAGAAGTAAAAGAAGAAGAAGAATGAAAAGAAAAAGAGGAAAAGAAAGAGAGAAAAAAGGAAGAAAAAAAAAAAAACAAAGAAGAAAAGAATAAGAAAGAAAAAAGAAAGAAGAAAAAAAAAAAGAAAGAGGAAAAGAAAGAAAGAAAAAGAGAAAGAAAAAACAAGAAGAGAAAGAATTGAAAGAAGGAAAAGAAGAAGAAACAAAAAGAGAAAGAGGAAAAAGAAAAGAAAAAAGAAAAAGAGAAAAAGGAAAGAAAAGAAAAATGAAAAAAAAGAAAAAAAGAAAGAAGAAAAGAAAAAATGAGAAAAGAGGAAAAAAAAGAGAAAAGAGGAAAAAAAACAAGAAGAGAAAGAATTTTCTAAAAAAGAAGAAGAAAAGGAAATGAGAAAGAGGAAAAGAAAAAGAGAAAGAGGAAAAAAAAAAAAGAGAAAGAAAAAAAAAAAGTAAAAGAAGAAGAAAGGAAATGAGAAAAGGAAAAGAAAAGAGAAAAATTCAAGAAAAAAAAAGAAGAGAAAGAATTGAAAAGAAGGAAAGAAGAAGAAGAACGAAATGAGAAAGAGGAAAAAAGAAAGAGAGAAAGAGAAAAAAAAAAAAGAAGAGAAAGAAAAAAAAAGAAAAAAGAAGAAGAACGGAAATGAAAAGAGGAAAAGAAAAGAGAGAAAGAAAAAAAAAAAAAGAGAAAGAAGGAAAGAAGAAAAAAAGAAAAGAAGAAGAAGGGAAAATGAGAAAGAGGAAAAAGAAAGAGAGAAAGAGGAAGAAAAAACAAAAAGAGAAAAATAGAAAGAAGAAAAAAGAAGAAGAACGGAAATGAGAAAAGAGGAAAAGAAAAGAAAAGAGGAAAAGAAAAAAAAAGAAGAGAAAGAAAAAAAAAAAAAAGAAAAGAAAAAGAAATGAGAAAGAGGAAAAAAAAAGAGAGAAAGAGAGAAGAAAAAAACAAAAGAAAAAGAATGAAAAAGAAATAAAAGAAAGAAGAAACTATGGATGAGAAAGAGGGAAAAAGAAAGAGAGAAAGAGGAAAAAAAACAAGAAGAGAAAAGAATTGAAAGAAGAAAAGAAGAAGAAGAACGGAAATGAAAAAGAGGAAAAGAAAGAGAGAAAGAGGAAAAAAAAAAAAAAGAAGAAAGAATTGAAAGAAAAAAAGAAGAAGAAGAAAAAGAAATGAGAAAGAGGAAAAGAAAGAAAGAAAGAGGAAGAAAAAAAACAAAGAAGAGAAAAATAGAAAAGAAAGAAAAAACAAGAAGAAGGAATTTAAATGAGAAAAAGAGAAAAAAAGAAAAGGAAAAATAAAAAAGAAAAATAGAGGAAAAGAAGAAAAAGAAAAGAAGAGAAAGAGGAAAAAGAAAGAAAGAGGAAAAAAAAAGAAGAAGAAAGAATAAAAGAAATAAAAGAGAAAGATGGAAAAAGAAAAGAGAGAAAGAGGAAGAGAAGAAAAAAAGAAGAAAGAAAAGAATAGAAAGAAGTAAAAGAAAAGAAGAACGGAAATGAAAAGGAAAAAGAAAGAGAGAAAGGAAAAAGAAAAAAAAGAAGAAGAGAAAGAATTCAAAAAGAAAGGAAAAGAAAAAGAAAGGAAAAAAAAGGAAAAAAAAAAAGAGAAGAGAAAAAGGAAAAAGAAGAGAAAAGAAGGAAAAAGAAGAAAGAAAGAGAAGAAAAAGAAATGAGAAAGAAAGAGAGAAAAGAAAGAGAAAGAAGAGGAAACAAAAAGAAAGAAAGAAAGAAGAAGAAAAATGAGAAAAAGAAAAAAAAAGAGAGAAAGAAGAAAAAAGAAAAGAGAAAGAAGATAAAGAAAAAAGAGAAAAAAAGAAAAAAAAAAAACAAGAAGAGAAAGAAAGAAAGAAAAGAAAAGAAGAAGAAGAAAAATGAGAAAGAGGAAAAAAGAAAAGAAAAAGAAAAAAAAAGAAAGAGAAAGAAAGAAGAAAGAAAAAGAAGAAGAAATAAAAGGAAATGAGAAAGAGGAAAAGGAAAGAGAAAGAGGAAGAAAAAAAAAAGAAAAAAGAGAAAGAAAAGAAGGAAAAGAAAAAAAGAAGAAAAAGAAAAAGAGGAAAAAGAAAAAGAAAAAAAGAAAAGGAAAAAAAAAAAGAAGAAAAAAGAATTGAAAAAGAAAGAAAGAAGAAGAATTAAAAAGAAGAAAGAGGAAAAAAGAAGAGAGAAAAGGAAAAAAAAAAAACAAGAAGAGAAAAAGAAAGAAAAAAGAAAAGAAGAAAAAAGAAAATGAAAGAGGGAAAAAAAGAAAGAAAAAGAAAAAAAAAAAAAGAAAAATGAAAAAAGGAAAGAAGAAAAAAAGAAGAAAAAACAAGAAATGAAAAGAGGAAAAAGAAAGAAAGAAAAGAAGAAAAAAAGAGAAGAAGAGAAAAAAAGAGAAAAAAAAAAAGAAGAAAAAGAAAGAAGAAAGAAAGAGAAAAAAAAGAAAGAAAAAGGAAGAAAAAAACAAGAAGAGAAAGAATTGAAAAAGAAGTAAAAAGAAGAAAGAGAAAAAATGAAAGAGGAAAAGAAAGAGAGAAAGAGGAAGAAAAAAAAAAGAAGAAAAAAAAGAAAGAAGTAAAAAAGAAGAAGAACGAAATGAGAAAAAAGAAAAGAAAGAGAAAAAAAAAACAAAAAGGAAGGAAGAAGAGAAAAGAAAGAGAAAAGAAAGAAAAAAGAAGAAAAAAACAAGAAAAAGAATAGAAAAGGAAGAAGAAAAAAATGGAAAAGAAAGAGGAAAGAAAAAAAAAGAAGAAAGGAAAAAGAAGAGAAAGAAGTAAAAGAAAAAGAAGAAGAAAGGAAATGAGAAAAAAAAAAGGAAGAGAGAAAGAGGAAGAAAAAAAAGAAGAAAAGAAAGAAAAGAAAAGAAAAAGAGAAAAAGGAAATGAGAAAAAGGAAAAGAAAGAGAGAGAGGAAAAGAAAAAAAAAGAAGGAAAGAAAGAAAAGGAAAGAAGAAAAGGAAAGAGAGGAAAAGAAAAGAAAAAGAAAGAGGAAGAAAAAAAAGAAAAAGAGAAAGAATAAAAAGAAAAGAAGAAGAAGAAAAACGAAATGAGAAAGAGGAAAAAGAAGAGAGAAAAGAGGAAGAAAAAAAAAAAAAAGAAAAGAAAAGAAAAGAAGTAAAAAGAAAAAGAAGAAAAAAAAAAGAGGAAAAAAAGAAAAGAAAGAGGAAAAAAAACAAGAAGAGAAAAGAAAAGAAAAGAAAAATAAAAGAAGAAGAAAAGGAAAAAGAAAGAGAAAAGAAAAAAAGAAAGAGAAAAAAAAAAGGAAAAGAGAAAGAATAGAAAGAAGAAAAGAAGAAGAAGAACAGAAAGAGAAAGAGGAAAAAAAGAAAGAGGAAAAAAAAAAAAGAAGAGAAAAGAATAGAAAGAAGAAAAAGAAGAAGAAGAACGAAATGAGAAAGAGGAAAAAGAAAGAGAGAAAGAAAAGAAAAAAACAAGAAGAGAAAGAATAGAAAAAAAGAAAAAGAAGAAGAAAAGAAGAGAAAAAAGAAAAGGGGAAAAAAAAAAACAAGAAGAGAAAGAATAGAAAGAAAAAAGAAGAAGAAAACAATGAAAAGAAAGAAAGAGAGAGAAGAGAGAAAAAGAAGAAAAAACAAGAAGAAAAGAAAGAAAAGGAAAAGAAGAAGAAGAACGGAAAAGAGAAAGAGAGAAAAAGAAAGAGAAAAAGGAAAAAAAAAAACAAGAAGAGAAAGAATAGAAAAAAGTAAAAGAAGAAGAGGAACGGAAATGAGAAAGAGGAAAAAGAAAGAGAGAAAAAAAAGAAGAAAAAAATAGAAGAAGAAAGAAAAGAGAAAGAGAAAAGAAGAAAAGAAAAAAAAATGAAAAAAGAAAAAATGAAAAGAAATAAAAAGAGGAAAAAGAAAAAAAAGAAAGAAAGAAAAGAAAAAAAAGGAAAGAAAGAAGAAGAAAAAGAATGAAAAAGAAAAAAAAAAACAAGAAGAAAGAAAGAAAAAAAGAAAGAAAGAATAGAAAGAAGAGAAAGAAAAGAAGAAAAGAAAAGAGGAAAAAAAAAGAAAGAGAAAAAGAGGAAGAAAAAAAAGAAGAGAAAGAATTGAAAGAAGAAAAAAGAAGAAGAACGAAATGAGAAAGAGGAAAAAAAAGAGAAAGAGGAAGAAAAAAAACAAGAAGAGAAAAGAATAGAAAGAAGTAAAAGAAAAGAAGAACGGAAATGAGAAAGAGGAAAAAAAGAGAGA
Source organism: Acanthosepion pharaonis (assembly GCA_903632075.3). NCBI lineage: Eukaryota > Metazoa > Mollusca > Cephalopoda > Sepiida > Sepiidae > Acanthosepion > Acanthosepion pharaonis. The sequence continues at coordinate 3,693,898 of CAHIKZ030004391.1, read as the reverse complement.
AAAGGGAGAAGAAAAAAGAAGGAGAAGAGAAAGAATTGAAAGAAGAAAAGAAGAAGAAGAAAGGAAAAAGAAAAAGAAAAAGAAAGAGAGAAAGAGGAAAAAAAAAAACAAGAAGAGAAAGAATAGAAAGAAGTAAAAGAAGAAGAAGAACGGAAATGAGAAAGAGGAAAAAGAAAGAGAGAAAGAGGAAGAAAAAACAAGAAGAGAAAGAAAAAGAAAGAAAAAAAGAAGAAGAACGGAAATGAGAAAGAGGAAAAGGAAGAGAAAAGGGAAGAAAAAAAAAGAAGAGAAAGAATAGAAAGAAGTAAAAGAAGAAGAAGAAGAAATGAGAAAAGAGGAAAAAGAAAGAAAAAGGAAGAAAAAAAAGAAAAAGAATAGAAAGAAGAGAAAAGAAGAAGAAGGAAATGAGAAAGAGGAAAAAAGAAAGAAAGAGGAAGAAAAAAAAAAAGAAGAAAAGAATAGAAAGAAGTAAAAGAAGAAGAAGAACGGAAATGAGAAAGAGGAAAAGAAAGAGAAAAAAAAGGAAGAAAAAAACAAAAAAGAAGAAGAAAGAAATGAGAAAAAGAAAGAAAGAAGAAGAAAAAAAAACAGAAAGAGGAAAAAGGAAGAGAGAAAGAGGAAGAAAAAAAACAAGAAGAGAAAGAATAGAAAGAAGTAAAAAAGAAGAAGAACGGAAATGAGAAAGAGGAAAAAGAAAGAGAGAAAGGAAGAAAAAAAACAAGAAGAGAAAGAATAGAAAGAAGTAAAAGAAGAAGAAGAACGGAAATGAGAAAGAGGAAAAAGAAAGAGAGAAAGAAGGAAAAAAAAAACAAGAAGAGAAAGAATAGAAAGAAGTAAAAGAAGAAGAAGAACGGAAATAGAAAAGAAAAAAAGGAAAGAGAGAAAAGGAAGAAAAAAAACAAGAAGAGAAAGAATAGAAAGAAGTAAAAGAAGAAGAAGAACGGAAATGAGAAAGAGGAAAAAGAAAGAGAGAAAGAGGAAAGAAAAAACAAGAAGAGAAAGAATAGAAAGAAGTAAAAGAAGAAGAAGAACGGAAATGAGAAAGAGGAAAAAGAAAGAGAAAAGAGGAAAAAACAAGAAGAGAAAGAATAGAAAGAAGTAAAAGAAGAAGAACGGAAATGAGAAAGAGGAAAAAGAAAGAGAGAAAAGAGGAAAAAACAAGAAGAGAAAGAATAGAAAGAAGTAAAAAAAGAAGAAGAAACGGAAATGAGAAAGAGGAAAAGGAAAGAGAGAAAAAAAAAAAAAACAAGAAGAAAGAATAGAAAGAAGTAAAAGAAGAAGAACGGAAATGAGAAAGAGGAAAAAGAAAGAGAGAAAGAGGAAGAAAAAAAAACAAGAAGAGAAAGAATAGAAAGAAGTAAAAGAAGAAGAAGAACGGAAATGAGAAAGAGGAAAAAGAAAGAGAGAAAGAGGAAGAAAAAAAACAAGAAGAGAAAGAATAGAAAGAAGTAAAAGAAGAAGAACGGAAATGAGAAAGAGGAAAAAGAAAGAGAGAAAGAGGAAGAAAAACAAGAAGAGAAAGAATAGAAAGAAATAAAAGAAGAAGAAGAACGGAAATGAGAAAGAGGAAAAAGGAAGAGAGAAAGAGGAAGAAAAAAAAACAAGAAGAGAAAGAATATAAAGAAATAAAAGAAGAAGAAGAACGGAAATGAGAAAGAGGAAAAAGAAAGAGAGAAAGAGGAAGAAAAAAAACAAGAAGAGAAAGAATTGAAAGAAGTAAAAGAAGAAGAACGGAAATAAGAAAGAGGAAAAAGAAAGAGAGAAAAGAAGAAAAAACAAGAAGAGAAAGAATTGAAAGAAAAAAAGAAGAAGAATAACAATGAGAAAGAGGAAAAAAGAAAGAGAAAGAGGAAGAAAAAAACAAGAAGAGAAAATAGAATAGAAAGAAGTAAAAGAAGAAGAACGGAAACAGAAAGAGGTAATAGAAGGAAAAAGAAGAAAAAAAAACAAGAAAAAATAGAAAGAAGAAAAGAAAAGAAAAGAAAAGTAAAGGAACAATGAATATGATACGAGAAAACGTGAAGTACCCATGGTGAGATGCTGAAAGAAAGGGAATCATTTTAGACCAAACCTTCAAAGGAAAAAGTACACAGCGTGGGTGAACGGTTATTTAGTTTGGGCTTGTTAATCATGTATTGAGTTCAATTCTCGCTATGGCAGCATGCAAATATTCGATAACCAAAGAAATAAAAATTGACATGGTGTAAAATCAACTAGCAGACACACATTCTTACACACACATGTGTGTGTGTATGTGTGTGTGTGTGTGTGTAAACACAACATTTACCACTTTGTTTAACTTCGTCATGAAAGAAAACGAAGTTAATACCTCTAATAAAAGTCTAGCTTTAATGACAAAACATTACCAAAAGTGCATTGTCAAAGCTGAATTCTTACTTTTTATTTTCTTTTTTTTTTGTTTTTTACTTATATTACCATGGTGTTTTTATTACTTTACATTACTATAGTTCCACTTTCACTTTCGTTTCTACTTTCACTTTAGCTTTGGGAGAAATTTCCCGCGCAAAATAATTCTCCTTAGCTTAACTGAGCAGAGGAAAGCTTTGCTCTTACATTGCTTTGCCAATGTGGTTTTGTTCATTTTTATTTTACCCTTTTTCTCTCAGCTTACTTCTTCGCTTGGCGTACCGACTGCCTATTCTTAGCGCTATCAGAGGTGTTCGCGAAACGAAGCCCCGGGCCCCTTCATCAGCGAGCCAACAGAAGATACACTATCTGTAATGGCAGTGAACACTTGTACTTGGCTCCTGTAATCTAGTTAGCAGTGAGCAATGATATTTTAATCCAATCTCCCACTTGCTATACTTTTGATCGCTAAAACGTCACCTTTTTTCCACCACCACTTTGTCTTTTCCCCATCTTGTATTTCTATCTTTTCCCGCCTGCTTATATGCTATTCTCTTTACGCGACAACCACCCTTACATCTCACAACCTCCGTTGCTCCATACATTGTATTCTATGCAATAGGCACCCCCGGTAAATTTCAGTGTGTTTATGTCTGTGTGATCAACGGCACTTATATAGAACACCCCTTACCCCTTGCATCAATGAAAAACCGCCCGCCTTGCTTGCTAAATGGGCTTGTCAGTAATTGAATTTAAACGTTTTATAAATAAACTTCTCCTAGATTTATCTTTTCCTGTTTAAAACGTCGCTTTTCCCCGACCCCCACGGCCGTCACCGCCTGCTCCTCGCCAGAATCTCGGCTCTCAGTAGCCGCCACCGCTATGAAAACTAACAGAGAAGAAAAAATTCTTTGCAAAGTAAAATTAAAAGACAAAAAAGGTAGGCGAGATGACGTCGGAACAGCGAGATAGATAGATAGATAGATAGATAGATAGATAGATAGATAGATAGATAGATAGATTTAAAGAAAGAAAGAAGCGAGAGAGGATGGGGGAGAGAAGAATACTCTGTTGATGTGTAAGCCTAAATAAACAATATATATATATATATATATATATATATATATATATGAGCAGTGTAAATATAACTGAGGGAAAGAACGTAAATGAAGCGTAATACACAAAAAATATAGAAAGCAGCGGCGACGAAAAACAAATGCGTAATTGGTACCGGAAGAAAGGAAGAGACCTGGAAGGAGACAGAAGAAAACAATGAGGTCTTCTAGCTAATGGATACCTTACAGTAAGAGAACATTTACTTATCTGTCGCGAAAAATCACTTTCAAATGCATAGATAATTACGTACATTGAACCACATGCATAAACACAAACATACCTTTAAAAATAATAGATAGATAGATAGATAGATAGATAGATAGATAGATAGATCTGAACAGACTAAGATAGATAGATAGATAGATAGATAGATAGATAGATAGATAGATAAAGGAATTGAGATAGATAATTAATTTAGACTGAGGGATAGTCAGGGTGATAGATAATGAATTGATATAGATAGAAACAGTGAATTAACATAAATAGATATGAAACGACTGAGATAGATAGATAGATAGATAGATAGATAGATAGATAGATAGATAGATAGATCTGAACAGACTAAGATAGATAGATAGATAGATAAAGAATTGAGATAGATAATTAATTTCGACTGAGAGATAGTCAGGGTGATAGATAATGAATTGATATAGACAGATAGAAACAATAAATTAACGTAAATAGATATGAAACGACTGAGATAGATAGATAGATAGATAGATAGATCTGAACAGACTAAGATAGATAGATAGATAGATAGATAGATAGATAGATAGATAGATAGATAGATAGATTTATCATTTCACCACAAACAACGCAACGAAGCATCTAAAGCAGAAAGTTTTACTGAGTTTGAAATAAAAAAAAATACACAAATATTGTGAAGCAGCGAGAAAAAGAAGCGAACAAAAATTAAAAATTGATGATTGACATTGCATTGAAATTTCGGGAGATCTAATTAACTGAAAAGGAAGAGGGCTGGAGAGGCGAACGATCAGGCGACCTTTGAAGACCTACTTTTGAAGCTAATTTGATTATAGTAAAATGAAATATAGTTTTGTCAACGGCATAGCAGGGGTCAGCAATATATACTAAATTTATATATTCTGTATGATGCGATACCCCTCAAAAAACGCTTCTAAATTAGGTATTCAAAAGTCACATGATATCCGTGTAAATATATATATATATATATAATATTTTTATTTAAAAAATATTTTACATTCCAGATTCCCATGTAAAATATATTTTAGTAAAAATATTATATTATGGTCTACGTTGTATCGAGCTTTTTTTAAAAAATTTTTTTTTAAAGAACTGTGGACTCTAAACCTGACTGTTCTTTTTTATTTGGACATATATATATATATATATATATATATATATATATATATATATATATATATATATATATTCTGTTATCACAATGTGAGATATCTAAAAGCAAAGAGTAGGAAAAAAAAAAAAAAGAATATAAATGAACTTGGCTATACTGCAATAATTATTAAAAAAACAAAACTTTTAAACTACAAGCATCTCTCGTTCACGCACGTAGCAACAAAAAACTTAACGGATGAAACGCGTCACAAACAAACTTTTTCCATTTTGTCTTACAATTTCTTTGATGTTTAAAATATATATCATTATGTCATACATACATACATACATATATATATATATATATATATATATATATATATATATATATATATATATTCAAAAATTTAAATGCAATGTCAATCGTTACCTTTTGTCTTCGTATTACTTCTATTGTCCTGTCTTCTTTATAGTGTTATTCTTTAGTTCTTCCAGGGGAAGAACTGGAAACTGATTTTAAACTACAGTTGCTTGGAGATTATATCCCAAAAAGGAAACCGCTATGGAAGTAAATCCAAACAGAAAATCCGGAGTTTAGTCACGAAATATTTTGGCTGTCAACAGTGAAAACGTTTCTCTAGTTACTTCAGCCAAGTCGGACCCAAATATGATGCCCTATGTTTCTCTTCTTTTGGATCTTGTCGGTACGACCGAGATGGGAGCCCTGTCGTCTGGATAGCCCATGGCCTGTCTCATCAAATCCAGAATTCCATCCATATAAATCCTTGCTTTATGCATATTGGAATAAGAAAGGTGTCGTCCATTACGATCTTTGGAACATGGAAGGACCTTTAACACGAACGTTTAATGGGTAAACAAACATTACGTTGAAGGTTTCCTAGTTTGGTAAACAGAAAAAAAAAGTTTTGATCTCCATCCATAAAATGGTAAAGACACACTCGACAGAAATTACCTGAGAAAAACTAGAAAATTAAAACCTTTAGGATAAGCTTTTCTTCTACATCCTCTGTACTGACCAGATTTAGCATCGAGACATTTTCATTTCTTTCCATTAAAACAACATTTCATTAATTGCAATATACAATGGAATATGCAACGGAAAATTAGCCTTCTTGTTGGTCTCCGGTCACTGAAAATGAAGGTGATTACATATTTTATAATTTGAACAAATTTTACTTATATTTTTATATATTCTCTGCTATAACGCAATTACGTACCAAACAGGGAATAGTATGCATTTGTCGATAGTAATGTCACACACTGTCCACTGGATTATTAAATTTATAATATATCTCTTTAGATAGTAAAGACTAGTTTGTCCATTCATTTATATAATATTCAATGTTTATAGTTAAATAAAGAAACTAAATTGCCTATCAATAAATTATGAGAAAAATAAGATGAAAAATTCATGGGCTCAGGAGTGAAGCTAGAGCCGTGAAATATTTCATGCATTCATTTCAACTCTTCTTATTTATAACAGCATTATTTCTTTCCAGGTATGAGGGTAGGGGAAAAGTTCATAGGCTGACTATGAAGGTGTGATGCTAGAACTATGAAATCTTGCATGCATTCATTTCAAATTTTTATACGAATACCTTTATAATTTCTTTCCAGGTACGAGGCTGGGCTGAAAAGTTCATAGGCTGACTATGAAGGAGTGATGCTACAGCTGTGAAATTTTGCATGCATTCATTTCAACTTTTCTTATTTATAACTGCATTATTTCTTTCTACGTACGGGGCTAGAATGAAAAGTTCATAGGTTGACTATGAAGGAGTGATGCTTGACCTATAAAATCTTGCATGCATTCATTTCAAAATTTTATACTAATAACTGCATTATTTCTTTCTAGGTACGAGGCTGGGCTGAAAGGTTCACAGGCTGACTATGAAGGAGTGATGTTAGACCTATAAAATCTTTCATGCATTCATTTCAAATGTCTATATTAATGCATTATTTCTTTCCAGGTACGAGGGTGGGCTAAAAAATTCATAGGCTGACTATGAAGGTGTGATGCTAGAACTGTGGAAACTTGCATGCATTCATTTCAAATTTCCATACTAATAACTGCATTGTTTCTTTCGAGGTACGAGGGAGGGCTGAAAAGTTCATAGGCTGACTATGAAGGAGTGATGCTAGACCTATAAAATCTTGCATGCATTCATTTCAAATGTCCATACTAATGCATTATTTCTTTCCAGGTACGAGGGTGGGGTAAAAATTCATAGGCTGACTATGAAGGTGTGATGCTAGACCTATAATATCTTGCATGCATTCATTTCAAATGTCCATACTAATAACTGCATTATTTCTTTCTAGGTACGAGGCTGGGCTGAAAAGTTCATAGGCTGACTATGAAGGTGTGATGCTAGACCTATAAAATCTTTCATGCATTCATTTCAAATGTCCATACTTGTAACTTTATTTTTTCTTTCCTAGTTACGAGGGTTGGCTGAAAAATTCATAGGCTGACTAAGAAGGTGTGATGCCCGACCTATGAAATCTTGCATGCATTCATTTCAAATTTCCATACTAATAACTGCATTGTTTCTTTCTAGGTACGAGGCTGGGCTGAAAATTTCATAGGCTGACTATGAAGGAGTGATGCTAGACCTATAAAATCTTGCATGCATTCATTTCAAATGACCATACTAATGCATTATTTCTTTCCAGGTACGAGTTGGGCTGAAAAATTCATAGGCTGACTATGAAGGTGTGATGCCCGACCTATGAAATCTTGCATGCATTCATTCCAAATTTCCATACTAATAACTGCATTGTTTCTTTCGTGGTACGAGGGAGGGCTGAAATGTTCATAGGCTGACTATGAAGGTGTAATGCTAGACCTATAAAATCTTACATGCATTCATTTGAAATTTCTATCCTAATAACTGCATTATTTCTTTCTAGGTACGAGGCTGGGCTGAAAAGTTCATAGGCTGACTATGAAGGTGTGATGCTAGACCTATAAAATCTTTCATGCATTCATTTCAAATGTCCATACTTATATCTTTATCTTTTCTTTCCTAGGTACGAGGGTTGGCTGAAAATTTCATAGGCTGACTATGAATGTGTGATGCTAGACCTATGAAATCTTGCATGCATTCATTTCAAAATTTTATACTAATAACTGCATTGTTTATATCCAGGTACGAAGGTTGGCTGAAAAGTTCATAGGCTAACTATGAAGGAGTAATGCTAGAGATGTGAATTTCTGTATGCATTAATTTCAAATCTATTTAATAATAACTGCATTTTTTTCGTTCAAGCTGACATCTATCTATCTATCTATCTATCTATCTATCTATGTTTGCCAACCATTTGCACAAATTCGCCAGGTAGGTAATACGATGTGTTCCTCTGTTTCTCCTGCATTTAATATGTCCCTATGAGTATCAGATTTTCTAAGCTCTCCTTCCTCGTTGTCTGCACCCAAATTTAAAATTACTGCATTGTGATCATAAGTATATGTATTCTCTTCGTTTCCATTTTTTCTAAAACCTCGTCGTTGGTCACATGTTCCGTTTATGCTATCCTCAGCATGCTTCTGTAGTACCATATTTCTGCTGCTTCAAGTCTCTTAATCTTTAAGAGAATTGTACAGCATTCACTGCTCTCTCTCTCTCTTTCTATATATGTGTGTTTCAATAAATACTTTTGACAGGTTTTGTCTACTTATTTTTAATAGGATCCTCTCGTATTTACGGACAAGTTTCTTCGTATCCTTATTAAAGGAAGAAAGAAAATTAACATGTTGATGCATATTCATTTTATTTCGTGGTCAGACAGACAAGACCGTGATGACGATGTAATAAAATGTCGTCATCACGGTCTTCTTTTTTCTAAGACTAAAAAATTTTGTGTTCATCATTTTTTTTTTTTAATTTTAGACATTACTATAACTTAGTTATCTCCCTTGACCTCCGCACATGATAAATTTAAAATTTATTTATTTATGCAGTACATAATCTTAGAGTTTTCACTTCACACGGGAAAAAAACATATTTTTCTTTTAGATGAACAGAACAATTTTTGATTAGAAAAGGCTCTCAGTTCTCGTTGCTGTCTTCAGTGTTCACTTTTATATTTGACATACGCTCTATCCTTGATATTCAGCACTTTTACACATAAATATTGTTTGCCTATAATTGTATTGGTATCATGCCCCCCTCCCCCATATATATATATATATATATATATATATATATTGAACAATAAAAAAAATTAAAAAATTAGAAAATAAAAAAATTTAAATCTTTAGACACACTGGGTTGTAGATTAATATTCTTTCGTTTTTTTTTTATTATTATTATTCCATTTAGATTCCTCGACTAGTTTCGACCGAAATGGCCATCATCGGAAGGAGAAATATTTCTGCTTGCTGGTAGCAGTGAACTACAGAAATGAATGTCTTTTGTTGGAGAAAATGAAATTAGTTTTCATTTGTTTTTTTATTTTTTTATTTTTTTATCTTTTTAACATGAATTTTTTAACATTCCTTGTGTTGGTCAAACAGTCTCTTTTAAGTTGTTATTTGAGATAAGAGCTGGATAGATACATGTTATTCTGAATTCTCTGGTCAGTTTGATAGTTTTATTGGACATGGTGAGGGGATGTGACTCTGTTTAGTGTTTGTGTGTGTGTTATTTGGTTCTTAGGGAGTGAGTGAGTATGATATGTGTAAGCGTATGTATTGCTGTAGGTGTGTGTTATCATTTGGCTCATTAGGGAGTGAGTGAGTATGATGTGTGTAATCGTGTATATTCGTGTGAGTGAGTGTATAAGTGTGAGGCCTCCACACCTCCGTAAGCATGTCTATCTTGTTTGGGTGAGAAATGTGGGTAGGTTTTGATTTGTTGAGTTATATATTATTACTATCTATATATTGTTAAATTTATGATTTAGCCGGGCTGGGTATTTTGTTTTTAGACGTTGTATCCACTTATTTTCATCGGACTCTAATATATATATATATATATATATATATATATATATATATATATATATATATATTATAAATTAATTGATTTAAAATATGTTTTTTTTTCGCTACACAGTTCTAACCATGTTTCAAAAATGGAATCTAAAAGCTCCTAATTTAATTTTGTAATTAAATTAAAGACATTAGTTCCATTTCATCCTCAAGCGAATTTTGGAGTATCTTTTAAAATTACTGGGTTTTAAATACACAGCTAAAACAAAATTCATTTTTCCAGGGTTACAGATAAATCTATTTTGCTATACAGGGGTGTCTGGGTGTTCAATGTCTCTATTTTAATGTATCAGTTATTGCTACGTTTTGGTAGTCGGTAGGGATGTATTTTTCAATGAAATCTAACATCCGTTAAAAACGTGTCGTCTGGATTTTTTTAAAAATTATATTGTTAACGGCTAAAATTCTTACGGCATTTTTTCTTCGTATATTTAAAGATTTTTTTTGGGGGGGGTGTTTAGGTAAGAATACTTTTTATTTAACTACGATTTGAAATATTTTTACTTTTAATTTTTATTATACTATAATTCTTTCAAGCACAATTAAATGTAATTAGAATCCCTTGCAGTTTGTAGAATTATTATCACATCAAGTATATTACGATTTTTAAAATTTTATATTTAAATATTACTAAAGTAAAATTTTCATTTCCCTGATTTAGTAAACTTTATTTATTTATTTAATTACAGTTTAAAAGAAGTTTAGGTTAGAATTCATTTTAATGTACTACAATTTTAATTACAACTTTAAAATATTTTAATTAGTAGTTTTTATATATATATATATTATATTTTATATATATATATATTATTTTTTAATCATTTCATTCCAAGCAAAGCAATAAAACCACGAAGATGGAAATCAAGGAATCAAGAAGACAGAAGATACTAACTGGCATTGTATATAAAATTTTGAAGTATAATTGTGACTGGGAATCTAGAAGCTAAAAGAGTGTTCCACAGGCGATAAGTTTGAAAGAAGAAACTGTTGACATAGAACTTACGGTTACATCTTGCCATTTCAACTGTTAAACCACCTTACCGCCAAACTATTACTGAGCTTAAATTCATGAAGTCTAGATACCATGGAGGAAAGACCATCAGAACAATTTCCGTGAAAGTATAATATATATATATATATATATATATATGGATTTTGATTTAATCCGATATACTTTTATTAGTTTAAACGTTATTTTTAGTGAAAACTCTTGTTTGAGTAAAAGCTTCATCTAAACAGTATTTGAAACTCTATGTTATTCCGTCCTTCAACCTACACACTCACTTATTTTTAAAAAAATGCACCTCCAGGCAGAATTCGAAATATCCATCTTTCCAAGAGAACACGCCGTTTGCTCCGATGGACTCGACGTATATTGAGCAATCTTTTGTGGATCAGTTTTAATATTTTTTATTAATAGGGCCTACTTGGATTACTTACCTACGGTTTTATATATATATATATATATATATATATATATATATATATATATATATATATATATATATATAGTTCAAATGTTTGAGGTTAACCCTGATAATTTCTTAAATAGGCACAAAATATAGTTGTATTGTATTTTAAAAAAGAGAAAATTATTATTCATGGTTAAAAAAGTGAAACATGAATTTTTTTTTAATAGAAATTATATGACAAAAGAAATAAGAATTTTATGATTAAATTTTGCTCTCGTCAAATTATCCTTCTTTAGCCTTGATTACTGCCACACAGATGTTTCGCATTCGTTGCAAAAAATTCTCAATGCATACGTTTGATAACTGATTCCATTCCTATTTCAATGACTCTAAGAGCTTTTTCATTTTTTTTTATTATTATTATTCTCTCAAATTCACCCCATAATAATTCTGGTTTTTTTTTTCAAACATTTGAACCGAAGGGTATATTGACTGAGGATAGAATAAATATTGAAAATAACGTAATATTCTCAAAATGACCAATAACCTAGCTTTTTATCAGTCTTTATGATGAATTCTACGGAAAAGAATGTGAAAATTCGTTTAGCTTAAGACTGGGCCGTCTTGAATAATATGGATGTTAATCTAGAAATCTGATCTACCAGACAGAGAATCTTTCGAACCACTGTAGAGTAGGAGTTAATGTATGGTACCACTGCCAGGACATTCACTAAAACCGTTGAATCTAAGCTTGACGGAACCTACACTCAGATGATGAGGTCTATACATAACATCTCTTAGGGACAACATCAAGCTTATGCACAGCTCTATGGCTTCATCTCTGATATTTCTACAATTTTACACGAACGCTGAATGCGCTTTTTAGGACACAAACCAAGGAATATCGAGTGATTTAATGGTCCGGACACCTACACATGGTGCAAGACCTGTTGGTCACCCAGAAAACACGTACATTGACCCGTAATGACATTCTGACCTAGCTACAGGACAGTGATGTTTGACGTGATGGTGTCACGAATGTCCGAGCTAGCATGACTGAATAATATCATATATTCCTCTCTTAATTCTAATATATTTTCAATATATCATGTATGAATATATCGAATGTAACCTAAATATTTATCGCAGAAAAAAGTCACAAACATATATCATCTTCAAGTAGGCTTTATTTAAATGTCTTTTTATATTCTCCTTTTCACAGACACTTAAACGATTTACAATAAAATGTAAGGGAAACGTAAGAAAACCGTTGGTTTTCAACAGAAAAGTAAATATGAAGAGAGAAATGTTCAGCCTGGGAAGATTTAAACCAAAGATCAAAATATTTGTTTTATTCTTAAAAAAAAAAAAAATCAAGAATAAAGAATAAACGAACGGATAATACAAAAAAGTAAATATTTTGATTATATTTTTCGGCGAAATGATAAACTGAAAGAGGTTTCTGTTGGGTTGTTTGAAAGAGAAGACGTAGTGGTTTCAGATTACGTGAAGGAAGTCTCTAGAAAGCAAGAAAAGTGCAGTGAAGAGATTGAATGTAAACGAATCGGCAAGACTGACAACTATTGACAAAGAGGTTAGACAAACATATGAATACAAAAGAGGAAAAATTGCATAAACATGTTTGGTCGTTATTTTTTGAATAAACTGGGAATTAGAGGCAAGCAAATAAATAGATAGATACTAACTGACTGAGATAGATAAACAGATAGATAGATAACGAACAGACTGAGGTAAGCATAAAAATATAGATATTATATACTTAATATATATATATATATATATATATATATATATATGTGTGTGTGTGTGTGTGTGTGTGTGTGTGTGTGTGTGTAAAATATAGAGAAAATAGCTAGGTAAATAATCCAAAGTTCTTTATTTTTGTTATTATTTTTAAAAAAATAGTGCTCGATACAAAAGCAGAGCATACAAACATATATATATATATATATATATATATATATATATATATATATAAAGAGAGATAGAGAGACAGAGAGAGAGAGACAGAGAGAGAGAGAGAGACAGAGAGAGAGGGAAAGAGACAGAGTCACAGCGGAGTAGTGGATAGCGGCTCGGAGTGTGGAATCGGTGAGCCGAATTCGAATTTCAGTGGAATCCCTCACGTGCTAAAACCCTTGCGAAAGGTATGAATCCTCTTCTTCTCCCCCCAGCTATGGGTAAATAGCGGGACAGACTGGTCCTATAGCCTTGTATAGCAACTGGTCTAGGAGAAGGACAACTCTGAATTCAAAACCTGCCATTGGCTTCAACTACGGCCTTCCAGACGACTTCGGAATCTCCTGCAACACTTACGGACGTTCCCATTGTTTAAGTTGTTGTCAGAATATTTGCCTTCTGTTCATCTTTGGTGTTACAAAGAGTTTTGTTGGCCGGTCGCCCACACGTAATAATCAAGGGGGTTACTGTCTGGGGAGTTATGTTGCCAGATCTAAGGTGTGATGTGGTCGCAGAAGTTCTCCTGGTGATGTGGCATGGTGCAGAGTCCTGTTGCCAGACATAGGATCTTTCATCAGCCATTCTCTTGACCAAGGGTAGCAATACTTACGAAAGCCTCTTGATGTAGGCTTCTGTGTTGAGTCTGAGGCCCTCACTAATAAATTTGACAGTTCTTTTCTTATCAGAATGGTCAGAATGAGATTTCCAAGCTTCCGTACTTTCGTAATCACCATTAAACTCATCCAACTCTTTCCGAATCCTCTACACTGTTCTTCGATTCAGACCCAAACACATCTGAAATATTCGTATTGGAGATTCTGGCGTGAATGCCAAGCAGTACAGCATGTCGTTTCCAAATTTCATGTGGAGTGAATTGTATCATGGTGCTCTTTTTTTTCTCGCAGCCAGTGTCCAACTGACCCTGCTGTACTGTGCAGTCGATAAAATTAAAAACAAACAACGCGCATGCGCGAAATATAAAATGGCGGCTATTTACCATTCATATTCTGTATGTATGTGCGTATATATAAAATATAAATATATATATATGTGTGTGTGTGTGTGTGTGTGTGTGTGTGTGTGTGTGTGTGTGTGTGTGTGGAAGAATTGAGAAAATGGATACGTAAAAATCTCCTAATCTGCCCACCCACGCACACATGCAAAATAGAGAGAGAGAGAGAGAGAGAGAGAGAGAGAGAGAGAGAGAGAGAGAGTAAGTAGAGGATGGAGAGAAGAAGTGAGTGAGAGTTAAGTGGAGAAAAAAGAAAGAGCGGGAGTGTGTTTGTGAGCGGGAGAAAAAGCTCAGTAGAAAAAGAGCAGAAGAGGGAGAAAGAGAAAGTGAGGCAGACTGCGACGAAGAAAAAAAAAGAGAGAGTAAAAGAAAGAGTGTGAGTCGCAGTGTAAGAAAGAAAGAAAGAAAGAAAGAAAGAAATAAAGAAAGAAAGAGAAGAATATTAATGGCGTGTTTGATGAGCAAATACAGCCCGCAGGCGTCCCCTTCCCCAGTGAAAAAGCAAGGGACGAGGCTGTTTTAAAATTCAATTCATTCCCGATTCATAATACATAACTGCATAATGATAAATGGAAGTCGGGGGCCGGTCTCTCTCTGCGAGATCGTCATGCCCACCGCCCGAGGCCGAGCCTAACATTGGGACCGTTGCCACCGTCCTTTCCACCATTACACTACATGTGCACAACGTCTGTCAGGAGAATTAAATTAAAAAAATAAATGTCGTAGGAAGCCATTTTTTTTAACCTATTCAGTTTTTTTTTTATGTTCACTGTTTATTATTATTATTATTGTTATTATTATTATTATTATTATTATGATTATTATTTGTTGGGATCAGATATAGATCAAATATGGATCGGAATCCGACAGAATGATAAAATAAAGAACAAATAGGAAACATTTATCAATCTAAGATGTTTCACTTTTATTAAAACTTCATCAGAGAATGAGATATAGAGAAAAAGACGAAAGAAATTCTGACATTTTTTTTGTCTTGTTTGATTTTCATTGGTTAATCATGTTTCGCGTACATTCAAATAAAAAAGTATAATTTATGGCGTTCTGAATTCAAGGAGAGACGACGCGTCCTATCGAAGTTCCAATAAATTAACAGATTCCAAGCCTAATTGAAAACTATTGCTTTATATATTTATATAATAAATTCTAGTCTAGAATCAGATGATAATGTATATTCAGAAGTAGGTACATGTATGTCTAATAGGCATTATGTTCGCTGGTTTAATAAAATAAAGCTTTAATAAAAGTGAAATATGTTAGATTGATAAATCTTTCCTATTTATTCTTTATCTTAGCATATTTTTATTTTATAAATTCTTATTATTTTGTACTAGTTGAGCTTTATGTCTATCGACGCTCGCTGGAGCTCTTTGGTGAAAGCAACATAATATACATAGAAAATGAAGGGGTATATTATACTGAGATGTATATTGTCGTGTAGATATCACTACCTCTTTTTTTACTATATTTCATACTAAGGCCCGAGATCCACTCAAGTTTGAGTAGAACTGAATGTTGTGAGTTATAGGAATGTCATATGAGATAATAGAATGTGAACATTATGTAAATAAGAAGGATATGTAGCGAGTGACTCTTGATTTGAAAATTGTAGTGTTCAGGAGAGCATCCATGTGGGAGTTATTTCTACAAAGTTATTATTCGAAAGAGAAAAAAATCTTATTGGAAAGTTCTTACATTTGGAATACGGAGACTTAGACACTAGGACTGCTTTCTTGGATTTAAATACTTCCAACTGCATTCTAAAATTCTGATCTTTTTTAAAGTTTTCGCTAGATGCTATAAGAAACAAAACTGTATCGGAAGTAAATATTGCATTTATTAGATATAAGACTTGTTTATTATCAATCAAAAACTTTACATTGTCCGGAAAATGATCCCTGAATTTAGAATGAACTTTTCGAGTTCTTAAATATGTGATCTTTGTAAAAGTCCGCGCACACTTTTTATTGTTAATATAAAATAACAGCGACTAGACACTGGTTTTTGGTTTCGATGTTTAGTATGTTCTAATTTGAAACCTTGTATCGTTTAGCTGTGAGTCAGACTTTGTTAAATGTTAACGTTTTGTCGACAAATGAATGGCTTAAAGATGGAGGGTAAAAAGTTAAACTTTCACCATACACTGAATTTCAGAAAGGTGTAAGCGTTCGAACTGCCACAGAAAAAAAAGAGATTGAATCGTGCCCCAACTCTTCAGACGGTCAAAAAGTAGTCTGACAGATTTTGCCAGGGTGATTTTAAATTAAGCGATCAACCACACCCCGGGCGATCTTCCGACATCGATGAAGTCGCCCTGTTTCCCATCGTGGAGAAGATTTTCGATGGAAAACCGAAGATTTTCGATGGAAAACAGAAAATTTCGATGGAAGAGATTGCTAAGAGCCTGAAATGCGATATCTTAACTACTTTTCCAAACTCGACACGTGGATGCCACGTTTTCTAACAGAAATGCCCGATCCTTTTTCTACGACAAGTTATTTGCTGTTATACCACGAAAAGAAGCCCTTCTTGGACAGAATTGTCACAGACAATGAAACATGGATCGTTTATGATAATGTTTGACGCAAATCGAGTTGGAAACAAGCTTGTAAATGGGAATAACCCATTGGTAATGCCGGATTGCATCCAATACAGTTATTTTTGTCCGTTTGGTGAGATTGCAGAGAGATAAATCACTTTGAGCTTCTTCCAGCCGGCGAAACAAAAACTGCAAAGAAGTATTGCGACTAACTCCCCAATTTCAATGCGGCTATTGAAAAATAATCGGCCGATTTTGGCAAATCGGAAATGTGTCGTTTTTCAGCTGTTATATACCGTACCTATGAATACTAATGGGTATGTCCCAATCCTTATGAATACGTTGGTCAATATTGTAAGTGGGAGTAATATGCTGTCTAAGTAGTTCACAACAAGCAGTGGTTTACCTATTTCACGCCGCTGGAGAGTATTGTATTTTGTTGATGTTATAAAGATTATCATTTCATTTCCAACCTCCGTTTTGATTATTTCTTATTCAGTAAACCTTCCTAGGTTACAACACCACCAGACAGAATGTTAAAGAATAGATTTTGAAGAAGCTTAAACAGTTGAAATGGGATCCACCCTCCAGCACCCACTGTATTCTTCTGATTCGGCTCCTTCTGATTTTCATTTGTTTCAGTCTCGATAGAACAGTTTAAAAGGCAAAAAATAATTGTCACTATCATCAAAATGCACAGCCAGTGCAGCAGCCCACCGACTTGGGTTACGAAACTTTGTCACTTGCATTATATTCTACTGACTACCGCTTTTTCAAGCAGCTTGACAATTCCTTCGACTCAAAGACAAAGAAAATGCAAAAACTGCATTCAAAGATTTCTTGGCGTCCAAACTTTTAGACATTTATCATAAGGGAGTAAATTTGTACCTCGATGGCGTAAATTTATAGATGTTCACTGTCTAAATGCATTGAGGAACAAAAGTTGATTCTAAAATAGGAAATTATTTTTCAAACAATCTGTTATGGTAATTTACCCACGCACGAATGGACTCTCCCAGCTATAAATAGGAGCAGGTACTGCCTTTTGGACAGGGAAGTTTCCAGCAGTCAGCTCTGACAGTCGGACCGAGCATTCTTGCTGTAAGACTCCCGTTTGTATATGTTTGTATTAGTGTTTCTGTCAATATATATATTTTTAACTCAATTCCTCTCTTCGTGTCTTTATTTTTGGCCCTAACAAGGCCACAACACAACCTAATATATTTTATTCGCTCTTTACTGTTTACTGAAGCAAGAAATCTGTTCTTTTTTAAGTGTATTCGATGCTTTTTCTGAAAAAGTCGAATCATCCATTTTATGATCGAACCAGCAGCATGGCCCGGCGTTGCCCGTGCTTAGTTCAAAAATCGTACGACTCGTACAGCAATCGCTATTACTTGACTTAAAATATTTTTGCCTTCCTTGCCTTTAAAGGAGTGCCCTTTTCCGTGCTGATGTTGCTACATGCCTAATTTCTTGCCTATCTCACACTGCGTTTTTTTTCTAAGCTCTATACTAAACATTAAATCTGTTACGAAAAAAGAACTAAACAAAATGAACACAAAACGATCAGCTTTAAAAAAGGACCCGTAACTGTAAAAACCGAATGAAAAAAGAATGTTAACAACAAATACTTTTTCTCACCCAACTCAGTTCTTCGGAATCAGAATCAACGTTGAGTTTAAGCAAGCTAATGAGCCAATTGGACTAAAGTGCCATGCAGATTTAAATTTTTCCCACTTGTGACGAATGCAGCTATCGATTTTTTTTGCATGCTACTTAACATTCGTGTCAGTCAGCTGTTGGCTCTCACGCTGGCCAATAGAATCTTCCTGCCTATTTGTCGCAGCCAGCTATAGGCACTCACTCTGGCCAGTAAAAAATGGCCGCAAACTACATGAAAACTGCCGTAGAAGCATGAAAATATCGATTATTTCCACTATCGATGGGAGTTGGGAAATGCAAAGCCGGTCTTGGGCTTCTCGCTAACTTGGAGCATGTGCATGTAAATTTTGGTACAAATCCGTCGAAAATTGCGGCCATGCATTCGTCACACACACACACGCACACACACACACACACATATCCTGCCTTTTATAGATAGAGATATTGAATTGTGATAAGAAATGGAAGTACTTGGTTCAATGCCTTGATCATGACAAAGGATCAATGCACTTTTTTTGCATCTGTAACTTAATATAAAATAAGCAACTACGTTTGTAACTTGAAATGTATAAATGTTCAGGGTTTTGACCGATTTAAACATTGTTTAAATACATTAATTCAGGTATAAAGTTGATTCTAAAATCGGAGGTTATTTCCGTACAACCTAATATTTAACTCGTTTTTACTCCAGGCACAGGTAATGTTTTTAATTGAAAGGCGCTTCAACGTTGAGTAATGGTTAACGAAGCGTCTCTGGTTGAATTGTACAAAAGGGAAAGGAGTTCTATTTTCACCGCTTTATAGAAAATTCAACGACAAACTTACCCTTGAGCTTTGATATAAAATTAACCATTCTAATCTAACTTTTCAGAATTGATGTGAACATACAGTTCCGTTTCAAAAGAAAAAAGAAATGAAATCTGTACAAATGTGATTGGATTACTTGTCCGTTATGGTGACTTTTCTTCAACTTAAAACTTTTGCTTCGTTCCTGCTGGCTCCATCTTGATCTTTGAGACTTTTGAAGACTATTTGATTGATTTGATGGATTGCCACTCTTGCCTTTAAATTATCTTTTATTTATTTATTTTTTTGTAGCGTGCAGAACCTGAATATTTGAAGATAACATTTTTTCATTGAAACTGCGAATATCTTTTTCTTACTATAATTTAGTCTACAAAGAAAAAATGCTAGTTCAGTGTGTGGTGTCGGGCAATATCTCTCATCTTAATATGTGTTAGACCTTTATAAGCCAGTCAGTTGATTGTAAATTAAATATTGCTGACACATCTGATCCCTGCTGTTTCTGCTATGTGCCTAGAAATTTTGACGAAATTCAAAGTAGAATCTGCAATGTTAATTGAACTGACCTTGCATCATTGCAATTGTTTTCCCGCTGCCTTAACGTAGCTTTCCTGTGCCTTTTTTGATGAGATTTTCTCTTTTGCTACCTCGACTTTACAAATGTAAGCGCAGTGCTAGATTGGCAGATAGGTCTCATCATTTTGCTGCTGAAATTGCTAGTTTTATCATAAGTTCTATGCAAAGAGATTGGTCTCTCGCACTTCGCGTCTGTGGAACACTCTTCCAGCTTCTTGGATTCCTGGCAACTAGAACTTTCAAATATTTATTTAAATGCAACGTTAATCAATATTTTTTTACATTTTAACGCTACGCAAGATGTGAGAAGTAGCCATTAGTATGACTTTTTGCAGTTCACATATTTTAGGGCAACTAGGTATTTGGACCAAATCTTTGATTGATTCTTTTGACAACTTCCAAAATCAAAATAACAACAGGATTTGTTGTTGTATTCAGATGCCGTCTTTTATTTAATTATTATTATTATTATTTCCTTAGGTTTGTGTTGTATACAAAGTTCCTTCTGGGTCCCAACAAGAGACCTACTGTCAGAAATGGCTTCATTTTCCACTGATCATTTTTGTAAAAAATAAAAATAAAACAAAAAGCCTAAGATCACACACATTTTACTTAGAATAAAGCTCTTCGTAATGTGTGAACTGTACTTGTGAGTACATTTTTTGTATTTCTTTAAGACATGGGCTACCAGGAAATCTTTTAATAAGTCTATAGAAACCTTTTTCAATCAAACCGAGGGATCCAACTTAAACTGGAATTATTGATATCATCCATGTCGAATTTGTTATTAAACACTTTCTTTTTTACTTTGTATCTATAGTTATCGCTGTTTAGTTAATGCAAAAGGAGGATTAGAGACAGACAGAACAGAAACGGCGACAGGGAGACTCCTTGAAAGATTAATATTATTATTATTAATGCCTAATTTAAGAGTTGAAATATCAATTGATTCTAGATATTTTTTCAGAATGTGTACCGTATTTTGAATGTCGAAATTACAGTCGTTCGTGATAAAAGTTGAAGTCACATTGTGTTAGACATTATACCTGTCGACATTAAATCTTTTGTTTAACTTTGCTGTTGTGCAACCCACATAAATCATTTGGTAGTCTGGGCGGCGTCACCGACCTTTCAACTCTTAAAACACACAAAGATCATTAAATATGCAAATTACTAACGTCTCACCCTGAGGCAATGAACAAAATGACAGGAGATTTCCGTACGAAATATACTAAACTAATTTATTAATAGCTTTTAATTAAGTCAACTGGCGGACATTTTCAAGATATGCTAGACTCTATCATGTTACTCACGTTTAAGTTGCATTCCATTCACGCTGGCTTTCGTATTATTCATTTTGTCGTGTTGATTACCAGTACAACCGTTTTTCTCACGGCTAGCTAAGTTTGTAAAAAGACTTGTATTTTTTTGTGTATGCAATTTTTAAGCATAACAAATATAGTGTTGAAGTATTGTTGAACATTGTTTAATTTTTCTTTTTATTTCCTTAAATTAGTACTGGGAATGACGATAACATATGCCCGGTAGCAAGGTCTTTGATCAGGCGATTGGAGGGTTTGAGGGACATAGAACCACCACTTAACTGATGTTATTCCCAGGTACACACTCACCCGGTGTTGTAACATCTATTAGGGTCTCAAATATGGATAAATAGTGACCCTTCAAACAAGCTAAAACACTATGGAAGTATGAAAATGCATTCTTATAGTACCAGCAATAGATTTTTATATAAAAATTACTAACAATACATTTTTTAAAGCAAAATTATCAAAAATACATTTTATCTGTAATTAAAGGCATACAAATGTGTTCCAAATATATTTAGTTGAAGCTATAAAATTGTGTTCAAAATATTTAGATTTCTATAAAGGTTGCCCCTAAAAAAAAACAAAAAAAAACAACCAAACAACTTTTCTTAAATCGCGCTATTACATAATTATTCTATTGAGTGAGAAAGCCACACGTCAGAAAAGGTGATCATGGCTCTCCCCAATTACCGTAGCTCTTGATAAATTTTGCCTTTTCATTATCTCTCGTAAACCTTGTTCCGCCATACATTTGCTCAAGCTCACTAAGTAAGTCATGCCTTGTTTTCCTCTGTCCTGCTTGACTTCATACCTTTGAGTATCAGATTTTCCAAGCCTTCTTTTCTCACCATGAACCCAACAAATTTTCTCTAATACTTCGTCATTGGGCACACAATGGGTCCAAGGTCTTCTCAGCGTCATTCTGTAGAATAACATTTCTGTTGTATCAGGTCTCTTCTTCATCGGTGAGGAAATTATCCAGCATTCACTACCATATAGAAGGACTGATGCTACATAACATTTCAGTACTCATTTCTTTGCTTCTTTCGATATTTTCCTGTTCCTTAATACATTTCTTAGCTTTATGAAGGCATCTTTGGTTATCCCAACGCACCCTCTGATTTCAGATTCACACTTTCCGTCCTCTCTTAAAGCATTTCCGAGATATTTAAATTGTTGTATTATTTGATTTTGGTATATCTAATTTGTAATTTACATGCTGGCTTCTTCCTTTTGCTGAAGAATTCCGTCTTCTTCAATTGGTGTTTAGTCCTTTTATCTCGCTTTCTTTGACTACTTTCTTTATGAGTTCTTGCAATATCCTGTTTACTCTACTCTCACTACTGCTTCCTCTGAATATCCTATACTGCTAAGATTGTGGCCCGTAATAACAAACCGAGGAAGAATTATTAATTTTTTCAGAATCGCTACGCTGCACAAGGTTGAATAAGTCCGGCGAGAAGATACATCCTTGTCTTACACATCTTTCTATATTTGTATATTTACTGAATCCGTTTTTCCGGGTTGTTTGCTGCTACCATAGGTTCTTGATTATTTTAATATCTTTCTAAAATATGCCAAGGATAGGGTGTTATTTTTGGTGTAATTTATCAAACGCTATTTACCTAATCTATGTACGAAGGTAAACCAAAAGTTATCCGTACGTTCGCCATAGCATATCTTTAGATCTGTCACACTGCCTTCTGATCATACATGCTTATAGTTGATATTACTGAGATCATGTGATCGAAGTTTGAGCTTGATCCTGCCAGTTTTCTTGCTGCTGCTACAGTGTAAACATGGCCGCTCCGCTAGCAGTGTGTATCATGGATGAACAACGAGCAGTGATCCGAATTTAGAGAGAACTTGTAACCTCATCGCTGATAAGTTGCCTGTTCGCCACTAATATCTCTCTTTCTTGATGAATGTTTACGTCAGTAGTGGAGGTTGACCAGATGCCTGCTTCTTCTACGTGTGCCACGCTTGTCCAGCCACTTTTAAACATCTTGATCCACTCATACACACGTGTACACTCTAGAGCACTGTTGGCATATTGTGTTAAAAGCTTCCAATGAATTTCTTCTTGCTCATCTTTTCTTCTTCTTTTCTTCTTCTTTTCTTCTTTTTCTCATTCTTCTTCTTCTTCTTGTTTTCTTCTTTTCTTCTTCTTTTCTTCTTTTTTCTCTTGTCTTCTTCTTCTTTTCTTCTTCTTTTCTTCTTTTTCTCATTCTTCTTCTTTTTCTTGTTTTCTTCTGTTCTTCTTCTTTTCTTCTTTTTTTCTCTTTCCTCTTCTTCTTTTCTTCTTCTTTTCTTCTTTTTCTCATTCTTCTTCTTCTTGTTTTCTTCTGTTCTTCTTCTTTTCTTCTTTTTTCTCTTGTCTTCTTCTTCTTTTCTTCTTCTTTTCTTCTTTTTCTCATTGTTCTTCTTCTTCTTTTCTTCTGTTCTTCTTCTTTTCTTCTTTTTTCTCTTTCTTCTTCTTCTTTTCTTCTTCTTTTCTTCTTTTTCTCATTCTTCTTCTTCTTCTTGTTTTCTTCTGTTCTTCTTCTTTTCTTCTTTTTTCTCTTGTCTTCTTCTTTTCTTCTTCTTTTCTTCTTTTTCTCATTCTTCTTCTTCTTCTTGTTTTCTTCTGTTCTTCTTCTTTTCTTCTTTTTTCTCTTTCTTCTTCTTCTTTTCTTCTTCTTTTCTTCTTTTTCTCATTCTTCTTCTTTTTCTTGTTTACTTCTGTTCTTCTTCTTTTCTTCTTTTTTTCTCTTTCCTCTTCTTCTTTTCTTCTTCTTTTCTTCTTTTTCTCATTCTTCTTCTTCTTCTTGTTTTCTTCTTTTCTTCTTCTTTTCTTCTTTTTTCGCTTGTCTTCTTCTTCTTTTCTTCTTCTTTTCTTCTTTTCTCATTGTTCTTCTTCTTCTTTTCTTCTTTTCTTCTTCTTTTCTTCTTTTTCTCTTTTTCTCTTCTTCTTTTCTTCTTCTTTTCTTCTTTTCTCATTCTTCTTCTTCTTCTTCTTTTCTTCTGTTCTTCTTCTTTTCTTCTTTTTCTCTTTCTTCTTCTTCTTTTTTCTTCTTTTCTTCTTTTTTTCATTCTTCTTCTTCTTCTTGTTTTCTTCTGTTCTTCTTCTTTTCTTCTTTTTCTTTCTTCTTCTTCTTTTCTTCTTCTTTTCTTCTTTTTCTCATTGTTCTTCTTCTTCTTTTCTTCTTTTCTTCTTCTTCTTCTTTTTTCTTTTCTTCTTCTTCTTTTCTTCTTCTTTTCTTCTTTTCTCATTCTTCTTCTTCTTCTTTTCTTCTGTTCTTCTTCTTTTCTTCTTTTTTCTCTTTCTTCTTCTTTTCTTCTTCTTTTCTTCTTTTTCTCATTCTTCTTCTTCTTGTTTTCTTCTGTTCTTCTTCTTTTCTTCTTTTTTCTCTTGTCTTCTTCTTTTCTTCTTCTTTTCTTCTTTTTCTCATTCTTCTTCTTCTTCTTGTTTTCTTCTGTTCTTCTTCTTTTCTTCTTTTTTCTCTTTCTTCTTCTTCTTTTCTTCTTCTTTTCTTCTTTTTCTCATTCTTCTTCTTTTTCTTGTTTACTTCTGTTCTTCTTCTTTTCTTCTTTTTTCTCATTCCGCTTCTTCTTTTCTTCTTTTTCTCATTCTTCTTCTTCTTCTTGTTTTCTTCTTTTCTTCTTCTTTTCTTCTTTTTTCGCTTGTCTTCTTCTTCTTTTCTTCTTCTTTTCTTCTTTTTCTCATTGTTCTTCTTCTTCTTTTCTTCTGTTCTTCTTCTTTTCTTCTTTTTTCTCATTCTTCTTCTTCTTTTCTTCTTCTTTTCTTCTTTTTCTCATTCTTCTTCTTCTTCTTGTTTTCTTCTGTTCTTCTTTTCTTCTTTTTTCTCTTGTCTTCTTCTTCTTTTCTTCTTCTTTTCTTCTTTTTCTCATTGTTCTTCTTCTTCTTTTCTTCTGTTCTTCTTCTTTTCTTCTTTTTTCTCTTTCTTCTTCTTCTTTTCTTCTTCTTTTCTTCTTTTTCTCATTCTTCTTCTTCTTCTTCTTTTCTTCTGTTCTTCTTCTTTTCTTCTTTTTTCTCTTTCTTCTTCTTCTTTTCTTCTTCTTTTCTTATTTTTCTCATTCTTCTTCTTCTTGTTTTCTTCTGTTCTTCTTCTTTTTTCTCTTGTCTTCTTCTTTTCTTCTTCTTTTCTTCTTTTTCTCATTGTTCTTCTTGTTTTCTTCTTGTTTTCTTCTTCTTTTCTTCTTTTTTCTCTTGTCTTCTTCTTCTTTTCTTCTTCTTTTTCTCATTGTTCTTCTTCTTCTTTTCTTCTGTTCTTCTTCTTTTCTTCTTTTTTCTCTTTCTTCTTCTTCTTCTTTTCTTCTTCTTTTCTTCTTTTTCTCATTCTTCTTCTATTTCTTGTTTACTTCTGTTCTTCTTCTTTTCTTCTTTTTTTCTCTTTCTCTTCTTCTTTTCTTCTTCTTTTCTTTTTTTCTCATTCTTCTTCTTTCTCTTGTTTTCTTCTGTTCTTCTTTTTTCTCTTTCTTCTTCTTCTTTTCTTCTTTTTCTCATTCTTCTTCTTCTTCTTCTTTTCTTCTTTTCTTCTTCTTTTCTTCTTTTTTCTCTTGTCTTCTTCTTCTTTCCTTCTTCTTTTCTTCTTTTTCTCATTGTTCTTCTTCTTTTCTTCTGTTCTTCTTCTTTTCTTCTTTTTTTCTCTTTCTTCTTCTTTTCTTCTTTTCTTCTTTTTCTCATTCTTCTTCTTCTTCTTGTTTTCTTCTGTTCTTCTTTTCTTCTTTTTTCTTATTCTTCTTCTTTTCTTCTTCTTTTCTTCTTTTTCTCATTCTTCTTCTTTTTCTTGTTTACTTCTGTTCTTCTTCTATTCTTCTTTTTTCTATTTCTTCTTCTTTTCTTCTTCTTTTCTTCTTTTTCTCATTCTTCTTCTTTTTCTTGTTTTCTTCTGTTCTTCTTCTTTTCTTCTTTTTTTCTCTTTCCTCTTCTTCTTTTCTTCTTCTTTTCTTCTTTTTCTCATTCTTCTTCTTCTTCGTGTTTTCTTCTGTTCTTCTTCTTTTCTTCTTTTTTTCTCTTTCTTCTTCTTTTTTTCTCCTTTTATTCTTTTTCTCATTCTTCTTCTTCTTCTTGTTTTCTTCTGTTCTTCTTCTTTTCTTCTTCTTTTATTCTTTTTCTCATTCTTCTTCTTCTCCTATTTTTCTTCTGTTCTTCTTCTTTTCTTCTTTTTTTCTCTTTCTTCTTCTTTTCTTCTTTTTCTCATTCTTCTTCTTCTTGTTTTCTTCTGTTCTTCTTTTCTTCTTTTTTCTTATTCTTCTTCTTTTCTTCTTCTTTTCTTCTTTTTCTCATTCTTCGTCTTTTTCTTGTTTACTTCTGTTCTTCTTCTGTTCTTCTTTTTTCTCTTTCTTCTTCTTCTTTTCTTCTTCTTTTCTTCTTTTTCTCATTCTTCTTCTTCTTCTTGTTTTCTTCTGTTCTTCTTCTTTTCTTCTTTTTTCTCTTTTTTCTTCTTCCTTTCTTCTTCTTTTATTCTTTTTATCATTCTTATTCTTCTTCTTGTTTTCTTCTTTTTTTCTTCTTTTCTTCTTTTTTCTCTTTCTTCTTCTTTTCTTCTTCTTTTCTTCTTTTTCTCATTCTCCTTCTTCTTCTTGTTTTCTTCTGTTCTTCTTCTTTTTTCTCTTTCTTCTTCTTTTCTTCTACTTTTCTTCTTTTTCTCATTCTTCTTCTTCTTGTTTTCTTCTGTTCTTCTTCTTTTCTTCTTTTTTCTTTTTCTTCTTCTTTTCTTCTTCTTTTCTTCTTTTTTCTCTTTCTTCTTCTTCTTCTTTTCTTCTTCTTTTCTACTTTTTCTCATTGTTCTTTTCTTGTTTTCCTCTGTTCTTCTTTTCTTCTTTTTTCTTATTCTTCTTCTTTTCTTCTTCTTTTCTTCTTTTTCTCATTCTTCTTCTTCTTCTTGTTTTCTTCTGTTCTTCTTCTTTTCTCTTTCTTCTTCTTTTCTTCTTTTCCTCTTTTTCTCATTCTTCTTCTTCTTCTTCTTGTTTACTTCTGTTCTTCTTCTTTTCTTCTTTTTTCTCTTTCCTCTTCTTCTTTTCTTCTTTTTCTCATTCTTCTTCTTCTTCTTCTTGTTTTCTTCTGTTCTTCTTCTTTTTTTAATTTTTCTCTTTCTTTTTCTTCTTTTCTTCTTCTTTTCTTCTTTTTCTCTTTCTTCTTCTTTTTCTTGTTTACTTCTGTTCTTCTTCTTTTCTTCTTTTTTTCTCTTTCCTCTTCTTCTTTTCTTCTTTTTCTCATTCTTCTTCTTCTTCTTCTTGTTTTCTTCTGTTCTTCTTCTTTTTTTTTTTTTCTTTCTTTTTTTTCTTTTTCTTCTTTTTTCTTCTTTTTTTTTTCTTCTTCTTTTTTTGTTTTACTTCTGTTTTCTTCTTTTTTTCTCTTTCTTCTTCTTCTTTTCTTCTTCTTTTCTTCTTTTCTTATTCTTCTTCTTCTTCTTGTTTTTTCTTCTGTTCTTCTTCTTTTTCTTCTTTTTTCTCTTGTCTTCTTCTTCTTTTCTTCTTCTTTTTTCTTTTTCTCATTCTTCTTCTTCTTCTTGTTTTCTTCTGTTCTTCTTTTCTTCTTTTTTCTCTTTCTTCTTCTTTTTTTCTTCTTTTTCTCATTCTTCTTCTTCTTCTTGTTTTCTTCTGTTCTTCTTCTTTTCTTCTTTTTTCTCTTGTCTTCTGAGCGTGTTCTTTTTTCTTCTTTTTCTCATTCTTGTTCTTCTTTTCTTCTTCTGTTCTTCTTCTTTTCTTCTTCTTTTTCTCATTATTCTTCTTGTTCTACTTTTCTTCTTCTGTTTTTGTTCTTTTCTTCTTCTTTTTCTCCTTGTACTTTTTCATTTCTTCTTTTGTTCCTATTTTCTTCTTTTTTTTCTCTTTTCTTCTTTTTTTCTCTTTCTTAATGTTCTTCTTTTCTTCTTCTTATATTCTTCTCTTTTCTTTTTCTTCTTCTTTTCTTCTTTTCTTCTTTTTCTTCTTCTTCTTTTTCTTCTTCTTCTTCTGATCTTCTTACTTTCTTATTCTTTTTCTTTCTTCTTTTTGTTCTTCTACTTTTCTTCTGTTCTTGTTCTTTTCTTTTTCTTTTTTCCTTAATTTTCTTCTTCTTTTCTTGTTCTTTCTTCTTCTTCTTTTCTTCCTTTGTGCTTTTTCTTTTGTTCTTCTTTTTCACCTTTTCTTGTTTTTCTTTTCGTCTTCTCTTCTTGTTCTCTTCTTTTTTCTCTTTCCTCTTTTTCTTTTCTTCTTCTGTTCTTTTTTCTTTCTTCTCATTATTAGTATCATTATCATTATTATTATTAATAATATTGTTATTATTATATTTATTATTTTTATTATTATTATTATTATTATTATTATTATATTCCATTTTTTTCTTATCATTTCTGTGCTTTTTTCCGTCTTTTCTGAAATAATTGATTTCATTTAAATCTCTTAATATTTATTTTTAGCTTCACAAGTATTACCAGCCCTCAAAATAAGGAAAATATCTTCATCTTCTTCGTAAATGGCCTTAAAACTCCCTCAAAATAAAGAAAATGACTTCATCTTTTCCGTAAATATCCCTTAAGTGTTTTCTTTTTTCTTACGAAATCTTTGATTTCAGGTCGGATCCTTTTCACATCCTAGCACTTGAAGAGAAAGAGAGAATGCAAAAGAAGGCGAAACGCCAATTAAAATCTGACCCACGTTTATCCTCCCTTCTCTTTTTCTAACCTGCCGTCATTTTGCCTAAGGTCGACCATCTCATGCACAACGCCTTTGACGGGATTAGTGTGTTTGCCATTGAGACTAACTGAATCAGACAGCAAAATATGGCTTCTTTTTTTTTAAATACAAAGACAAGGTCAATCGGCAATAATTAAGAAATAAAAAAAAATAGTGTAAAAAGTAGATTAAAAAAAACCTTACTCTTAAAACAAACCCATTAGTGGGTATCCTGTTATAGATTATCTGTGCTATAGTTGTAAGCATCACTCGACGTGTGGCTGATATGTTCACAAAGATCAATTTAGGTTTATATTGCTTCGCTGGAATAAATGCTAAATTCCATTGATGGGATTTTTGATGTGGTTGAAAGGATTCTGTCTTTTAGAGAGAATTACGTATGGACAAGAATATAAGTCGATCGACTATAATTATATTTGAATTTTCGTTTTACATTTAATAAATTAATAAACTATTATATCGCCTACCGTTCAGTTCCCAAATCTCTCAGATCTTTTGAAAAGAAGTTGAGATCTATTCCTTCTTTCCTGTTTAGGACTGGGTTTCCGGATCATACTAAAGTCTGCTTCCACAATATCACTACTAATGTTTCCAACTAAACACACTAAAACAACGAACAAGTATATATACTTGTAACGAGGGAAGGGTTATCGTGAAAATAAATAGCGAGGGACAGTTAAAATAAAATATCCCCCAACAGATTCAGAGACCTTATAAATTCTTTCTGCCGGCAGAGAGAAGGTTTTCTAAATCCTATACAGACCGATTCCAAAATCTTCAAATGATTATTGGAATCGGCTGTATGAATAATTCTAAACCACTCTTTTTTTATACAACTTGGCACAAGCTATATTCTCAACTAAATGTTGAGCAATAGCCGATTCCATATTCATGGGGGGAAGATAGCATATTCTATCTATCTTACCAAGTCGTATTTTGGAAGGAACGTGCTGATTAATTCTAGTTTTCAAATGCAAGGTTGTACGCCCACATAACCAGCAGCACACTGGCAATTAAATTCATATACTAAATTACTCAATTTGATGTAGGGCAATACATCCTTGCGAAAAGACGGAAACGCAGACCTAGTTTGAAAAATGCTACGTAAAGCAAACTGATGGGAAACAACCGAAACCGACTTGCTAACCTGCTTAATTAAGCCCTGACCACTATCCCCAATCCAGGGAATCTTCAAATAAACCGGACATTTAGAAGGCCCCTGGATTTTAGGGGAATAAAATTCCTTAGTTTTCTTACTAATAATATAGTCAATAAGGGCCTCCGGATAGCAGTTACTAAGGAAAATCTCCTAATGTTCCCCAAATTCACGGTCCAATCTAATAGAGGAACACACTTTAAGCGCTCTATACACCAAGGTTTTAACGAGATTAATTTTCCTTGATGCAGGAGCAAATGAACGCCAATTCAAATAAAGTCCAGTGAAGGTGGGTTTACGACAGATGCTAGTAATAAAACCACCTCTACTGCGTTCAACAAAAACGTCCAAAAAAAAGACAGTTGTCTTTCTCCCTTCCATAGTGAAAGACAAACCATTGTGTAAGGAGTTGAGCTCATTAAAGAACTCAACAGCCTCACTTTTATTAGAGAATGTTGCAAAGGTGTCATCGACATATCTAACGTAAACAAATGGTTTAGACACTTTGCCGAAAAGTAACATTTCATGGTAGCCCACAAAAAATATCAGCCAATGCAGGGCCAAGGGACTGCCCATCTGGACCCCATCCACTTGACTATACATAATATTGTCAAAACTGAACTCCACCGAACTAGTACATAGTATCATGAGTTCTATAAATATATCCTTAGGAAAAGGAGGTGGAGCAACATTTGTTTATATATATATATATATATATATATAACATTTAAACATTTGTTTATATATATATATATATATATATATATATATATATATATATATATATATATACGCGTGTGCGCGTGTGTGTATGTGTGTGTGTAGGAGGATATAGACCCAGGCAGACCTCTTTGTCAAGATGCAGAGCAAAATTATTAAATATTAAGAATATTAAACATTTAAAATCCCATAGTAATAAGTTTTTATTTCATAAGTGCTTTAAAAAACAGCTTTCAATCTTCAAAACCTACAAACAAACAAATATATATATATATATATATATATATATATATATAGTACAGTAATAAATACGTTGGTATATAAGCCAAGTGAATTCTAGTAATACACAAGATGAAAACTGATACATAAAAAGTTCAATGTATTTATTATAAGAGAGCATATAAATTACACAACAAAATCCAAAATTTCCTCATCTGGGAATATATATATATATATATATATATATATATATATATATATATATATATGACGATTGCGTCTATCATGAAACAGACTGTTGCCTCTAAGTGTTGACTTCTATGTTCATTTATATATTTACACGCTCTATCTCTGATATTGAGCACTTTATCTTAAGACTATATTTCTTCATATATATATATATATATATATATATATATATATATAGAGAGAGAGAGAGAGAGGGGTACATAGATAGTTCGTTTTCTGACCAGGAGATCTGGGTTCGAATCTCACCATGGTCGTTTTGTCAGGAAGGCGAGAGTTCCTGTTGTTATAGGATTGGATCGAGTTCGATCCCAATGTCCGGCACCTTTATAACGTGCCTGAAAACCATACCACGAGTTGACCCACACCTTGTGAATGAAATTGAGTAGACGGAACCCTTGTGGGCCTTCGTCAGCTGTGCTAGCACGAAGCCACAATTCATCGTGGCCGAGGTCATAAGCGTGCTGGCCTTGTTCAATTGTTGATTCAAATTGTAGATAATAAGCTCTCTCCCAGAAACTGTAACTAAGGTCTGCTCAGCATAATTCCATTATGACACAGGTGGGCTCTGTGGGTGTTGAGCTTGCCACACAGTGCTACTTCTGACATGAAATATATCTGTTCACTTTCCATTCTATGTTAATAATAACGGCTGCTACGAGCGCGTTGTGTATTTTAACACAACGTTGAGAATTTCACTTGCAGTTGTAAAAAAAAATCGCAAAAGAATGACATGTATATGAAATCAATACCCTGTCCGGTGGCAAAAAGAGCTAGTGGCGCCAGGGGTGGCAGTACTGCCTTAGCAACTGAAACTGTGTTACCTCCCCTGGTTGGCGTCTGTCGAGGGCCGGGCATCTTATGTGCTTTCACACGTTGTACGTAGAGAATATATATATATATATATATATATATATATATATATATATATATTTGTGAATATCAGCCTTCATCTAAAATGGTAAAATTAAATATCTTTCAATCCTGACAAGTAACTTAAGAATGCTAATCTCCCAAAAATTACCCAATCCCCATTTTTTATTTTTTTACAAGTGGACCAGTCTTCTTTAAGTAGTTCTCTCCCGAGTCGCTTCCATTTTTTTTTTAACCTGTCTTCGCTCAAACGTACACGTCAAAATACTGGATAGGCGTCTTGAAAGACGAACAGACATCCAATAAAAATACTGAAGTGCATTAACATAGCGAATCCGTTTTCAAAAGTGAATGAGAAAGAAACAAAATTAATTTTAGCTTTTCTCGTAACGAGGTGTAAGAAGTAAACAAAGCTTTTATTTATTTAATTATTTTTTTGTTCAAAAAATTTAAAAATAATTCATTATTGATTTATAATAATTATATTAAAAACGCAAACTGTGGGATTTTGTTTTTCAAAGAGAAAAAGAAATATAGTCTGCATTTATTTTAATACATGGATAATTTTGCTTTTTGTTTCGTTTCGTTGTTCCGAATTCTTGTTTTTATGTTACTATTTCAAGTCGTATACATGGTGGGGAGACAGACATAAATGGATTAGATCAAGTTTATACCTTAGGAAATATTGGAACGAAATTTCATGGAATCATATTTTGTTAAATAAAACTCTTTCAATTATTTTTTCATTCTGCATTTTCTTTCCTTCCATTTACAGATTTTTTATTTTTTTCTTCTTTCATTTTCTCTTTTGTTTGTGTATTTTCTTTCATTCTTTCTTTTTGAATTTCCTTTTATTGTTTTTCCTAATTCCGGAATGCTTCTCAACTACTCAGTGTGATTC
This sequence comes from Acanthosepion pharaonis, assembly GCA_903632075.3. Lineage (NCBI taxonomy): Eukaryota > Metazoa > Mollusca > Cephalopoda > Sepiida > Sepiidae > Acanthosepion > Acanthosepion pharaonis. Next base: position 3,660,949 of record CAHIKZ030004391.1, on the reverse strand, counting down.
ATGTTTCTGATTTATGATTAATCCTTCATTCTTCTTCCATTTCTCGATTTTCTTTCATTTCCTTTTTTCTACATTTTCTTATTAATGCTCCATGGTGTTCTTTCTTTTATTTTTTTCTTATCTTTCTTTCTTTCTTTCTTTCTTTCTTTCTTTCTTTCTTTCCTTTTTCTTTTTGCTTTTCTTAACTTCTTTGTTTGTTTGTTTGTTTGTTTCTTTCTTTCTTTCTTTCTTTCCTGCTATTTTTCTCTCCTTTTTCTTTTTGCTTTTCTTTCTTTCTCTCCTGCTATCTATCTTTCCTCCCTTCTTTCTTTCCTTTTTCTTTTTCTTTTCTTTCTTTCTTCTTTCCTTTCTTTCTTTCTTTCTTTTTTCTTTCTTTCTTTCCTTATTTGTATTCTTTCATTTATAACTCATTTTAAATGTTTTATTTTAATTTATTTATGTCATCATTCCTTGTTTCATTCCTTTCTTCCTTCCTTCTTTATTTTTTCTTTTTCTTGACTTTCTATCCCCCCCTCTTTCATTCCTTTTCCTCTTTTCTTTCCTTTATATCTTCTTTTTAATGTTTAATTCTCAAATCATCCTTCTTTCCTTCTGTTTTTCATTCAATCGTTACTTTTTCTTCTTTGCTTTTTATCCTACTTCCGACCTCTTTTCCTACATTCCTTCATACCCTCCTTCCTTCATTAATTGCTCTCCTATTTTCCTTTCCCATTACTTTTTCCCCTTTCCTTCATTTCCTCATTAATTAATTTCTTTATTTAATTCTTTCCTTCATCTTTATTTTTTTTTCTTTCTTTCTTTTTTCTTTCTTTCTTTAATTCATTTCTTTCTTCCTCTCATTATTCGACTCCTTCCTTCATCATTACTTCTTTATCCTTTATTTCTTTTCTTACTTCATTAATTCATTCGATTCCTTCCTTTCATCATTTTTACTATTTTCCTCTTTCTTTACTTCCATTTTTTTCCATAAATTCCTTACTTCAATCATTTCTTCCTTCCTTCCCCATTCCTTCCTTCATCTTCCAATCCTATTTCATTCATTCATTTATTTATTCTTTATTCTTCCTTTTTCTCCACTTCCTTTTTCTTTTCTTTTTTTGCCTTTTCATTTCTTCTGTCCACACATTCTTTAATTGTCTTTATAGTTTTCATTGTCATTTACTCATGGGTAAATATCTTTTCAAAGCTATAATGAATTCTTTAAAATAATTGTCTTCATTTCATTTAAAGAAAAAAGTCAGTGACGAATAAGTATATATATATATATATATATATATATATATATATATATATATATATATATATATATATTGCTGGTGTTAATAAAACATTGCTCAGTGTAATACAACAGAGCTATATAATATATATATATATATATATATATATATATATATATATATATATATATATATATATATATATTACCACTAGCATGACTCGAAGTTTCATGCACAACGCAGTCTTCAGGTGCTGAGTATGTAGTCGTTGTTACGTAATTTGAATTAAAAAAAAAAACAGAGAGCATACGTTCCAATAATGATCTTGAATTTTGTTTTAGTTCCACTGAAAATCCTTTGAAATGTCGTTTCTGCGATCTTCATATATCTTTAGAGATGATAAAATACATAGATAGCGCTGTTCTCACCAAACATTTCTGGCAATTAAAAAATAGTGGTAACACACCAATTATTACGTGGGATATTGTAGCTAAAGCTAAATCTTACAATGGTAAAGGTGATAGATTTAATTTATGCCTTGTTGAAAAATTAATTAGCTTAAAACACTTAAATACCCCTAGCTTAACAAGAGAAATGATTTGATGGTTATACGTCGGCATAAAAATCTGATTAAATACGTTGATCCAGATTAATTTTTAATGTAAATTAAGGTTTATCTTTAATGTAAATTACTGCTTTTGTTTTTTTTGTTGTTTTTTTAAAATAAGGATAAGTAAACTCCATTTAATTAGAAACTAAATATTCAAAACTCAAAAATAAACATAGTATAATATATAACTCCACCAACATAGCGATAAGCAGATTTTCTTTTTAAATTCACAATACTTAATGATCAGCCCATACTCAGCACTGAGTCATAACAGCGGTGAGGGATAACATGCATATTTTTCAATATATATATATATATATATATATATATATATATAGAAAGAGAGAGATAGTGAGAGAGGGAGAGGGAGAGAGAGAGAAAGAGAGTGAGGATAGCGAATTTGAACCTGTTCAACACTGAAAGCATGGAACACCGACTGAGAATCGAATTCACTTTAATGATAAAAATGCAAGAAATATACATATATATCACAAACGAAAAAAGGCTAGCATAAATAATGATTTATAAAGGGGATAAGAATGAAAGAAAGAAAGAAGAAACAAGAAAAGATGAATAAATGTCACATAAAAGGGAACAAACTCAAAAGAAAAAGAAAAATGGAAATAAATTTGAAAAGAAAGACACATCACACATATTAAAGAAAGAAAGAAAGAAAGGAAATGATAAAGAAAGAAAGAAAGAAAAGGAAAAAGAAAGAAAAGCGAAAAAGAAAGAAAAGAGAAAGAAAAAGGAATTAGAAAGAAAGAAAGAAAAACGAAAACGAAACAAAGAAAGAAAAAGTAAAAAGAAAGAAAGATTGATAGAAAGAAAGAAAGTAAGAAAATCAAAATAGAAAGATGAAAGGAAGAAAAGGGCAAAAGTAAAAATAAAGAAAGAAAAGGGTAAGTAAAGAAATAAAAAAAGCAAAAGGAAAAAGAAAGAAATAAAAGGAAAAAGAAAGAAAAAAATGGAGAAATAAAGTATCAAAAGGAAAAAATAGACATAAGAAAAGAAATAAATAAACGTAGGAAAGAAAAATATCGCAAGAATCTAAGGAAGGCAGCAAGAATAATATAACAAAAAAGAAAGAAAAGAAAGGAGAAAAAGAACGAAAGAATGAAATCATTAAAAGGAAGGTAATATATATATATATATATATATATATATATATATATATATATATATATATATATTCATGAATTATTCACACAAAAACAAATGCAAATGTTAATGATTTAATTGGCGAGAAATCCATCGTCGCAAACAATTCAAATAATATACAAAAACCTCCGAATCCGTGGATGGATTTCTCGCCAATTAAATCATTAACCTTTGCATTTGTTTTTGTGTGCATAATTCATGAATTTGTAAATTGATTGCACGTTTATCGTAATTTAAATAACTGATCCAAGTGCGACTTTTGGATAATAAGTGCGACATTACTGTAATTATTGAACAATATAGTTCATGTCACTTTGACATAAAATTTACCAGTAAAAAATTCGTTCATCACCATATTTGTACATGAACGCACAACCTTTAAAAATTTAAAATCAAACTCAGCGTTGCTACTGCGCGCTCCAAAAACAATAACTCATTTCCAATAGCATTTTCGGATACAACAATACATATATTTTCGTTGTCCTCTTATTACTAAGAGAAAAAACAAGAACAACATCTATTCTATACCTGAAGATGTCTGTACGAACAGACGAAAGCTTGTAGTAAAAATAAGAACTAATACGGCAGAAATTTATAGAAACAAGGATCTTTTCATTCATAACAGATTCGGAGGTTTTTGTATATTATTTGAATTGTTTGCGATGATGGATTTCTCCATGCGTACAAGTGGTATTCCAGCCTTGCTTGGGGTGAAATGATATAAAAAAAAAAAAATACTGGCCTAACAATTGATTCGATACACTTTCTCTTTCCGTATCGCTAACAATTGAACTATCCGGGCATCCATTCGCGTCTCGCTAATAACCAGTAAATGAATTAAAATTCCGAGGTAAAACTTAATAAATAAAAATAAGTATAATTTAAAGTTTGTGAAGTATTTGACCAGATAAGTTCTGAGTCAGTCTAGTTGTCTTTTTCACGTGAAAGATTTAAATTTTCGTTTTATAGGCGTGCCACTTCCGTGGTTTTGGTTTCAGAATAAATGACTTTTAACTGATATTTTCTGAAACAAATTCACTAAGAAAATCCGTTTGTCGCTAGTGATTTTAATAAAAATCATATCTTGAAAATTAAATCCTTATCGATCTAGGACTGAATTACGGTCTCGGTTTTCCATTATTTCGATATGAAGTAATTTAAAAAAGAATCAAATTAAAGCCGTCTTATTAAAGGCGAATTTATTTGACCTCAATTAATTTTCTCTTTACGTCGGAAATATGTATTCTTTCTTTGCCTTTATTTTGGATTGATTGAAAGACATAAAATGACGTGCCATTTATTTTAGATCTTGTCACTTTCAATCTTATTAATTGTCTGAACAGTATCACTCGGTTCTCAAAAGCCATTGATTGTGATCTTAACATTGTGCTTCTTGAAATGAGGTACTGTCATAAAGAGTTTCAAAAGTACCCTGATTTAGCCAGTTCGAAACTAAATTTATATAACAGAAATGCTATTGGTGCAAATAGGATGTTATTAACAATATCTCCTATTAGTCTCAAAGTCTAATAATAATAATGTTTGCACGCTGGTATCCGAGCATGTCTGTTTAGTAGGACGGTTAGACAATTCCTGTTGCAGACTTCTACTTAGTGATATTTGTCTTTGTTCAACACCTACGATACCCGCCTGTGTTTTATACTGCAACTATTGTGAGCGGACCTTTAGTTACAATTTCTGCGATAGAACACATCATCTGGCGTGATCAGTACATTGAAACCCTCGGTCACGTTGACTTGCGACTTCATGCTAGGACAATCCTTGAAGGATTCCAAATAATTCCAGCTAACCAATTTCACTCAACCCCTGGTATAGATTTCAGTCACATTTCAAAGGAGCCACACGCTGAGATCACCTCCCCAGACTGATAATATCAAGAAGTCACCTTTCAGACAATTCGGCCGTGGTAAGATTCGAACCAGGATCTCATGGTCGGAAAGCAAACGTGCTCAAGAATAGTTTTAATATAATCATATTTGTATTATTCATTCATTCTGTTAGCGTCTTTTGCGTCTTTCGCTGTTATCACCGCTCCCCCATACTTATGTTGCAATTGTAGGATATGGTGACTTTCAAGACTAAATATGTTAATGTTGAGATTACACCAGAGATGTTGTGATTACACCGTCTCTCCACTCAGACGTTCCTCTTCCCTACAGTAAAACCATTAACCTCCTACGGGCAGTTTGGAGAGAGAAGCATTCCCTTTTAGCGGACGTGTCGGGAAAACCTTTTGATTAAGCTATCACAGTTTGGACGACAGGTTGATACCATTGACTGGGGTGTGGCCGGCGCAGTGTGAGTACGATTTCTTGGAGCCATGTTTGTGGGGTGGATGTAGGCCGTGGAGCTCTACCGTTCCGCATCCCAATTCACCTGAGTAAAGCAGGATCGACCGTTTCGCTGCAAAGGTACTATCAGTAACTATGCATCCATATATTTGTATCAAGCTGAAACAAGAAAATGAAAAGTAACACAGGATATGGGAGACAAAATATTGCAGATGTGCACAGCTTAAATACTCAAAGAAAAATCTCCTGCTGATGACCGACCTATAGAATCCTAACCTAACTTTGTCTGATAGGTCCGACTAAGTAAAACTGACAACTACTCTCGAAAATGACCCCCAAACATTTGCGAACACGGACAAGAAATCAGGTGTAAATTTAAACGCCTCCAAAATAAAATTACTACAGAGAACCCATTTTGGCCTTCCATCAATATGGCTGATGCTAACCTCCTGGAGAGCAACTCGTTTTCTCGCGTTTTCTACTGACATGAAGCGGAGAGATTATATTGAATCAATTGCTAGATTTGCTGCAAAGATAGTTGGTTCATCGTGACGTGCCAGACAATGATTTGCGTCAGAATCCATTTTGCACATTTATAAATCTGTCGTTTGTCCACGCATTTAATATCGTTGCCATATTTCGTCTGGTGTTCCTGCTATATATCTCGATGTTATCTACAAAATCCAAAAAAGAATGACTAATGTAATCGATCCTGACCAGGCATCTCGACTCCAGTCACTTTCTTACCGACGTGACGTACCTTCGCTCTGACTTTTCCATAAATATTTTCATGACAGTTTTTCTAAGGAGCTTTTTTCACTGGTAGCTCGACTGCGTGAATTTAAGCATAGTACCACATATAGTACCACATAAAGTACCACATATATCTATATTGGCTACTACGTTTCATCATTTTACTATTGAAATAGATGCAACCGTAAGTTCTATTCTAATAGTTTCTTCTTCTGCACTTCTCAGCGTAGAAATCTCTTCAGATTTCTCGTTTTCCTGCCACCTAAGATCTTCAAAAAGCAGATTCAATATACGAAATGCAAAAACGATGACAAGGTATTGATGTTTTATAGATCAGGGTTAAAAGCTCGAACCGAAGGTTTTATTCTTGCTTCACGCGACAAATGCTTGTTAACTAGAAATTATAAAGCACACATACTGAATATTTATGCTAACCCAAAATGCGAATTCTGTGATAAAAATCCAGAAATAATTGATCATATTGTATCAAGTTGCGAGGTATTGGCATCTACTGAATATAAAACTCGGCATGACAGAGTAAACCAGAACAGCAAAATCTACAAAATATACGGGAAGGAAATTGCAAGTATGAAGATACAGTTACAGAGATAGGGCCTTTAACAATTTTATGGGACTTTACAATACACACAGACAGAACAAAAAAAAAAACTAATAGCCCAGACATCGTGATTAGAGACCACAAAGACAAAAAGTTCCTTCTTATCGACATGACAATCCACGCAGACTGTAATGTATCTTTGAAGATCTTCAAAAAAACACTCAAAATACAAGAATCTTGATGTTGAAATCTGAAAAATGTGGCATATCAATAATTCCAGTTGTAGTCAGAGCGCTTGTCTTGATTGGAAAAGGTTCCGATAGAAACATTGACGGGATTCCTTGTAGCACATGCCTTAAAGACATACAAAATTTATAAAATGTGTGCCATCTCATGTTGTTTTTTTTTCTATGAAAATGCTCAGTGGAAAATACCATGAAGCAATTTCTGACATTAGGTCACTGTTTGAGACTCGGAAGGAAATGTGTATACAACAGAACTCAAAGGAAACAAAGACAACAACAACAACAACAATAATAATAATAATAATAATAATACATAACAAGAGAGCGACATATTTGCAATGCATGATATGAAAGAAGCACAAAATCGAAACCACTGAGAGATGGTATGAACACCAACCAGAGAGTTTCCCAAAGTAAAGAAGTAATTATCACCTGGGATATAACAATTCAAACTGATAGGGAAATAAAAGACAAATTCCCATTATGGTTGAAGTCCTAGGTTTGATTCGAAAATGTTCTGATAGTCTCATTGAAGGGATTCTTAGTAACCCATGCCTTAAAGAAGTACACAAACAGTTTTCTCACAATTACAGCTCACACCTGACGAGGGACTTTATCAGTGTGTGTCCTCTTAAACACAGAAATGTTTTGTGAAAATGTCATTTCTGACCTTAGGTCGCTGCTTTTGACTCGGAAGGAAATGAGAATATAACAGAAATCAAAGGAAATAATAATAATAATAATAATAATAATAATAATAATAATAAGTCTATGTAAAATGTGTGTGATCTTATTGTTTTTTACAAAGATGTTCAGTGAAAATGTTCTGAGCTTAGATCTGGGACCTGGAAGGAAATGTGTATACAACAGAAATCAAATGAAATAATAATAATAATAAGAAGAAGAAGAAGAAGAGTTTCAAATGAGCGCAGAAATGCAAGTACAGCACAATACACCGGCTGAAACTGCAAAATACTTAAAAAAGACAGCAAAGACAAATGCAACCGACCAGATACAGAAGCAATGGTAAGATAAACCTCTTCATGGCCAATACTCTGCCCGTACCAAACAAGCTGACGTAGACAAAACCCGTACCCATCAGTGGCTACGTAGTGCAGGATCAATGCTTGCTAACTAGGAATTATCAAGCACATATTCTAAAATACTGTGTTAGCCAAAAATGCAGATTCTGTGATAAATATCCAGAAACGATTGATCATCTTGTATCAGGTTGCACGATATTGGCACCCACTGAATATAAAACCCGGCATGACAAAGTGGTCCAATAACTGCACTGGAAAATCTGCAACTTCTACGGGAAGGAAACTGAAAGAAACTGGTATGAACACCACCCAGACCCGGTTACGGAGATAGGACCTGGTACAATTCTATCGGACTACACAATACACACTGACTGAACAATCAAAGCCAACCGCCCAGATATTGTTATTAAAGACCACAAACAAAAACGGTGCCTCCTTATTGATATGGCAGTCCCTGCTGACTGCAATGTATCTTTGAAGATATTCAAAAAGCTGTCAAAATACAAGGACCTTGAAATAGAAATCTCGAAAATGTGGCATATGGGAACATCAACAATACCTGTTGTAGTTGGAGCCCTAGGACTAGTTGGAAAAGATTCCAGTAGACTAATTGAAGGGATTCCTGGAAGTCCATGCCTCAAAAAGATACAAAAGATTGTTCTGACAAGTATAGCCCACACTTTACGAAGGGCTTTATGTGATTTTTTTTTTTTTTTTGTCAGTGGAAAATGTCATGATGCCATTTCTAACCTTAGATCCCTGGGCGGGACCCGGAAAGAAATGTGTAAACGCCAGAAATCAAAGAAAATAATAATAATAATAATAATAATAATGATTAAAAACTGAACTGATCGATGGTTAGCAAGAAGAAATAAAACTAGTGTTACAACACTAGTTCTGCTAAAACTACTACGCACTAAATAATTTTCTTTAAAGATACCAATAATATACTGAGAATTCTGATTGTTGACTTAAAAAAAATAGTCTCGTGTGAGTTATTTCCCTTGAACAGTTCGATATAACAATTCTGCATTTATATTGATCTTTCTTTTGCATCATTTTAAAACTCTATCTCATTTTTTTTCCTTCATACTTCTTTTTTTTTTTTAAATTTCTTCCTTTTTTATTCTTGTTCTTCGCAGTTTACCTATTCTTTTCTTCATTGTTTCATTCTTCTTTCGTTCTTGCAACATGGCTTCCTTAGTCGATTGACGGGATACTTTTAAGTATTTTCACATTCTCCATTCTGATTCTCAAGCGACAATGTTTGCCACTGTTTTTTCCCCTTTTCCTCGCCGCTGGCAGGCTTCAATTAAAACACTAAACTCGTTTGGCGACGAAAAGAAAGCACGCTTGCTCTTCGATCGGCTTCATTTTGGTTCTCAATTCTGCGCACTGCACTAAGTGACAGTCTGCCATCTAAAATGTACAAGCGTGTCGTTGAATCAAAATACCATTTTCTCGTACGTCTCTCGGCAAAACGTTCTCACTCACTCTCACTCTTTTTGTGTGTGTCTCTCTCTTAGACAAACACACACACATATATATGCATACAGATACACACACACACGCACACACACACACACACACACACACACACACACACACACACACACACACACACACACATATATATATATATATATATATATATATATATATATATATATATATATATATATTAAGATACATCGCACTAAACTCGTTTTCCGACGAAAAGAAAGCACAGTTGCTCTTCGATCGGCAATATATATATATATATATATATATATATATATATATATATATATATATATATATATATTTATTTATTTTATCCGAGATTTGTAAGACTTCCAACTTTATTATAGCGGATACCCGTATTTGAAACAGACGCAACATTTAAACTGTGGAGATTACGTCTATCGGCCTGCGCATTCTTGAATTATTAATAAAGAAATCGTTTGAATATACTCTATGTTACTATTATATTTTTATAGGATATATATATTTATATATATAGCTTAGAACTATATTTCTTCATATATATGACATATATATATATATATATATATATATATATATATATATATATTGCACGACAAAATCCAGAATTATCTCATATCGTGGGTATAGATCTATTTCAATTAACGAAAAGTAGGTTAGTCTTATTCAACCCTAGCGTACAGACTGTTCTTACCAGATCTAGAAATTTTAAGTTCAAAGTTAAGTAGTTGTTACGATTTTTGCTAGTGCTCATTGGTCAAACTCGTGTCACGTGTATCAACGCAATAGATAATAAATGTAAATGACAGTGTGTCCCACTTTTCGACATTACTCCAAGAGACTGTAGCCCAAAATATCACACCATTTTGGAATCATGTCGACTTAGTGAGTAAATTAAAAACATTCCGGTCCGGACCCGGAACCGCAATCCTGAAATTTTGGATTCCCAAGTTTTTATTATTATTGAGGTAAGTATTCGGATTCAGCCATCTTGGCTTCTTCTGATAAAAGCAATTAAATACACACAATTCTCTAACTTTCAATAGCTCATGTTCAAATGAAAAAAAAAAGACACTGTTCACAAATTATAATGTTTCAAAATAAAATTTACCGTGTTTACTCCCAGAGGCGGTAGTCCAACACGTTTCCATTTTGCAATCAGGTCGACTACACACACACACACACACACACACACGCACACACACACAAACACATACACAATATAAACACACGCACGCACACACACAGGCACACACACATATATATATTTATATGTATATATATATATTGTATATGATATAATAGGCAAACAAATAGAAAAGGTTTTTATTAAAGCTTCATCAGAATTTATGAGGCAAATGTGTCTTTGCTTGTAATCATAATATGTGTGTGTTCGTCTGCGTGTGTGTGTGTGTGCGCGTGTGTGCGTGTGTGTGTGTGTGTATGTGTCTGTGTATGTGTCTGTGTGTGTGAGCGCGTACGCGCGTCCGCGTATGGATTCTTATGTTTTTGTTTTTTTTTCTTTTAATTAGTTCAAGCCAGGCAAGGCGATAATGCCACTAAGACGCAAGGGACTAATTGGAGCGAAAAGGACTGAAAAGACTTTAGACGGAACCGGAAACTCAGTGCAAAATACCGGGGAGGAGAATGTACCAGAATGTGAATGTCTATTTTTGTACCGGTCTGCTAGTGTCCGTATGTTTAATGCTGGAAGATGATAGTGGAATGAAAATGGGACGGGAGTGAGTCTATTTGAATTTTATTAAAGTCGAGCTGGCGAGTGTTAGTAATGTCGGAACGTTTGTTGGTTGTTAGCGTAGGTTATTAATGTTGGGATAAATTCTATGGTTGAGGAACAAATCTTGTTAATAGGAAATTTGAAGACATATATATATATATATATATATATATATATATATATATATATATATATATATATATATATATATGCGTGTTTTGTTTTTTTGCGTGTGTATGTTTTACCTTAATTCTGTTTATGTTTTATCGTTATTTATTACTTGTGTAGAGGAATAATCGTGTGTCGTTGTGTATGTATGTTTATGTATCTGTATACGTGTGTATCAATTAAGCGCATTTCTTCAACAAGACAAGTAAAATACAAGCGGTGCTTGCTTTTGACTGCAAGGTGTGTTTCCGAATGGATCATGCTAAGGCATTACGCGATTTCCTCTCCCTGAAAAAACCTATTCCTCCTAATGCGGCGAATAGCGGAAATGAAGTATATATATATATATATATATATATATATATATATATATATATATATATATATATTATTCTCAAGAACACACATACGCGCACGCACGCATATATATATATATATATATATATATATATATATATATATATATACACATATATATATATATATATAAAAAATAGATTTAAACTTACATACATACATGAAAAAAAAGATAAAAGAAAATTTATCTTAGCCGACGCGTTTCGTCCTCTGAAGGGCTTTACCAAGGCAAATATAAAGGATTTTGTTTTGTGACAAGTATTTATATACAAGAGCAAAAATGTTATTGGTTTTTCAAAATGGGGTGCTCATTATTATTCATCAGATTGTTTGACCTAATACAATCATTCCTGTCAAACCGTGAATTGAAGGTCGTTCTCAACGGATTCTCCTCCAGTTCCTATCCCACGAACGCAGGTGTTCCTCAAGGCTCCATCCTGGGCCCGACTCTATTCCTCATCTTCATAAATGACCTTCCTGACGCCATAAATTCCCAAGTTGGCATCTACGCGGATGACACCACAACTTACTCCTGCCTCAAAAACAAATCTAGTGTCACTGACAAAACTAACCTGGCCTTGCGTCTCGGAAAGGACCTACAATCGATTGTAAACTGGGGTCAGGAATTGGCTGGTCAACTTTAATGCCTCAAAACAAAACTGCTCTCTATTAATCACCACAGAGATCCTTCCCTGTCCTCCATTAGAATGTCTGACGCTCAACTTCTCGAGAGCAACTCTCTGCGGCTGCTCGGTCTCACATTGACTGCTGACCTGAGATGGAACAAATAAATTGAGTCAGTTGCTTCGTCCACCGCAAGGAAAGTTGTCTCCCTGTGCCGCGCCAGGAAATTTTTCTACTCGGAATCGATCCTCCTGATCTACAAATCAACAATTCGACCTTGCATGCAGTATTGCTGTCATATATGGTCTGGAGTCCCTTCTGTATGTCTCGGGGTTCTTGATAGGCTCCAGAGGCGGATATGCAATATAATTGGCCCTGTTCTGGCATCTCATCTACAGTCGCTCTCTCACAAACGCGCCGTCGCCTCTCTCTGTCTTTTTTACAAATACTTCCATGGTAATTGCTCCGAGGCTGGCATCTCACTCTCACCCTTTCACTGTCGAAACAATTAAATGTAGCCGTCTCTTCGACTCCAATAGCTTCATACCTCGCACCTCTCGCCTGTGGAACTCCCTTCCCTATTCCAGTTTCCCTGAGAGCTATAATCTCCAACTATTCAAATGTAATGTCAATCGATATCTCCAGTTGCCTTGATTTATCCACTATCCTTCTCCTCATCCTTTCCTCTATCACTCCTATCTGATCTTGCTCCAAATCTTCTGTAACCTCTTGCGTCCTAGAGGCTTCCCGCCTTGATTGGGGTGAAATGCTTAAAAAAAAAAATAGCGGAAATGCCAGAAAAGTTCATGGACGTGAGGTGATATAGTTCAATGCTTAATAAACAAAAGTGAGTAGGAGATATTTCATTTTTCCGTTTACGCAAAAATGAAAATATAGCTGACATCTCATTTTCATAGATATATTTATTAAATTACACAAAAATATCTTGAAATACTAAAGAATAGATTTATTCAATAATGTCGCCATTGTCTTCAACCACAGCCTCCAGATGACTTCGGAATCTCCTGCAACTCTTCTGGACGGTCTCCTTGTTTCAACTGGTGAATTCCAGTATAATCCTTGCCTTCAGTTCATCTTTGGTGTTACAAGGAGTTTGTTGGTCTCTCGCTCAACTGCTCCCCTCACATAATAATCAAGAGTTTTGCAGTCTGGGGAG
>CAHIKZ030004391.1:3640000-3645000 GCA_903632075.3 Acanthosepion pharaonis | reverse complement strand
TGTGTGTGTACATACGCATCTCACCATATGTGCATTTATTCCTCCATCACTGAAAACTCCTTTTACCTAACTTAAGCATATTCTTTTAAAATGCGCGCTTGATCCATTAACATTTTTTCCAAATTCGCTTCCAATACTTCAAGCGTATCTTCTGATTACATCAATAAATATTCATTGTTCGTACGCTAACTTTTCGATATACATTTATCACATTCTTCAATTCGTTCTACAAATCTCAAGTTCGTATATCCGTCTTCAAAACCATTACGAACTTAACTCAAATCCTAAAATGTCATTTATTTGTGGCTGTGGAGTTTGTGCGAATGTCTGTGTCGCGGTAAGAATTTAAATTGAATATTTATTTTACACATACTTTTTTTTAACATAATCTATTACCTTGCAAATGCAATTAAAAATTCGGAACAGCTCTCAATCGCATACATTGGACTATAAATAGAAAAAAAAATGGGTAATAACATGCTATGGGACTAAAGATACAACTGCAACTATTGCGATGCAGTTAATCACTCTTTTCTCCCATTTGTCAAAAAAGTACAGACACACTATCTATCTATCTATCTATCTTTAGGCTTTATAAGTGAGTTATGTGTGTGCGTGCGCGTATATATATATATATATATATATATATATATATATATATATATATATATATATATATATATATATATATATATATATATATATATATTTCTAAAAATATATACGCTAAAAATCCACCTTCATCCCCTACCGTGCGCTGACGGCTTAATGGTTAGAATCTCCGACTGACACCAAGTCAGTCGGGTTTCGAGAGGCAACCGGATGTCTAGCCGCACTGATGAGCTGTGAAACAGCGAAACAGTCTGTCTGTGGATGACGTTATATATATATATATATATATATATATATATATATATATGCATGTTTCATTAAATACGACAGACAGACAAGGGACTACGGTTAACCTACTACACACTAAAACATACACATAATGCACATTCTCAATTAAGTTGAAAAATCGTATCATCCTTGATAATGGCTAAAGGTATAGCCGAAACCGCTCGGAAATATAAAATATTTGGACAGTTTTTACACACTCTTTGTCCAGAAAAGAAAGCTCTTGTTCGAACACAAGAAAACTTAAATAAAAAACTTATCTGTAGTATTTTGTCTGTCGTTTTTACTGAAACATGCATAAACGAAAGATTGTTGCCTGAATATATATATATATATATATATATATATATATATATATATATATATATATATATATATATATATATATATATATATTATACACTGTTACATTAGAACATGTAAGTATCCACTACAAAATTGTACATTTTGTTAACGTCTCTTCAGGTGGTTAACAATGATAGCAATAAACAATCATATTTAAAATTGCAATTAAAGAACATCACTTCGTTTTCCATTTTTGGAAAAAAAATTTCGAAAATGATAAAAATGATTTACATAAAGGAAAGAGGAAAGAAATCGGTAACATATACTTAAACATGAAAACAATAAACAAAAATTAAAAACTCTTAAAGCTTTATACATAAAACAGTTGAAACCTAACCTGAAGAAAATAAACTATGAAATCTCCACAAATATCCTTAAATGCCTATAATTTATAACAGAAGCCATTGGTGTATACCAACGGCTTTCCATACTTAATACTTCTCGTTTTTCACTTTCGCATGGTCATGTGTGCCGTCACGAGCTGCGACGCGATTTTCGCTTATATATATATATATATATATATATATATATATATATAGTTGGAGAGTGTATGACTTAAACGGCCATATATAGACAGATATATATATATATATATATATATATATATATATATATATATATATATATATATTAATTAATTAATTGATTTAAAATATATTTTTTTTCGCTACACAGTTCTAACCATGTTTCAAAAATGGAATCTAAAAGCTCCGAATTTAATTTTGTAATTAAATTAAAGACATTAGTTCCATTTCATCCTCAAGCGAATTTTAGAGTAACTTTTAAAATTACTGGGTTTTAAAGACAACAAAAATCATAATTCACGTTTCCAAGGATACAGAGAAATCCACTTCAACCAGACAAGGGGTGTTTGCGTGTTCATTATGTCTGTATTTTGATGTATCAGTTATTAGTTACGTTTGGTAGGGGTAGGGATGTATTTTTCAGTGAAATCTGACATCCGTTAAATGCATGTCATGTCGATTTTTTTTTTTATAAAAATTTTATTGTTAACGGCAAAAATTATTACGGCATTTTTCTATTTGTATATTTAAAGATTTTGCGGGGGTGTTTAGGTTAGAATACGTTTTATTTAACTACGATTTGAAAAATATTTTCACTTTTAATTTTTAATATACTATATTTCTTTTAAGAACAAGTAAATATATTAGAATCCCTTACAGTATGTAGAATTATTTTCACATCAAGTATAAGTATTATTAGGTAATAATTTTTTTTTTATATTTAAATATTATTTAACTAAAATTTATGACAATGACGGCAAAATAGCTAATTAATTTCACTGATTTAATAAACTTTTATTTTTTATATAAACCTAGTAATATATTGTTTCTCATGTAAGTACAAAGGACATGGATCATTCAAAAGCTTACATATTCTAGCATTTCATATTAATTTCATTTTACTGTAGGTGTTTTATTGGATTATTTTAAGTGCAAGTAGTACTAAGAGGGAGGTCTTTAGGTTAAAAGAAATTTAGGTTAGAATTCGTTTTATTTAACTAAAATTTTAAATACAACTTTAAAATATTTTCACTGTTAGTTTAATAGACTATATTTCTTTTTAAAAGAAGTAAATGTATTAGAATTACTTGCAGTAAGTAAAATTATTTTTCCATATCAAGTATAAGTATGTATATTACGATTTTTTAAATTTTATATTTAAATATTATTTAAGTAAAATTTAAATTTAAAATAAAAAACTATTTATTTTTAAAGAAAAAACAAGTAAATGTAATAGAATTACTTAGAGTATATAAAATTATTTTTCATGTTAAATATAATTATGTATATTACCTGGTCGCACTTTTAAAATTTATTTTTAAATATTATTTAAGGAAAATTTTTGACTTACGGCAAAAATAGCTAATTCATTTCTCTGATTTAGTCAACTTTATTTATTTATTATTATTTTTTAACTTAGTAACATATATAGTTGCACATGTATGTACAAAGGACATGGGTCATTCAATGGCCTACATCTTCTAATTTATCATCATAATTTCATTTTTCAGTATGTGTTTTATTGGATTCATTTAAGTGCCGGTAGTACTTTTTGAGAGGTGTTTAGGTTAGAATACGTTTTATTTAACTACAATTTTAAAAGATGTTTAGGTTAGAATTCGTTTTAACTACAATTTTAAATACAACTTTAAAATGTTTACTGTTATTTTAATTGATTATTTTTTAAAGAAAAAACAAGTAAATGTAATATAATTACTTACAGTATATAAAATTACTTTTTCATGTTAAATATAAGTATGTATATTACCTGATCGCATTTTTAAATTTATTTTTATTTTTAAATATTATTTAAGGAAAATTTTTGACATTGACAGCATAACATAGCTATTTCATTTCTCTGATTCATTAAATTTTTATTTTTTATAAACTTAGTAATATTTAGTTTCTCATGTATGCGCAAAGACATGGGTCATTTAATGACCTACATATTCTGGCTTTTCTTATTAACTTCCAGTTTACTTTAGGTGTTTTATTTGATTCTTTTAGGTGCCAGAAGTATTTCGAGAGAGATGTTTGATTTTTATATTTATTTTCCTAAATGAACTTTGATGTTGGTTGAATCTTTTTTTGAACTCATGGCTAGTGCAACCTATATATATTTTTATGTTTTCATGACTTTCAATCGAAGAGATATTGCATTGGTATACTAATGATTCGGTGCGATATTTATTTTGTAGAGGGCAATTATGAGGGTTTCTACAGTTACATAATTTTTGTTTATTTTCATCAGTTTTTATTTTTATTTTTCCATTGTCTAAATTTTTTTGGTTTGGTATAAGTGTTTATTTAAGCTATTAGCATTATGTTTCTTAATAGTTTTTTCTAAGTTTTCCGTACAGCTGTAACTCAATTTTAGTGTGTTTTTATTGAAAATAGTACTTAGTTTACTTTCACTACGAAAATGCTTGACTATTAATGCGAGGAATTTTTGTCCTAATTTGTTCTTTACCCTTTGGTTTGTATGGGGGCGTATAGCAAATTATTTTTCTACATCTGTTTTTTCTATTCTTTCCATTTTCATTTTTTAATATAAGTTAGTTTTGGGGTTTTGTAGCCACTCTCTTTTAGAGCCTTATTATAGGAATTGATATGCTCATCGAAAATCTTGTCATTTGCTGAATTTGTACTAATTCTTTTACTGATAGATAACGGTATATGTTTAATTATAGATGGGGGGTGATTTGATTTAGGGTGTATTTATAAAGGATTGGTGTTGGGTTTTTTATAAGGTGTCTATGTATTTTTATTTAAAAAATGCTTTTAAATTCTTTATATAATACCTTTTTAATTCTATCAATTTTGAAGTTAGATGAGTCTCTAATAACCATAAGTACATCGTCTCTGTACAAACCAATGTCAGTTATATTAATATCACGGTGCGCTGTAAGGTTGCATAATATAAAAAGACCAATGAGATCAGAAGACTCAGCTGAGTCTAGTGATCCCATTGTGATGTCGAATTGGTCATAAGAATTCTTAATCCATTGCTCAGCTTTATGTATAAGTACCGATTTCTTCGCATATAGAAAAATGTTCTTTTCATCATCTGTAATATCCGTATAGTGGGTGGCAAAGTCCAACGCATTCATAAATAGTTCTTTAGATATTGATTGGTAATAATTATCAATATCAAACTGCATTAGTGTACAATTGTTTTTTTTTCTTTTATGTTAGTAAACCAGTTTATCACTTCCTTGGTATTAATCCAAAGTT
>CAHIKZ030004391.1:3630000-3632500 GCA_903632075.3 Acanthosepion pharaonis | reverse complement strand
AAGATTTAAGGATAAAGATGTAAAAGATGTAAAAATTTGGAGATGTAAAAATCTAAAGATGCCGGGAAGTAAATTGTAAAAGATATAAGGATAAAGATGTAAAAGATGTAAATCTTGAAGATGTAAAAATCTAAAGTTGCCAGGAAGTAAACTGTAAAAGATGTAAGGATAAAGATGTAAAAGATGTAATCATGCAATGGACGTAAAAGATGTATAGATTATAAATCGCATCAGTACAGACCTTCTGTTCAAAGCAGAAAACACAAATTGATAATCCGATTAGTTCGTGGGATAATCATTTAAGACTTTCTTCAAAACAGAGGCGAGACATGAAAGCGGTTGTATTCAATTGGACAACCACGAAAGAAAGCAGATAAAAGGTTCATGACTAAAACTGACCACTTTTATTTTGATTGGCCGAATTGTGAATTTGGTGGTCATGTGTTACATTCATAATGTCGGCTGCATCTCTGCATTTTACTCTAGCTTCCGCTCGTCCTCAGAAAGTTATCTGTAACTACACAAAACGAAACTTCTTGAAGGTCACGATTACCTTTCTCTAATATGCATGTTAGCAGAACTGATTGAAATCAAAATGAATTTCAGTAATGGCGGAAAAATGACCTTTGAACAGATTTCGAGCGCCATCAGAATTTGACATGCTTGAACTTAGACTGTTTATCAAGGAAATGCATGATTTATATGAAATGAATATTTATTGCATCGGATCTTTTTCTTTCAATACAAGGCCCAAGAGCCAGCCAAGGTAGAGGATTACTGAACGAGGTTGAATGTAAATGCGTAGATTTTGGAGATAATTTATATAAATGACCTTGGTCCAGGGTTTGAAGTTATAGAGGTCAGAGAAAAACGTTCAGGAATATTTCTACAATTTAGCAGCTCTTGTGAAAAATCTATCAGAATCGATTCTTCCTTCTTACAAATGAAATAAGAACTGAATGATGATAATCCGTTCCTGTGTACATGGTATGGTAGGCCATAGCTGTAAATGTCTGAACTGGTCGATCTAGGGAATATAATTAATCAGAACATTTTATATGGAAATAACGATAGGTTTCCGATGAGGCGTTTGTGTGAAAAAACATCTGTAAGGTTGAAAATAATTAATTAACTACAAGGCTATATAAAAGCTGTTGTATGCCCCCCTTGTTCTGTTGGTCTCTAGGTTGACAGTCTTGAGGCGACCACAATAAAGCTGTTTTCCTCTCTTTCTTCTCTCGTCCGGGTGTCGATAGTTGTTATTTTTAGTTCGGAATTAAAATGAGAACTTCAACAAAAGGGATCTATTTTATTAAGACGTCGACGTATACATTTTTAACTTGCCATTCGGGAGCAAGTTCTCCGAGACACGAAATTAACACGTCTGCATTCTTCGATGCGTAAAACTTAACTCCTCGTAAACACTATCTCTAACATTCCCAGGTTCGTCTGAGCCAATGAAAATCGGCATTCTTATTTTGTGTCCCAGCTGACCACAAGGTCAGGCTCAGAATGTTTGAGCCAAATACATTGTCATTAAAAAATTATAGAACTATGAAACTATTATTTAACAGGGGTAGATGAAACCAGGTACGTTTTGAAGCGTTATCAGGCGGAAACTTTCATATGGATGTTATCAATGGCTCCGAATCTGTAAAGAAAGATTTATACGAAATAATAGAAACCACATCACTTGAAGAATTTTGACAATAGCAACAACTAAAATGGATATCACATGTAACGCAAACAGAAAATAATGACATAATCAAGATGTTGATCTTCCATAGCACTTCAAACGAAAGTTTTGAAGGAAACACCAATCAATGGCAGGAATCGCAGTAACAACTAATAGGCTTGAGGAACCTATTTTCCTTTTAAGAGAAAGATTTTATAAATTTCCATCGTAATCTTTTTTTTTATTTATTTTAATCATTTCCCCCCAAGCAAGGTGGGAATACCCATACTACGCAGGGGTTTACAGAGATAGAAGGCGAGAAAAAAATAGATATAGAGGGGGCTGAGAAAGGATAAAAGCTGAATGGGGTTCAATACAACAGAAGATGGTGATTGACGGTGCACTTTCATTTTTGAGATTTGAAGATTGCAGTTATCAGGGAAGTAAGTAAATGGAAGGGAGTTCCACAGGCAGGGAGTAAGAGAAAAGAAACTGTTGGGGTAAAAGCTGCGGTTACATTTAACTACCGTATTTGACGGCATATAAGACACACAGGTGTATAAGGCGTACCCCAATTTCAGCAAGGCAAATCAAGAAGAAAATAGTAATTAGTAAAATTAGTAAACCTACATATGACATATATGACGCAGGGGAATATTAAAAGATATTTCTAGTAAAAAGATGTGCGCCTTATATACCGTTAAATACGGGAAATCAATAGGAAAAGAGTGCCAGCTATTCACGTAGTCCGGGCACCAGATAGAAAGGCTCGTCAGAGCAGTAGCCTTGTAGAAAAGACAAGGAAAGCACGTGACGTCTGTGAGA
>CAHIKZ030004391.1:3602500-3625000 GCA_903632075.3 Acanthosepion pharaonis | reverse complement strand
TCGCGGAATAGCAGACGCAGATCGTAATATTCAAGATACGATTCTATGATGTCATACCACGTGATAAACCGAAGTATTACAACAGAACAAATTTCTAGTATGGCTATGTTTTTCTAAGAAATGTTGCTTAATATAACTAAGACTAGAAATGTGACATTCACTCAAAACGAAATAGAAAATTATTTATTAGTTACTGACAGGGAGAAACGGACGTTTCTTTCTTTCGTTATTTCTTCCTTTCTTTCGCTGAAACCAAGTAGCGTCTCTAATATGTATTTTTTCCACGCGATCAAAAAAGGAATAGTTCATTATTTATTGGGTATTGACAAAGTATAACTGTTTGCTAATTATGAGAAGGACAAGCACAATTATTATAACTAGTTTTAACCTGTGAAATTTCACGGTTTTCCTATTTGAAATTAATGTTAAATCTTCGTTAATTCTTAAGTCAATCATAATAAGCTAACATCGAGTTCTACGACTATAAAATATCCGTAAAAATTCCTCTATCGCATCGTTTGATGTTTGAGGTTAACAGCTTTACCAAAATATTGCAATGACAATCATAAATATGGATGCTGGTCTTTATTTTAAGAAGTAAGGGGATACAAATGAAAATATTTGAAATTGACAACTTTTCCATTTCACTGAAACAGAAATTAAGCACTTCTATCTTCCCTTCTTTCTTTCAATTTCTCACTGAAACCAAGTAGCGTTTTGATAATTATTTTCTTTTCACGCGATCAAAACGAAATAGTCCATTATTTATTAGTTGTTAGCAGACGTTAAACGCTGTCTTTCTTTTTACAATGAAATCAAATAGCGTCTTTGATATGTCTTTGCCAACTTCCCACCTGATCAGAACGGAATAGTCCATTATTTATGTGTTATTGGCAGGGCGTAACGGTCGTGAGAAATAACGAAGGTAAGGACAAGTACAGTTATTATATGATAATATAATAAGATATAATGAACATTTTACAGACATCAAATTGGTTGATCGTATTTTTATTGTGAAAATATTGATTTGCGTAATAAAAACTGACTCGGCGTATCCTAATTAGGCTTAGAGATAAAAGCAAAAACATGAAAGAATATATAACTTTTGAGTCATTTTCTTGTTATTTTCGTGAAGACCACCTGTGTTTTTAGACAGCAGTCATGGCACTTCCAACCGCTACGTTAAAAGAAACAAATAAAAATATTACAACGCGACACACCAAATATATTCAGAGGATAAATATACAAAATGGCCGCTGGAACACATCAATATTGACATCTAATCTGAACGTGTTAAACTCGACTTTGCTAGTGATGAGTGATGCTTAGAGTAAGGAGATGAAACCGACCCAAACTCAACTCCTCTTTTACACATCTAAGTGCAGAAGGAATTGGTAAGCTACACTGTCATTTATACAGCTGTTTATTTGTAAAAGTCAAGTTTCTCTAGCTTTCATTTGTTTGTCTATGATTATTTTTCCCCTGTAGCTTTCATTTGTTTGTCTATGATTATTTTTCCCTTGTAACTCTGAAGATTTCTTGTATATTTTTTCGACGGATAGTTTTACTTCATATCACTTACTCTAAAGCAGAATCTTTCAAAACAACTATTACTCTTAATTTGCAGGAGAGAATCTCCAGCGACGAGCCCAAATTTCTTCTTTATAATGACGGACTCCAAAAAAAAAAAAAAAAAAAAAAAAAAAAAAAAGGAGAAAACGATTAATATAGGCTGAATTAAATTTCAATCACTAAGTAAGGATGGATTTTGTTTTCAATTTTCTAATAATCAACTAGCATATACGCAACTGCGTCCAAATCTAAATAAATTTCAAGCAACTTCCGTCACAAAAAACAAAACAAAAAAATAATAATACTAATAATGATAATAAAATAATAATATTTATTATACAGTGCTGTTCGATAAAAGTGACTCACCTGATTTTTTTAATAAATATTCTCTTCTCCGATGAAACGAAAGTTGTGCTAAATTCAAAGGATAAGCGATCTAAAATCCGAAGAAGAAGCTTTGAAAGCTCTTTGAATTTAGCAGTAAGTACTGTCAAGCATCCGTTCAGTATAATGTTCTGGGGATGCTTTTCTTTTTATGGAACTGGTTTCTTAAAATCTATTGAAAACACCCTCAGAAGCGAGCAGTACAAGAGAATTTTAAAGTCTTGTCTGCTCCCTTCTGCTGAAAGGGTGAAAATCGACCCCACCAAGCTCATTTTTATGCAGGATAATGCTCCCTGTCGCAAATCAAAATTGATGAAGGAATACTTTGATGAGAAGCAGTTGAGTGTTATGACATGGCAGCCCTAATCTCCTGACCTCAACCCCATAGAAAACTTATGGAGCATTATAATGTACAGGCTATCGAGAAAGAAGTTGAGCAACATCTCAAAAATAATATATTTATAAATGTTAAAATCTCTCCATCTACCTAAGATACATCACCGATATCCTTATATTAGTCAAAAATAAGGAAGAAATACTTAAAATCAAAGAACAATTCCAGGATAAATGTGTCTTAACTTTGCATACAACCAAATTGTTTTTCTAGATATATTGATAAACACTTATAACAATAAATGCCCTATCTTCCCATATAAAAAATCGTACACCATAAATTCGTGCACCCTTAACTATAAGAGTGAATGTCTAAATTACTATAAAATAACAATTATAAAAAAAATAATAAATCCTGCAAAAATTAATTCATCCACAAAACAGATTTTCTACGGAGAAATAAAAAATATAAAACAAACTCTTATTAATAATAATTTCCCAAATTATATTGTTAATGAACAAATAAGTTGTTCAATCAGAAATTTTAGTACTAAGCAAATAGAATATAATAAACCTCAAACGTATTAATCTTTTCTATCGCAATCAAATACATTCTAATTATAACCAAGATGAAAATATTCTAAAAAATTAGTAAATACTAATATATACACCACAGATCCCAGTTAAAAAATAAAATTAATTATACAGTACACTAAATTTAGTGGAACTAATTCAATCATTCTTAATGACTCTTCCCCACCTACTAAAGTGTTACAGAAAACTAACATGGTCTATAAATTTAAATGTCCTCTGGGCGATTGTATCTTCAACGGTAAAAATAATATTTATGTTGGCCGCAATACGACCACGTTGTCTCGGAGGCTGAGTTTTTATTTAAATGATATGTACAACATTTCTAAACATTTACGACGTCATATTTGTCTATATTCGCAATTCAGATAAATTCTTGTTGAAAGTACTTTCATGAAAATAATAAATATAGAACTAAAAATCCTCGAAGCTATTAAAAACTTGAAATTAAAACTCAATAAAAAATTAATTATGAATACTGCACACATATTTTAAAATGGTTACAGTATATAGTTTAAAATACAAAAGGTTTGAACTAATACTTTTTATTACTTATTTCTTAAAAATTCTCCACAATACCTTACTTCCCTTGAAGCGTTCTTCACTTCAGTAGTAAAAAAAAAAAAAAAAATGTTCAGATGAACACAGCAATTTTATCTTTGAAAATGATGAACACTACAATATTTGTCTGGTAATAAACAACACCCTGATGATGACATTGTGTTATGTCGAAAGTTATCGGAATAAAATAATATGTATCAACACGACGATTTTCTTTCTTCCTTTAATAATGACACCTAAAAGCTTGTCCGTAGATAAAAATTGTCTAAATTATTCAATAAAACATCTCTTTCTCTCTCTCTCTCTCACACACACACACACACACACACACACACACACACACACACACACACACACACACACACACACACACATCATCGGCCGAGATCATCTTAAGTTATCGTAAAGAAAATTCAAATGAAATTCTTTCTTTCTTTTTTTATGTGCCGTGTCCTTTCAGGACGTAGGCGATCATGGCTCTCCACTTCACCCTATGCCTTGTGGCTTTCAACAAGTTTCGTGCCGCTGTCAAGTCCTCGAGACCGCGTTCTGTCATGCACTTGCTTAAACCTGTATGACATGCGTTGCTTTCTGTTTCTTTTTCCCTCTATTTGACCTGTGAGTATCAGATTCTCCAAGCATTCCTTTCTCATTATGTGTCCCAGAAATTTCATTTGCCTCTTCCTTATGTTATGTATAAGATTCCTCCTTCTTTGCATTCTTTCCATGACTTTATCGTTGCTCACACGCCCGCAGCATGCTATCCTTAAGATCCTTCTGTAGGACCACATCTCCGCTGTCTCGAGTCTCTTCTTCATCTTTGAGGAGACCGTCCAATATTCGCTGCCGTATAGGAGGACATATGTCACGTAGGGGCTCAGTATTCTATTATTTGTCACGAAAGAAATCCTCTTGTCTCGCAGTATTCTGTCCAAACTTTGGCATGCGTCCTTGGAGATCCTAATCCGTCTTCGGGTCTCAGCGTCGCAAAAACCTTATTCCGTCAAAACAATTCCCAGACATTCAAACTACAGCACATGCTTGATTTTGAGTTTATATTGAAATGTTAATATTAGCTGTTTCCTTATAAGGAAACATCCGACATTTATTGCCCGAAACGCCAGTAATACTGTCGGTTGAAATTTATAAGATTTTTCTCTTAAAATACTTTTTTCAAGAAAATAGATTTCCCAATTCCAGTATCTGTTATCGCTCTTTCTAATATTAACTGTGATTTCCTTCCTAACTTTTTAGTTGAATAGTGTGGGACGTCAAAGTAATTATGAGGTCATTATTTCCTCTTTGAGTTACATGTGGTATCCATTTTAGCTGTTGTTGCTGGTGAATGTCCTCAAGTGATGTGGTTTCTGTTATTTGGTATAGATCTTTGTTTGTGAATATGTAGCGCCAGTCCACATGGTTCATAGGCTGAATTTCGTGTCTTTTTTTCGTACCTGAAACGCAAAGGTATTTTTTCTAATTAATTTGACAAACTAACTAGTTACAATTATTATTATTTTTGTTTAATTGCTCGGTTGTGTCTAAGATGACAGATTTCATGTGATTTCAGAGGCAAGTATATTTTGATTCAAAGTGGAATTCCGCTTCGAAATCCAATCTGGTACACTTGTTTTTGAGGTTGTCGAATCCCAGGGTCACGATAGGCGATATTTCACTCTTGGACTTGATTTGAAATGAAAACTGAGATTTTAGTAGTCGAACATTACACACTGGGCATTATTATTATTATTTTTTTAATTGGATCTAATCATGACAAATAATATTTTTTTATTTGCAACGCACGTTAGAGAAGAATTCCATATTTTGTTATTTTACTTTCATTTTGTTTTCTGGGACTCCGTTTTTTCCTTCTTTCTTTCTTTCTTTCTTCCTTTCTTACTTTCGACAGGGAATGAAAGAAAATGAAAGAATGAAAGAGAGAAAGTGTGAACTAGACAAAAACAGATATTAGAGAGAGAGGGAGAGAGAGAATGAAAGAAATAAAGAGAGAGAAAGAAGTAGACTATAACAGATATTATATATATATATATATATATATATATATATATATATATATATATATATATATATATATAGAGAGAGAGAGAGAGAGTGGGAGAGAGAGAGAAATACAGGAACATATATTAGAGAGAGACAAAGACAGAGAGAGAAACAACAGATAGTAGAACACAGAGACAGAGAAAGCGAGTAAAGAGAGGGAATGAAAAATGGACAGAAACATATATTAGAGACAGAAACATATATATATATATATATATATATATATATATATATATATATATATATATATAGAGAGAGAGAGAGAGAGAGAGAGAGAGAGAGAGATAGTCTCTTTTCACACATTTCTCTTTTGTGGAACTCTCGCCTGGCAGCATGCTTTCCGGCCAGCTTAGATTTTCAAAAATTCTTTACTGCCTTGCATAGGGTGAAATGATTAGCAGTCAATAGTTATCTAATGTCTTCTTGATTACTCTTCTGTTGTTCTTGCTCACACTCAGTAACCCCTTGTGTCTTAGTAGCTTTACTTCCTTGCATAGGGTGAAATGATTAGCAATCCAATTGAAATGCTATTTCAATCGTAATCTAACATCTTCTTGATTACTTTTCTATTGTTCTCGCTCCTTAATAATGTTTCTCTTTTTTCTTTTCACACTCAGTAACACCTTGTGTCTTAGAGGCTTTACTCCCTTTCATGTAGTGAAATGATAGCAAACAAATTGAAATGCAATGTCAATCGTTATCTACTGTCTTCTTGATTACTCTTCTATTGTTCTCGCTCCTTAATAATGTTTCTCTTTTCTCTTATTCTTTCACACTCAGTAACCCCTTGTGACTTAGTGGTTTTACTACCTTGCATATGATTATAAAAAGAAACATGGCCATAAAACTTAAAATACACACACCATATCTACAACTACGAATATGGTCATAATATACCGGCCGTATTCAGGAATTAGATTTATATATATACTTAACAAAATCCTTGAAAATCGTTAATAACATTAACGAAAGCACTCAGAATAAATAACAATTAGAACATTATTTTATACATAGTAACTTCACAAAGAAATGTATATAAGTTAGCAGACAAGAAGTATAAAATAAAACCGAATATAAATAACTTATCAGTCATTTTTTATGAAATATACAAAAGAGAGTTTGGTACTAGAATATTCAATATATATATATATATATATATATATATATATATATATATATATATATATATATATATATATATATATATATATAAAGAAATGGACAAGGTCCGACAATTTATTTATTAAAGACATTTTTATGTTTAACGTTGTTATTTTATAGATACAAGTATTTAAGCAAATGCTCTGTTTATGATAAACAGTATTAAATAACATTTACCGGCCTGAATGTAGCCCAGAGGCAAGGCACGTCAGCGTATATAACGGTTCCGTATAGGATGCAGGTTCGAATCCTGTCAAAGAACGAATATTTTCTATGAAAATTTCTCGGATATTCAGGCCGGTAAACAACGTTAAACATAAAAATGTCTTTAATATATATATATATATATAGGTAACTATACTCGTTTCGAAAAACCCTCGAATTTTTTGATTTGCCAATAATCAAATCCATCTCTAGGGAAAAAAAAGAGCTAGAAACATGAAAGTCTGTTGAAAAAAATCGCACAGATACAGGTTTGAATCCCAAAGAAAAAACCCCGATACGAGTAAACAACTAACTACGAGCTCAATACAACCGTAGAGCAGACCTAGATACACCTAGGGAGCCAGACAAACCTACCTAGGTTTCACCTAAGCGGATCGTCAGGAAAAGAGCTTTCCTGACGATCCGCTTAGGTGAAACCTGGATAGGTTTGTCTGACTCACTAGGTATATATATATATATATATATATATATATATATATATATATATATATATATATATATATTTGGTTGGATAGATGTGAGTTTGTGACCCTGGGTTTCGCGCTTTAGCGATCGTCAGACAGCGCGAAACCCAGGGTCACAAACTCACATCTATCCAACCAAATATGTTAGCTCTATATCTGATATTGAGCGCTTTCTAATAAATAATTATACATATATATATTTATTTATATTTATATACAGTTTTCACATATATATATATCTTCATTTAATTTGTATATATTTTCATTCAGTCATGTTTGGTTTATCATCTCGAGATATGTCTATTTTTATTTTAATCTTCTCAAATTCATGGATCAATTTCATAGTACCGTTAAAAATTTGATTAAGTAAGTCGCCGTAGTTTTGGTTATTTCTTTTATATTCCCAAGTACTTTCAATCTCATCCAAGCTCATCTTCAGGGATCACTTGTTAAAACAAAATGTTAAAGTAATTGATAATTGTGGTGTTTTGGCAAATGCGCATGAAAATCACCCCGTTAATGTCAATTTACATTAAGAATATGTAAGGGAGGTAACTTAATCTATCTATTGCATTATTAATGTTTTGAAAATACTCAATCTTCTTCCCAAAACAATACTTTTATAAATATTTTAAAACACTGTTGCTATACTCATAATTAATGTCTTAAAACGCATTTTTATATAACTCTTCAAATAACTTTTTTTTTATTTTGGCTATTTAGTACACTTGTATTGCCGATTAATATTTTTCTAAAGCGTGAATGTTGACAGGAATCCTTGCCTTTAGTTCATATTTAGTGTTACAAGGAGTTTTCTTAGTCTCTCACCCAACTGTGCCCTACACATAACCAAGAGTTTTACAGTCTGGGGAGTAAGGAGTATGTCGCAGAAATTGTCTGACAGCAATGACTGGGTTCTCCTCTTCTTTTGGCATGGTGCAGAGTCCTGATGCCAGACATAAGGGCTTCGAACAGCCATCCTCTTAACCCAGGTCAGCACTAGCTGCTCAAGGCACCTGATGTAGGCCTTCGTGTTGTGTCTGAGACCCTGTGGAGAGATGAATGGAGGCATAAAGTCGCTATTAGTAGTGACCACTCCAAACACCTTCGTAATCACCATTACACTCATCCAACTCTTTCCGAATACTTTTCACTGTCCTCAGATTGACACTCAAACACTCTGAAATGTTCGTATTGGTGCTTCCGGCGCGAATGCCAAGCAATACAGCCTGCCGTTTCTAGATTTCTGGTTGAGCGAATTGCGTCATAATGTTCTTTTTCTCACAGACAATGCACAACTGACACTGCCATACTGTGACAAAATATATAATAAAATAAACAAATAAAACAAATAGCGCAAGCGCGAAATTAAAAATATAAAATGGGGACAATTTATCCATCGCACCCTGTATATATATTGAGGTCTGTGGTTTCAGAACATTTTATATAAGATATATTTTATATGTGTCTTATAAATTTGATTTCTTGCAACTTACATGTGTGTGTGTGTGTGTTTGTGTATGTATGTGTGTATGAGTGTATTTGTTTGTGTATATGTGTGTGCGTGTGTTTATCCGCAACGTCTCATATAAATGATTTAGCTAACCGTATATATGAATATGTCAATTTAAACCACTGTTTTCACATTGACGGAGTGTATAGGTAAGTTCAAGCTGGTGTTGAGGATGCATTTATGGAAATCATGGCGAATATTATTAATCAAATCCTTTTTTTTTTTTTTACTTTTTTTTTATTATTCAGTTTCCATCTTTATTCCGAAGCAAACTACTTTTGAGCTCCAAGCAACGTTTGCACGCATCGCCGGCGGCGTTCCTCTGTGACAACCATCATTTTTGGTTTGCCTCGTTATTCAACGGGGCACAGTCGCTGAGGGTGGCACTGCCGACAGAGACGACGGGGGACAGGAGAGGGCGATTAGGGGAGATGGAGTGTGGAAATGTCAGCGAAAGGCAATGGATAAACAAATTGATAGACTTTATTATCTCGAATAACCGAACGGTTAGAGTCACGCGTCCGAAAAAAAATCGAACTCCTATTAAAAGACATTTCTTTTTAATAGTGCTTCATGTTTAACTTCTGGGCAATAATAATAACAATAATAATAATAATAATAATATATTCTCGATTAAAACAATAAATTCTTAAAGGACACCAACTTCATTGTGAAAGAACTAGATAAAAATGCTCGACCAACAAACGCAGTTAAAAATCAGAAAATGGTTGCTTAAATACACGTATTTAAAAAAAGCGGTAAAAAATCGTACATATCCAAAGAAAAATCAGCAATATTATTTATTGGTTCTGAACTTTCATCTCTGTTTCAGCCACTTTCCCACCACCATATGTATCTTTGCTGTGCCATTTTTTTTATAAATAATTTAATGGTTCTAATGAATTCTGTTGTATATTTAGAGATTCTTGATAAAATCCAAATAAGAATATATATTATTGGTTGTAACCTGGCATCTCGGCTTCAGTCACTTTCCCACAAGCAATAAAGTTGCCTCTCTGTGACATTTCTATAAAAACTTTCGTGGTAATTGTTCAAATAAACATATTGCTATGTTTCCTAGACTTTATAAATTTAAGTGCATTACTAGATCGGCAGCATGGTACCATCAATTTACAGTTGAATTGGTTAGATGCAAAAGTAACTTCTGTGCTAAAAATGTCTTTTCTCGCACTTCTTGTTTGAGGAACTCTGGTCCGGCTGCATGCTTTCCAGCCAGCTTTGATCTTCAAAAATTTAAATGCAATGTCAATCGTTATCTACTGTCTTCTTGATTACTCTTCTATTGTTCTCGCTCATTAATAATGTTTCTCTTTTTTCTTATTCTTTCATACTCAGTAACCCCTTGTGTCTTAGTGGCTTTACTGCCTTGCATGGGGTGAAGTGATTAGAAAACAAATTGAAATTCAATGTCAATCGTTATCTACTGTCTTCTTGATTACTCTCCTATTGTTCTCGCTCCTTAATAATGTTTCTCTTTTTTCTTATTCTTTCACATTCAGTAACCCCTTGTGTCTTAGTGGCTTTACTGCCTTGCATGGGGTGAAATGATTAGAAAACAAATTGAAATGCAATGTCAATCGCTATCTACTGTCTTCTTGATTAATCTTCTATTGTTCTCGCTCCTTAATAATGTTTCTCTTTTTTCTTATTCTTTCACACTCAGTAACCTCATGTGTCTTAGTGGCTTTACTGCCTTGCATGGGGCGAAATGATTAGAAAACAAATTGAAATGCAATGTCAATCGCTATCTACTGTCTTCTTGATTAAACTTCTATTGTTCTCGCTCCTTAATAATGTTTCTCTTTTTTCTTATTCTTTCACACTCAGTAACCTCATGTGTCTTAGTGGCTTTATTGCCTTGCATGGGGCGAAATGATTAGAAAACAAATTGAAATGCAATGTCAATCGTTATCTACTGTCTTCTTGATTACTCTTCTATTGTTCTCGCTCCTTAATAATATTTCTCTTTTTTCTTATTCTTTCACACTCAGTAACCTCATGTGTCTTAGTGGCTTTATTGCCTTGCATGGGGTGAAATGATTAGAAAACAAATTGAAATGCAATGTCAATCGTTATCTACTGTCTTCTTGATTACTCTTCTATTGTTCTTGCTCCATAATAATGTTTCTCTTTTTTCTTATTCTTTCACCCATTGTGTCTTAGTGGTTTTTCTGCCTTGCATATGATTAAAAGAAATAAAAACAAGACGGCCATAAAATTTAAAATACACACACAAAAAATACCATCATCTTCACCTACGAATATGGCCATAATATAACAGCCGTATTTGGGAATAATAATTATATATAACAGTTAACAAAATCCTTAAAAATCTTTAATAAATTAACGAAAGCACTCAGAAGGAACAGTAATTCGGATATTATTTTATACATAGTAAGTTGACAAAGAAATGTATATATGTTAGCAGTCAAGAATATATAGTAAAACCGAATATAAGTAACTTGTCAGTTATTTTAATGAAACAGACAAAAGAAATTTTGGTACTAAAATACACAATACACAATGTAATATCCAAATGTTGGATATTACATTGCTCGTCATTGATCTCAGCATTCGACTCACATTAGCCTTTATCAGAATGGTTATATGGACATTACAACAGAGATGTTTATCGTCAAAAGGATTGTTTTGTTTACATGGTCGTGCATGACCACATAAGTTTGAATATATATATATATATATATATATATATATATATATATATAGAGAGAGAGAGAGAGAGAGAGAGAGAGAGAGAGAAAGAGAGAGAGAGATAGATATAGATATATAGACATGTGTGTGTGTTTGTGTGTGCGTACGTATGATTTGTATGTATAATATTATTCGAAAGTGCATTTAATGGGACGAAGTATCGAAGATTTTTAACGACGCGTTTTGCCGCCGACTTGTATAACATTTTCTGTATCTGTGTGTCAGGAAAATGCGTTGCAATCATTTAAGATAAGATTCTAAGATCAGTGTCTGTTTTTATATATATATATATATATATATATATATATATATATATATATATATATATATATATATATATATATATATATGATGCGATGGATAAATTGTCGTCTATATGACGCAAAAATGAAAATGATAATGACATCTCATTTTAACTTGAAATGCTAAAGAGTAAATTTATTCAATAAATTCGCCATTGGCTTCACCCATTTGAATCTACTGCAGCTCTTCTGGACGGTCTTCTTGTTTAAGTTGGTGTATGCTGCCATAATTCCTGCCTTCAATTAATCATTGGTATTACAAGTTTGTGTGACTCTCGCTCACCTACAAGCAACATATAATAAACAAGGGGGTCGCAATCTGGTGAGTTAGGTGGCTCGATGTAAACGGTGATGAGGTCGCATAAATCTTCCGACAGCCATGTCTGGATTTTTCTGCTTGTGTTGCATGGTGCAGAGTCCTGATGACAGACATAAGTTCATCCAGCAGCCACTCTCTTCACCCAGAGCAGCACTACCTCCTCAAGGCACTTTATGTAGGCCTCCGTGCTGAATCTGCTGTCTTGTGGGACTGGAGTCACAACGTAGCCATCACTAGTGATCACTCCAAACACCATCGTAATCGCCATCAGACTCATCCAACTATTTCCGAATACTCTGCACTGCCCTCGGATTTACACCTTAAATTCTTAAATGTTCGTATTGGGGCTTCTAGCGCGAATGCCAAAAAGTACTGCATGCTGTTCCCAAATTTCTGGCAACGTAAACAGTGTAATTAATTGACTTTCTGGATATAGAGTGTGTAAAATCTGTTGTAATGTTCCAAGATAACCAATATATAACTATTATATATGAATTTAATACATGTCCCTTAAACCAAATTCATGAATAATTATATTGGACATAAAACTACATCCTTATCAAGAAGACTCACGTTACATATCTCAGACTATACTTCAATTAGGCCCTTTTTAACATGAATGGTGACATACAAAACTATTTCCACAAAATACACGTGGAAAATACCACCATGGGCAGGCAAAAAACGGTTAAAAATATTGGAGACCGTGTTTGGAGAATTAAAAAAAAATCCTCATCACTCTAGATACACATATATAAAAATCTACATATTTAGTTTTAAAAAAATCATTGATAATAGCTTATAGAATATCCGAAAGCGCTCGGCTATATAAAGTATTTAGACAATTTTTTGCATACTTTATGTCTAGGAAAGAAATTCCTTGTACGAATGCAAGAAAAATTAAATAAAAGCTTAATCGCAGTACCTTATCAATGCTCTTTATTATGATTTTTATAAAAGAGGGATTATACCCAAATGCGCAATTATATATATATATATATATATATATATATATATATATATATATATATATATCATATAAATTAAAAACGACAAACAAGTTACTAAATGTTTTAAAGTTCCGAGCGCTTTCGGCTATACCTTTATCAAGGATGATTCAATTTTTCAGCTTAATTGAGTGTGTGCATTATGTGTAAGTTTTAGTGTGTTGTAGAGATGCTTTTAATTTCCGAATACGGTTAGCACATTTGAACAGTTTTTACACGCTCTTTGTCCACAAAAGAAAGCTCTTGTTTGAACACAAAAAAAAACTAAATAAAAAGTTTAGCCGTAGTACCGTGTCTGTCGTTTTTAATGAAACATGCATAAACGAAGGATTGCTGCCTAAATATACAACTACATATATATATATATATATATATATATAATACGGTGGTGGATTGACTGAGGCTGAGATGTGAGGTCATGACCAATAACACTGCAGATTTTTCAACGGCATCTTGAGGAAAATTTATTATTTTCTTAAACTGTTAGTTTTATATCACTCACTTTGTAACTCATTATTTTGTTTCTGGTGATGACAAATGACCAACACTATTGACCTGTTTACTTTTTTAACGCGTTGGCTCCCACATGACTCACCGGTGGGTCGTGGTGGTACGTCTGCTAGGCCAACAGGACCCACCAGTGGGTCGTGGTGGTACGTGTCCGACACGACCCACCTTCTGGTCTTGATGGTACGACTGCTAGGCCCACATGACTCACCGGTGGGTCGTGGTGGTACGTCTGCTAGGCCAACAGGACCCTCCAGTGGGTCGTGGTGGTACGTGTCCGACACGACCCACCTTCTGGTCTTGATGGTACGACTGCTAGGCCCACATGACTCACCGGTGGGTCGTGGTGGTACGTCTGCTAGGCTTACACGATCTTCTGGTGGATCTTTGTGGTACGTCTGCTAGGCTTACACGACCCTCTTGTGTGTCTTGGTGGTACGTCTGCTAGGTACACCCGACCTTCCGGTGGGTCGTGGTGGTACGTCTGCTAGGCTTATACGACCATCGTGTGGGTCGTGGTGATGCGTCTGTTTGGCTTATACGACCATCAGGTGGGTCGTGGTGGTACGTCTGCTACGCTTATACAACCATCGGGTTTGTCGTGGTGGTACATCTGCTAGGTACACCCGACCTTCCGGTGGGTCGTGGTGGTACGTCTGCTAGGCTTATACGACCATCGGGTGGGTCGTAGTGGTACGTCTGCTAGGTACACCCGACCTTCCGGTGGGTCGTGGTGGTCCGTCTGCTAGGCTTATACGACCATCGGGTGGGTCGTGTCTGTGGTCCGTCTGCTAGTCCGTCTGCTGAGGCGACCATCGGGTGGGTCGGGTGGTCCGTCTGCTAGGCTTATACGACCATCGGGTGGGTCGTGGTGGTACGTCTGCTAGGTACACCCGACCTTCCGGTGGATCGGGGTGGTACGTCTGCTAGGTACACCCGATCCTCTAATGGGTCGTTTTCCAGTTTATTTTCTATGAGATTTACTGGGAATGGGTTGGTATGATTGATTGCTTCTGAGATCATAGAACACCAGAACCACATTTTTTTTCAAAAAGGTTTAAATATTTTTTTGTCTTTTATTTCGTTTCGAATCTTCTACTGTTGGTTTTAGGACTTTTTTTTTTTACATACACAGAGATGTACCATGCATCCATGTGAGTCGTGTGGGGCCCTAGGTTGTAAAATGGTCTCAGATACAGAACGACACACTGGTGTGTCGTGGGTAATAAATACTACCTATGATATCCTTACCTCATATATGAACCACTGTTAAAATATTAAAGTCGTTTGTACCCAAATTAATTAAGATATAGTGATGGGACCCTGGGACAACAAGAGAAAGGAGGCCTGGGAGCCAACTTATCCACGTAGTTTAGATGAGATTCCATATTTTTCATGATAATATTCAATATTAGAAGCGAGATGGAACCCTAAAGGAAGGAGGCTGTTTTACTTCCTTTTTATATATATATTCATGTTGTTAATCGTTGGAACTCACTTGTGTTGTCGTTTTCGCATAAGGAAGCGGCTCTTGAAAATGCTCTTGTATGAAATAATAAAGGGTTTAATCATTCTTCAAGATACATCGGACAACAAAGAGAAAGGAAAAAGAAATAAAAAGAGAACTGATTAAAACGAAAGCTACATAATGCCTTTTTCTTCATTCTCTCTACAATCGGGCGATTAATGGGAACGAAAAAATCGAAATAAGAAGTGGCGGCGGGGAGTGAATATGGCCAGAATTATCTATTAATAATTGCTTTGCTTCCCTAGATGCTAAATATTAGCATCTTTCCATTCCATGCCCTCTTTTTCAAGTAAGGTAAATATAAAAAAGCAAAATCGATAATCCGAAACGAAAAACGCTTTCTCTTTTTTTTTTATATTGATTATTTTGTCAACAGTTTTAACACAATCACCGTTATTGTCTCATTTTTTTTTCCTGTTGTCGGTAAATACATTCTGTTTGCATATCTATTTATTGCGGGCAGTTGAGTTTCACGATTTCACGACATATCAACACTTTTAAGCCTTTTTAAAAAATATATATATTTGAGTCTATAAGAATTTAATTGTTTTGCAGATAGGTAAATATCGGTCGTTTACATCTGAGTTCCTTGATATTTGCCTAGTTTAATAATAGGTAAATGTTGGTCGTTTATATTTGAGCATATACACATTCACTTGCGTCGGGGATTGAGAAATATTGGTTTTTGTATTTGAGTTTATAGAAAGAGAGTTTTTATAAAGGAATGTGTGGGAAAAACGTATGACAAATTGGAAAAAAAAGTTTTCTTGTAACTTTTTTCGTCCTTTAGGAATTTATCGTACTAAATTTGTTTTGTTGGTGCAAATGAACAAGGAGTGCTGAAGATTTAATTTTTAAAATTAAAAAAAATAACAATAATACAAAATTCCCAGCATCCCTCATCCATGCGCATGTTCAGTCGCACCAACACACGAAAACTTTTTTCACTTTGTCAAACATCTTCCCTAATATTGTTCTTGTTATCATATTAAGAATGTTTAAATGAGAATAGGTATCCCTGAAATATTGTAGTATTCGGAAAAATTGAGATAGTTTCGTAAGCCTGGGTTGATTAGCGCCCCGAAATGTACAATGAATTGGTGATAGTAGTACAAGAATTACTATTCAGAATTCTGTGAGTGTAAATTTGGTTTACCTTCGGTCAAGCCACATTTTTGGACCGATATCTATAATTCAATTAAGTTATGTAATTGACCAATTTAGATGTCAGTTCGATGCAGACTGTTTAGATGCAGGTATCAACCAACAAGTACCAGCTAACATTCTCAAGGGTAAGATTGCTAATTTTCATACGTGCGTAAATACAATAGGTTCACCGATAGCTTGATAAGTCATTTCCTCAGTGCTGAGCAAAAGCTTATTCCGAGATCCACTTGAAAGTGTTGCTATCTGTTTACATCAAGTCCTACCAGCCATCTCACTATAACCAGGAGTTGTTAGGATTAATGCCAATTAAACTGTGTTATTTTATCTTTCATATAACATTTTAGGACACTATGTCTATTGAAGCATTGCAGTGAACAATGTTAGCTGTAGATTTAAAATTTATTTTATTTTCACTCGTGGAACTCCCTTCCAGCTCCATGTTTCCAATTAATTTTAATCGGTAAAAAATTAAATGTAATGTCAATCGCTATCTATTGTCCGACTGATTACTTTTTCAGCTCATTATTAATGTTTCTGTTCTTAATTCTTCCACACCCTGTAACCCCATGCGTCGTAGTGGCTTTATGCCTTGCATGGAGTGATACCGATTAAAAATATTTTTTTCTGTGTTAAAAATGATTCTGATGGATTTTAAGAATGATATCACTTTTGAGTGTAATATGAAAAGCTAAAGTGATTTTAGGGGAGAATAGCCAGCGAGTACAAATGTAACTTAAATTAGCACTTGAAAACATGAGGATGTTTGACTGGTCATTCAAGTGACAGGTGTTACTGGAAATCATCCTGATTCAAAGCTAAGCTGGGACATTTGAGTGAAGCGAAACTTCAAGGTTCAATTTAAAGATTAACGGCACCAGTGTTGGCATTGCTATTTTTTAAATATTAATTATGTCATCTGAATTCACAAGATAATATTTTGATTGTTCAGTCAAAGAAGCCTGAATGTTTTCTCCTAAATAAAAGCGATACCGAGTGAAGGATCGGGATGAAAGGAGGAATTGCCGAAATTGCTAGATCAGGTGTATGTACCAGTCGGTGTTAAGGAACACTGAGTCTGCCTTACATGTTAGATAGACATCGGTGCCGACCACAAATAAGCCAAAAGCCTGAAAACGTCCTTCCTTGAATATATTTACGCTGTACTTGTCAAATCTGTTTTAGTCTTATCCTCCCAATCGCGCACGATATATTCTTAGCTTATTTTTTTAATAAATTTATCCCCAAGATTGGCGATAATGCCACTAAGATGCAAGGGTCATAAAGAGAATGAGAAGTCTTTAGAACGAACCGGAAGCCTAATCCTAAACATGGGACAAGGGATAATACACTACTCCTGTTCAAAAGACCAGTGAGGAGCGTAATCCGGACTGTAGTTCATTATCTGTTAATTTGTATACATGATTTGTAATCATATTGCAAGAAAACCAATTTAGACTTATTACCAAGCATCACTCAGATTCCTTAGTCGCCAACACACATGATAACTCATGAACTTGCCCAGACTGGACAAACTAGACGGCGATTCGATCAAGACCTCCGACATCACTTCGTCAACACCCCTTTCCTCGGGTCGTTTTTTTATTCAATCGTTGCTGTATTTGGATATTACCACTCCCCGGCAATAGAGTTTCTTGGTTGCCTTTCCCTCTCTTTCTTATACATACTTCTTAAGAATTTTTTTGTCTGCTAATATATTCGATTTTATTCCGTTAATAAAAAAATTGTACCCCTATAAAATATTTATTTATATTTGTGTCTTTAAGCATTCACTTGATGCAGTAATGAATAGATATAATACTATCCCAGGTTAGATCAATATTGGTCATTTATATCGAAGTCGATAAGGATTTACTTGGCTCGAGGATAGGTTAATATATAACCGTATATATTTCAATCTGTAAGCGTTTATTTGATCCAGAGATAAAAAAAATATTGGTCGTTTATATTTGGGACTATAAGCATTCACTTGATCCATGGATTAATAAATCTTGGTCGCTTTTATTTGAGCCTGAAAGCATTCACTTCATCAAGGGATGAATAAATCTTGGTTGATATATTTGAGTCTGCAAATATTCACTTGATACAAGGATAAATAAATATTAGTCGCTTATATTTGAGTCTGCAAGCATTCACTTGCTCCAATAATAAATAAATCTTGGTTATTTATATTTGAGTCTGTAAACATTCAATTGATCCAGGGATAAACAAATCTTGTTTGTTTATATCTGAGTCTGTAAGCATTCACTTGATCCAGGAATGAATAAATCTTGTTTGTTTATATTTGACTCTGTGTTCAGGGATGAAGAAATATTGGTCATTGATGTTTGAGTCTATAAGCATTTACTCATCTAGAGTATAGGTTTATAATGCTTGTTTATATTTCAATTTAAGCTTTTACTTGATAGAGGGATAGATAAATAATTGTCGATTATATTTGATTCAGTAAACATTTACTTAACCCCGGACTAAATAAATAGCGATAATTGAATCTATAAACATTTATTGGATCGCAGATAATTTAATAAAAGTTGTTTATCTTTCAATGCGTGCATAGATCCAGAGATGGATAAATAGTGGTTGTTTATATTTATTAAGTTTAATATTCAGTTATTCAAATAAAGGAAAATTTTAAAAAGTTAAATTAAAAAATTAAAAATACTTTTTAAAGAATGAATATTAAAACAAATTATTTAAAATGATATAATCGAAGTAGAACGGAAAGAATTATTTGTAATAATAGTTTAATTTATTCAACTACAAACGCTCTGTCAGGAATAAGGTCATGCACAGACAAAAAACATATATATATATATATATATATATATATATATATATATATATATATATATATATATATATACAAAAGAATAATCACACATAGAATTAATCAAAGTATTAATGCGATTATTGGGGACATCCATCGCTAGAAAACATAATATATGCATTCATCCTGTTCATCGTCTCAAGTTTTTAATTTTATAAGGAAAAAAAAACACATACCTGATGATGGATAGAAGTCTATCCGTAAGTACTAGCATTTTAACATCAAATAAATTGAAAAACTAAGTTTTTCTTCAAGGATCAAAACTCGCACTATGGATGAACAGGATTTTAATGCATATATTATGTTTTCTAGCGATGGATGTCGCCAATAATCGCATTAATACTTCTGATTAATTCTATGCGTGATTATTCTTTGTATGTAAATCATATGCTGCCTAATGTTTTATGTTTATTATAAACTATCGATCCGCAGTACATAAAAAATTCTTATAAAAAAACTACTACTAAGACATTACACTATATTATTGAACTATATACTTAGTTCATGACATAAAAACTGAATACACTTGTAAAAATAGAATACGTGGATTTAACACATCACAAGAAATATTTAAATAAAATTCTCACTTAAAAAATTTTGAAAAACTTAGCGTTGCGTCTTTGCACGTTCCGACATCTTACACAACCGTCAATAATAGCAGATATTCAAAAAACATCTTTCGGTCGACATACAAGTATATCGTCTCAAGTTTTTGATTTTATAAGAAAAAAAAACATGCCTGATGATGGATAGAAGTCTATCCGTAAGTACTAGCATTTTAACATCAAATAAACTGAAAAACTACAGACAATAAGTTTTTCGTCAAGGATCAAAACTCGCACTATGGATGAACAGGATTTTAATGCATATATTATGTTTTTCTAGTGATGGATGTCGCCAATAATCGCATTAATACTTCTGATTAATTCTATGTGTGATTATTCTTTGTATGTAAATCATATGCTGCCTAATGTTTTATGTTTATATATATATATATATATATATATATATATATATATATATATATATATATTAATAAAGTATTAATAATGTCTGTATCAATACTTATTATTTAACCGAATCATATGTTGCTTGGTGTCATGTTTTTACGTTCCTAATGAACATAACTGATTGACCCTCATTTGTCGAATACGACGGGAACTAGAACAGTCATGATATATATAAATATATATATATATATATATATTCCATATATATATATGAAAGAAGAGAGTCCAATTCAACGTTCGTAATTTTTATTTTAAATGAGGGCTCAAAGATGAATGATAGTCCGGCAATGTTAATTTATTTTAGGATATTATGTGTCGGTGTGTGTGTTTTTGGTAGCAATCCTTGCAGCATATTATATCATTGAATACAAAAGATCAGGTAATTTGAAATTTTTTTTTATATTTTTAATTTATGGTCTTAATAAAAGGATAATGTAATATATTTTTATATATATATATATTATATAAATATTTATCGCGATATATCGAAGTACATTTTTTCCATACAGAATTACGGGATTTCTATTCATATAGTGTTTGAGAATCACAGTTTAATTTATGTTAAATTTATGGGTTAACAGATGCCTTAAAATTATTGATATATTCCTGCAAATATAAAAGTGCAGATTGTAGGTTAAACCCACAGGCATATGGCCTGAAATTTGACATTATCGAACCGAACATTTTACTATTCAATTCAATGTCAGTTCTATCATATATATATATATATATATATAATATATGTTATCAGGAAGGTGTGTGTGTACCAATTTAAAAAAGGTCCTTTTTCAAAATTTAAACCCTCGAATAATGGATGATAAATATTTTGGATGTTTGTATATATATATATATTTATATCCATGTATGTATATATATATATATATATATATATATATATATATATATATGTGTGTGTGTGTATATATATATATATATATATATATATATATATATATATATATATATATATATATATATATATATTTAAATTGTGTGTAATTAAGCAATTTTTTGATTAATACATGTTTCCGAGGTAAACAATAAACAGGGACTATTTTAGCTATTTATTTCAAAAACTTCCTTTTATAATATCTGAGTAACTGTCGGTCATAATATTTTTCTAAAATAAAACAAAATCAACATTCATCCCTTTCTTTCGTCGACGGCAATGGTTAGAATATCCGATTGACACCAATTTATCGGGTTTCGATCTTTCTAAAATAACCGGATGTCTATATATATATGAGCTGTATAATATGTCTGTATTATTTAATGTGACGTTATATATATTATATATATATATTTATATATTTTTATATTGATATATATTTATATAAATAATATAGGCAATCCTTTCTATTTATTTTATGTAAATTATTTTCATATCGTCTGATAAGCTTAAAAAAAGTTTCGATTAAATCCCGAAGAAAGAAAAATAAAATTGATCCATATTTTTTAATCCTATCTAAGCTTTCGGCAAAAGATAAAAATCATTATCAAAAAATCATCATTACATTACAATATATTAAGCAATACACGGACAAAACAATCCATTTTAAAAGTTTCTGGCTTACATGGAAGATTTGAAGCAACGTCAAATACGTGCCAAAGACGCTAGAATCGAAAATGGTGTGCAAAATATCACGTCACACACGACCTCGCGAGAAAAACGAGAAGTACTAAGTAAAAGCCTGGTATAAACAAAAGGTTCCTCGTTACCAATTATAGACATTTAAGAATATTTGTGGAGAACCATTGTTTATTATGTTCAGGTTAGGTTTTTTTTTACGTATATATAATTCTTAAGAATTTTTTGTTTTTTCTTTAATTTTTCATGTTTAAGTATTTTGTTTTTAAGTTTTCTTATTTCTGGTCGTTAAAAAAATGTTTCTTTAAAAATCTTTCCTTATGTTTATATTTCTAGATTTTTTTTGTACTTTATTTTTTGACTATCATCCTCCCCTTTCTTTCTTTCTTTTCTTTCATTCTTTCTTTACGCTCCAGCCTTCTTTCTTTCTTTCTTTCGTTCAGAACCCTTTATTTCTTTCCTTTCTTTCTTTTCCATTTCTTGTCTTGAAATGGTTCTATGATGTTTTTTATATTTTCCAGTTCTTTCTTTCTTTCTTTGTTTCTTTCAATCCTTTCTTTCAGTGGAGATCGTGGATGATGTTTTTTTTTATATTTTCCAGTTCTTTCTTTCTTTCTTTCTTTCTTTCT
>CAHIKZ030004391.1:3590000-3600000 GCA_903632075.3 Acanthosepion pharaonis | reverse complement strand
TTTTTTTT
The DNA here is from genome assembly GCA_903632075.3 of Acanthosepion pharaonis. Classification (NCBI taxonomy): domain Eukaryota; kingdom Metazoa; phylum Mollusca; class Cephalopoda; order Sepiida; family Sepiidae; genus Acanthosepion; species Acanthosepion pharaonis. Next base: position 3,599,992 of record CAHIKZ030004391.1, on the reverse strand, counting down.
TTATTTTATTTTATTTTATTTTATTTATTTTTTTTTTTTTTTTCTTATTTTATTTATTTATTTATTAACGTAGTAAAATTTGTTTATATCACTTATTTAACAGTTTTGTTTTGGTTTGAGAATTTAATTAAAGCTATTTGTTCAATTTTGGGGTTGTTTGTTGTAGTTCATTCTAACTATTATTTTTTTTTGGGAACAGTTTTTTAATTTGGGATTGGTTTGTCTATTTATTTACTTGGATGAATTTAGGTCAATTTATTTTTTGTATATTTTCTCTTTTTGGTTTTTGGTTTTAAAACATAGTAGTTATTTATTTATTTTATATATTTATTTTTTTTTTTTTATTATTATTATTTATTTGTTTTTTATTTTATTTTTTCCGTTTTTCATTTTTTAGGTTACGTAGTAAAAAATTTATTTTCATGCCTGCATTTTGAGATGAGCTCGGATCTTTTATTTAATAATTTATTTTGGTCGGGGAAAGTAATGATAGCTATTTTTTCCTCCAAGCAAAGTTTGCAAGTTTTTGATTGGTTGTTGTAGGCTGATGACTTTTTTTTCCTTATCTTCCAAGATATTTTTTGGTGTGATGTGCGTTTTGTTTTTTTATTTCCCAGATATACTTAGAAAGCATAGTACTGTTCGCATATTTACTATTTGTGAACGATGTTTTGTGTGTATAATTTCTTTGCTTCCAGGGTCCTTCAGTTACTCCTATGTATACTTTTTCTTCATTATCTGGTGATTTTATCGTGGCTTGGTATATTACGTTGTTTTGTAAACAATTTCCGTTTAAGGGACATTCGTTCTTTATTCTGCAGTTGCACGTGGGTTTAATTTGTTCGTGTGGTTTGTTGATAATTTTCCTATTGTGCTTTTTTATTATTTGTGCCATGCTCTCAGTGCAGCTGTAGCTGATTTTTACTGTGTTTTTGTTGAATATCTTGTGTAAGGTGCTTGATTCTGGGAAGTGTTTGTGTAAGAGTTTGAAGAATATTTTTCCTACGTTTGTTTTTACGTTCTTGCTGTACGTTGGGTTGAACCATATGATATTTCTTCTCCTGCTGGTCTTTTTTGTATTCTGTGGTGAGTATGTGAGTATTGCTGGGAATCCGCTATCTTTTAGGGCCGTTTCATAGTCTTTTTTAGCTTTGTTAAATAGGGATTCATTGGAGGAATTGTCGGAGAGCCTGCGGTTAATCGATTTTGGTATCTGTTTGATTATAGAAGGCGGATGGTTGGAAGATGTGTGTATGTAGAGTGGTTTATCGTTAGGTTTTTCTGTATGGTTTATATGTGCCTTCTCTTAGGTTGAAGGTCACATCTAGGAAATCTACTTCGTTTAGGTTAGTTTTATATCTATGTCAGAATCCGTTATTTTTAAAATCTTTATTATTGCTTTTCTAGTTTTGTCTGTGTTTTGTTTGTTACAGTTTCTTAAGATTATGAGGCCGTCGTCCCTGTAGAGTCCTGTGTCATTTTTTTATCTATTATTTTGCTCAGTTCGTGTAGTAAGTAAATGCCTATGATTTCGCATGCCTCTGCACCGTCAAAGCTTCCCATTGTGTCAAATATCCCATCTTTCTTTATCCATGCTTCTTCATTGTGGAATAATAATGATTTACGGGAGTGCTTAATGATGTTGATTTCGCTTGGTTTTATTATTATTTGTTCCTGAGCTAAGTCGATGGCCTTATCTAGCATACGTTCTGTTATAGATGGGTAAAATTCTTTTATGTCTAATTGTAGGAATTGGCAATTTTGTTTGTTATTTATGTTGTGGAACCAGTCAATAGTTGTTTTCGTATTTTTCCACTGGTTTACTCCTAATTTCTTCCTAAGTTCAGAATTAATTTTTTCTAGTATTGTTTTACTTATTTTACCTAGTTCGCTTTTGGCTGGGTTTATGAGTCTACATGCAGGATTAGTTTTGAAATTTTCTTTATGGTCTTTTAGTGTGATAAAAAAAAGTGCCTTGCTAATACAATTTATTCGGTCATCTAGGTCTAATTTTTGGGCGATTGTTTTAGCTTCCTTATTGATATCGTGTTCTGTTGTTTGGGGTGCCTTTTTGTATGTTTTGGTTATGTTGTTCTTGAGTAATTTATTGTGTGTAGGAGGGCTTAGTTTGTATAAATTTCTCGTTTTGTCAGCAGCGATAAATACACTTGCTGAATTGTTTATTTTAGTTATATCTGCTTTTAGTTTTTTTTGGAATGCATCTTGTTTTTTATGGAATTTTATGTTTCTAACTAGGTCAGTTAAGTCTTTCTCGAAATCGTCTAATTCTTTTTGTTGTGGGGGGCATTTTTTTTGTTTTGAAGCCGTATTTTTCCTTCTTAAGTGTGTTATTGTGAAGGTCCTGATTTAAAAAGTGGACTTTCCATCTCATTCTTTTTAGGAAACTTTCTATTTTTTCAATTAATTTTAGTTTATATATAGTAGGGGATGGGATGGGTATGTTTTTTTTGGGGAGTAGTCGAGGTTAAATTTTTCCATGTCCATACTGTGTTATAAATGTAGCGAGAGTGCTCTACTGTTTACCAGGAGCTGAATATAAAAAATATAGTCTTAAGGTGTGCTATATTTATGGGATAAAGTGCTCAATATCAGAGATAGAGCGTGTGTAAATATAAAAAGTGAACATAAAGTCAACACTTAGAGGCGACAGTCTGTTTCATGCTATATGCAATCGTCAGGCCACGTGTGCTGTTATTTTTTTCTCGGCTATTTATATATATACGGGTTAGTGGTGCATTGTGGGTATTCTATTATGGCGGTTATTTTTTGCCGGAATCGCTTTGTTCATTTATTTGGGTCAAGTTATATTGCTCGTTTTTATTTATTTTTTTATTTTATTTTATTTTTTTTTTTTTTTAATTTCTTATTTTATTTATTTATTTATTTTTTAAAAATTTGTTTATTCATTTTTAACAGTTTTGTTTTGGTTTGAGAATTTAATTAAAATATTTGTTCAATTTTGGGGTTGTTTATATCACGTTCATTAACACTTGTTATTTGGTTTTTGAGAATTTTTAAAAAATTGAATTTTTTAAATTTGGGATTGTTTGCCTATTTATTTAAAAATAAATATGAATTTAGGTCAATTTATTTTTATATAAATATAAAAAAATTTATTACTTGGATGAATTTAGGTCAATTTATTTTTTATATAAAATAAAAAATAACATTACTTGGATAATTTAACAGACTGTCGCCCTAAGTTATTTTTATATAAAACACGCTAAAATAAAATTTATCCCATAAATATAGCACACCTTAAGACTATATTTCTTTATATATATATATATATATATATATATATATATATATATATATATATATATATATATATATTTATTTATTTATTTATTAAGGTAATGAAGGGTTTGGTAATCCGTGTGAATAATTCCAAAGAGGATATGATCCAGAGATCTCTGTGTAAAACCAGACCAAATTAAAATTATTTATATATATATATATATATATATATATATATTTACCCTATAAAGCTATGGTAATTCACAGATAATAAAGTTATTTGTAGACAACAATTATCGAATACCTTCTCAAAGAACAGAAAATTTTAAAATATGAAAAGTATCTTAAACTCAACTTTGATTTCATGCCAATAAAACATTTTGTGTTACATATCAAAGGTGCAATCGTTCGTGGAATTGGATAAAGTTCTTTCACAGACTGTATATTCTTTAGATCCACTAATTCTAGATTATCATTTATTGTAACATATGGCATCCAATACTTGTGAATGTGGGTAGCCATCTACAAATGTAAAATACGTAAGAGAACTGTCTAAGGAACAGAACTGACAAAGTTTGCAATAAGCAAGAATGTGTTAAAGAAAAGAACAATGAAACGTTAATATAAAGCAATATATTCAAAACAATATAACAGTAATAAAGCAACAGTAATATGGCAAAAAGTTCACAAAGTAAGAATTAGGGCTTGATCCGCAAAGACAATTTCGGACAAGCCAACGTAGCGTTCTGATTTTAAGACAAGACTGAACGGGATGAATCAGATCAACCCAAGAACCGGCCTATTTTATTTCAGAGGAAAAAATCCCAGCATGCATTTGTGAGCTTCTGCCAATAAAATGGGGAGGAGCAAGTGGTTTGCAAGAATTATGTCATGGGTATGTGTTATGGTAATTCACCCACGCATACATGGACTCTCCCAGCTATAAATAGGAGCCGGTACAGCATTTTGGGAGGGAAGATTCCAGCAGTCAGCTATGGCAGTTGGACCGAAAATTCTTGCTGTAACACTCTCGTTTGTATATGTTTGTATTACTGTTTCTGTTAATATATTTGTTTAACTCACTTTTCTGTCTTGTGTCTTTATTTCTGGCCCTAACAAGGCCAGAGGAGTGTTTTTGTAGGATCCCTGCCTATACGTGGTATATGTCGGATTGAATGGTGATGGATAGGTTCTTGTGCTGAATGACTAAATTGTATTGGATGAATGGATCGTGAATCTGATTAGATAGGTTTACAATGGTTAATGTCAACCATTCTCTCCCCATTTCTCCCTCGGCTTTATGTCAAAATTGTTTATGAAAATATAAGCAAAAAGACAACGGTTTCACATGAATTCAAGAAATAAATTTTGTTCTTCATTCAAATACATGTCATAAAGCCGTCCATTTTGAAAATAAAAGAGAAGCCACAGCGATCCAAAAACTGATTCCTATATTTTCACACTTAGTGTTCGACAAACCGGTTCAGGTATCTAAGCCTCATAATAAAAGTCTGGTTCCATATTTTAGAGTTTTTAAAATGTGGACAATATGCTTAGATTGTCGCGTTTAAGTCTGTACATGTTGAAAGGGTTTGACCTATCTGACCGCAGAAGCTTAACAGCTAAGCCAAGTCAAGCCAAATACAGTCCCAATTAATCCATGTTAAACCGATTATTCACGCCAATTTTTTGTTTAATTTCTATTAATAGTAAGTGACTTAAATTGATAAAATTCTTAAATGAAATATATTCATATTTCATTCTTTTTCCTTCCATGTCACATTTCTGATTCTGTTGTGGATAACGACATTGCAGCACGGACATCATAAATAGAACGGATTTGTTTATAATGTAATTCAATTTGAATTAATACATTCTTATATATATATATATATATATATATATATATATATATATATATGAATGTATAAATGTATATATAGGCGCACAAGAATTAATATTGTAGTTCAGAATAAATATACATTAAAGGAAATTAATACAGGAGTAAAAATAAATAAACTAAACAGCCCGTACGCCATTTTTTCAATTATTTCATAGACAGACTTCCTACTTTCAGCTCACGATGAAGATTTTCCTTACTGTTTCCTTCCTTTCTTTCGTACTTTCATTCTTTCTTTCTTACTTTTTATCTATCTATCTATCTATCTATCTATCTATATATATATATATATATATATCTTCACATCTTCATATCTATCTATCTATCTATCTATCTATCTATCTATCTATATCTATCTATCTATCTATCTATCTATCTATCTATCTATCTATCTTCACATCTTCCTATCTATCTATCTATCTATCTATCTATCTATCTATCTATCTATCTATCTAACTAACTAACTAGCTAATATATTAGCTATCCCAGTCTGGCCGTATCTACCTATCTATTGGAAGAATTATCTGAAATATAAGTAAGCAAAAATTAAACTGGCAAACTTTGATTATACACACACACGCACACACACATACACACACTCAAAATAATGTCTCATAAAATCCATTAAAAATCTATTATATATATATATATATATATATATATATATATATATATATATATATTTATATATATATATATATATATATATATATATATATATATATATATATATATATATGTATGTATATACATGCATGTATGTATATGAAAGCACAACAGTTGAAAAGGTATTTATTAATCCAATGTTCATTTCTTGAATTTCTAAGTAAGCACTTAATTCTATTATATACTTTAATCGAAATGGTTTTTACGAAAGCACCTCACATCGATGGCTATTTTGATTTTCAATCGATGATTTTAACCATTTGTTTATCAATTTTAAGCAGAACATAATCGGAAAAAAGCGCCCCCCAAAAAAAAAAAAAAAGAAACGAGAACATTAAATTAAAAAAAATAAAATTTTACTAAGAATTACTGCAGAATTTCATGGCTTTCGGTGACGGATATCATTTTCAATGATTCTCTCTCTCTCTCTCTCTCTCTCTCTCTCTCTCTATATATATATATATATATATATATATATATATATATATATATATAGGGCTATGTTTCCATATGAAATTATCTATGTCTATCTTTGATAAGCATTCGTAGTTGTCAATAAATAAATAAATATATCTGCCGAGATATCTGCTTATACCTTTATCTTTAACCACTGTCTGTAACGGTATATCTATCTATCTATCTATCTATCTATCTATCTATCTATCTATCTATCTATCTATCTATCGCAGTCTTTATTATCTATCTATCTATCTATCTATCTATCTATCTATCTATCTATCTCAGCTTCTTCATGTCTATTTATCTAAATCTGTTTCCATCTGTCAGTTTCCATCTATTTCAGTCTGCTTCCTTCTATCTATCTATCTATCTATCTATCTATCTATCTATCTATCTATCTATCTATCTATCTCAATTTGCTTCCGGCTATTTATCTATCTGTTTCAGTCTTTTTTTAATATCATATTTATCTATCTCAGACTCTTTATATCTCTCTGTATATATTTATCTCTCTCGATATATTTATTTCTCTATAAAGATAGCTAGCTAGCTAGATAGATAGATAGACAGATATCAGCCTGTTCATCTCTCTCTCTCTATTTATCTATCGCAGTCTCTATCTATCTATCTATCTATCTATCTATCTATCTATCTATCTATCTATCTATCTATCTATCTATCTATCTATCACAGCCTCTTCATATCTATCTATCTATATAACTTTGTTGACAATGATTAATTAAAAAATGAATACCTGTGAATACTTGTGCACAAAGAATAGAAAAAGCACAGACTGGCATCTTACCCACAAAAACAGTGTCAAAACGACTGTTTTTCCCTTGGCACTACTATTAATTCAACTACCTTCACTCTTCGGTAATAAATATTTATTAGAATTTTAATAAAACAGAAACATATGAAAGTAAATTTACACAGTTTCATTGTTCTTGAGAAGTAACAACACAAATGACAAACATATTTTATTTTTATTAGATTGTTTATTTACACTATTTATTTATTCTATTCTTCATCGAATTGCTTGGCAAAACAACGGTTAATTGGCTAACGATTTGATCTTTATAAAATTCTAAATAATATGGATTTCCTTATATGTATTAGGTTGGTGCAAAAATAATGACGTAATAATGTCGTTTTTTGACGTATTTTTTAACGTCAAAAACGACATTATTACGTCATTATTTTTGCACCAACCTAATAGTTCATATATTACAATAATTTAGTAAATGTTTACAAATGAAAAAATGTTTTCATATTTAGTCCGTTATACGTTGATAAATGATAGATATTACATTGCATTAGTGTTAATTGTAACATAATGCTTTAAATCTGAAATTATTCTTGTAAATAAACAATATCATAGTGTTTAAAATTTTTGTTTTAAATCTTCAAGAAATGTGTATGAATTGACTTTCATCATATGTTAAGGCTTTATTACAAGTTTAATCATCGCTGTATAAAACAATAAACATTTCTGAGAAGTAAAGCAAGTTAAAATAATAGTAGTGGTATCAACGGAAAAAGCTTTGATTTGACACTTACTTTTCTGGATGTTTAGAGTTGCCGAAAAAATGTTAAATTGAATGTAAAATGCATAAATTTCATATACAAAATAGTTATAGAAAGTTTCAGGCCTCTGCTGATCAACAAATATGGTCTGAAGATCTCCTGAGTCGTGAAATTCATAGTTTACATGAAGTGCTGATTTGTATGTCCACACTATCTATCTATCTATCTATCTATCTATCTATCTATCTATCTATCTATCTATGTCTGGTTGTATCTATTTATCTCTCACTGTCTCCGTAGGTGCATATCTATCTATCTATCTATCTATCTATCTATCTATCTATCTATCTATCTATCTATTTCAGTATCTTCACACACACACACAAAAAGCATATATATATATATATATATATATATATATATATATATATATATATATATATATATATGTATATATAAAATGCAAAACCAGAAATTGACACACATGAAACAACCCGGACCATGAGCTACTTTTAGAAAAAAAATCAAATACAAAAAGCTTTATTCAAAATTGGCTACCAAATACAAACATAAAAAGGGGTTTTATAAGTGTATATATAATATATATAATGTACATATATAGATTTGTTTACATTTTTAAATTTCTATGTAATCACGTGAAACTTAGTGCAAGTTTACGGATGACCAGCTGGAATTTCTTCGTATTAATTGAACTTCTAAGTACATATATATATATATATATATATATATATATATATATATATATATATATATATATATATATATATATATGCCAGTGCGTATTTTTGCGCATGTGTGGGTTTCAGGTCAACATCGAACCAGTCAACTAAAACTAGCGGAGCCGTGACAGAAAGGTCACCACACTTCCGCCCACATTCGCGCGCACACGAGAAGAATGTCGTCGAGATTTCAGATAAAACACCCAATATACAGACATAAAAACAAATAAATAAATTCAAATTGTAGAGACATAGGAGCACCTGTTAACCTGCTGGGCATAAAGTTTTTAAGAATAGGGTCCATATCTTCCTGTTTTCTTTGTCGCGTTTGTCTTTCCGAGAAAAAATTATCGTGTCCAGGTGAACATAAAATACATGAGGAACTATCAAAAACATTTTGTTTTCAAGGGCATTTTCTTTTCATTATAATTGTCCTCAAACTATTCCTCTCTGCTCGAACGGACAGAAACACGCAGACATCCTCCCCACATCACAAGTACTTGTATATACAAGTAGGTATTGATGGTTTTCGTTTTGAACCCACTTGCTTCCTTTTTGGGAATCGTTTTTCCGTTGAGTCAAGAATATTCAGAAGCCCCTTTCTGCCTCTATCCTTCAGTTTTACTTTTTGTCTTTTTTCGTTCTTTCATAAATATATATATATATATATATATATATACTCTCGACTCACCCGTCGAATTCGACGTATGAGGGTCAAGCAGATCAGTTCTTAGGAACCGACAACCTGAAACCAGCACATATGATTAGATTATAGTGCTGAAGGCTTTGTGCAGAACCAACCACACTTTTTGAAGGGCCGAATACACAGACCTGGTGCACTACGTGCCACAAGGTCCCCAAACAAACCCGGCTCAAGTTTTGAATTCAGAGTTGTCCTTCTCCTAGACCAGTTGCCATCCAAGGCTATAGAAGCCACTTTGTCTTGCTATTTACCCATAGCTGCATGGAGAAGAAGAGGATTCATACCTATTATATATATATATATATATATATATATATATATATATATTTAAAATTTAAAAAAATTAAATCACTAACAAACATCAAATTAAATTATTTGTAGACAGTTTAGAGACATTCTAATTTATATCAAACATTATAATCTTTATGACCCCCCAAAACAACACTTTCAAAGTAAAACAAAATAACAGCGTCTGTTTCTAGTTTTTTTACAAAGAAAATTAGTGACAACTTCTCTCATAACTTCCTTCTCTCTTTTTCTCTCCATGAGTTTTTCTTCTCTACCCCTTCGATATCAATATATAACTACCGTTAAGTTAACCGTTTAAATGTGCCAATATCTGCTAACTCACTCATGTCTTCTCTCTCCTCCCTCACTTCCTCACTTCGTTAATTTACATATGTTTAATACGGCCCGTCAAAAATGTGTAAATTTTCTTTTCATTTTTTGTTTGGAA
>CAHIKZ030004391.1:3562500-3587500 GCA_903632075.3 Acanthosepion pharaonis | reverse complement strand
AAGAAGCGAGGGACTCTAACCCTAACCCTAACCCTAACCCTTCCATCTAATATCTATCATTCAATTCGAAATTTAACAAAAAGAAACTAGAAAGCAAAGAGTGTCTTTTACTGACCGATAATGGATTATATTCACGATCAAACAAACAAAACGTTTCAATAACAAACAAAAGAACAAATCTAGATTCGTTTATTCTTTTTAGTCAGCAGTCAAAAAGAAAAGCCGGCCTTGCAATGCAATCGTTATCAGTGGAATCTTATACAACCTGGGAAAAAATGAACTTGTCTGACCTCGTTCGCTATGAAAAACACAAGCACTTGGACAAGAGGCATTTGCCTTTCGTGATCTGGTTAAAAAAATTAGAATTCGTTTCATTTTATTTGTTAGAATCAAATAAAAGTAACGAAATGCTATGTAATATCGATCCTCCGTAAATGCTGGACAATTCCGTTACCTATAAAAAGGGCAGTTAAGCAATAGAGATCTGTTTCTACCGAAAGATTCTGAGAATATATGAACAACTAGGAAAGTTATGGAAAATATGGAAAAAATCCGTTTTACTCAGAATCAGAAATAGATACTGATACTGGTGACTCAATGATTGCTTGATTAATTCATTTTCTACAGCGTATAAATAATTTGCAGGTTATTTTAAGCCAGAAAATACTTTTAGATTCTAAATACTTGTTTTTAGATACCGCAATTCTCCATGTATAATACGCATATTTTTCTGAAAAAATAAGGAAAAAAGGGTGCGTATTATGCACAGCTACAAAAATATCTTTTTTAAATTGCGGTTTCATAGGTCGATTTCAGTTGCGTAATGACTACTCACCACAAACATACAACAATTTGCCACTAACATTCGGCGATTGTGACCCCATAATTATGGCAAATACAATCACATATGCCTAACCATAATTAGAAATATAAAATAAAATAAGAATTATCATAAACCTAAATTATAATAATACTATTCTATATTTAAAATCATTTTTTATAAGAGTAGGAAACGCTGGCCGTAATGAAATTGGAGAAGTAAAATTTATAGGATTGGATTACCAAACAAGATACACATTATGCGTGACTAGAAGCATTTTCCCACAATTTCAGCACGATTTTAGGTGTGCGTATTATGGATGAAGGCGTATTATACATGGGGAATTACGGTAATAATAGTTTAGTGATACAAGTCTTAAGAAATGGATTCGTATCTTACTAAATGGTATTTGAGCGTAAGTGAATATACGAAACGCAACGGGAATTGGAACTCAGCTCTCAGATTAATAATTCCGAATTGTTATCTATTACACCATGCGCACATCCAAGCTTACAGAATCTGGTATTCCCAAACGTTTATCCATCTGGATAATGACCGGGCTCAACGTGGCTTCATTCTGGTGATTGAAGGGATGAACAGTCTGAAAAGGGATAACACACTCACACCCTCGGTCACAATGACTTGTGACTTCGTGCTATCACAACCACCGACGGTCCCAAGGATCTCGTCTACTTAATTTCATTCACACGTTTTGTGTCAACCTGTGGTGTGGTTTTCTGGCACTGGGATCCTCTCCAATAACACCGAAAACCTCTTTCTTCCTGACCAATCTACCATGGTGAGATTCGAACCCGGGTCTCATGGTCAAAACGTTGTGTCATTTAATTATCCACACGCACACACTCACTCCGCCATATATATATATATATATATATATATATATATATATATATATATATATATATATATATATATATATATATTGATTTTCTAACCATAGCATAAATGTGGCACAAGGTCGAAAGTATGTAGCACTCAGTGAGGATCGAAATCACTATTCAATTTTAACTGATATAGCGGGACTAGCTTGTTAAGCATTACACCATGTCGAATTGTTCTATACACACACACACACACACACACACACACACACACACACACACACACACACATATACGCACACATATGTGTGTGGTGTGAATTATTCACTGTACGTGCGTGTTTATATTATATATATATATATATATATATATATATATATATATATATATATATATATGCATTCACACACACGCATATGGTGAAAATGAGAAATATCAATGAAAAACATAAAGATGGTGTTTGGTCATTGAGTCTGGTTATCCATTGTGCAGATATGCTGATAGATAGATAGATAGATAGATAGATCTTAACAGACTGAGAAAGATGTATATGAAAATAGATATATAGATAGATAGATCTTAACAGACTGAGAAAGATGTATATGGAAATAGATAGATAGATAGATAGATAGATAGATAGATAGATAGATAGATAGATAGAGTGATAGAGAGATAGATAGATCTTAACAGACTGAGAAAGATGTATATGAAAATAGATAGATAGATCTTGACAGACTGAGAAAGATGTATATGAAAATAGATAGATAGATAGATAGATAGATAGATAGATAGATAGATAGATAGATATGAACAGACTGAGATAGATAGATAGGCTGGTTCTGGAACGAAGTTTGGGGCGAGAACTTTCAATAGAAACCACGGACACATACACACGCACACACACACACACACACACACACATATATATATATATATATATTGAAAAATATGTGTGTGTGTGTGTGCCTGTATCGACAGAGATAAAATATCTAAATTAAGAATGAATTTCTAATGACACTTGATGAAAGAAACCGTGAAAAGGTGTTTGTATATAGGGTAAGTGTTTTGCACTTAAATACCTGTACATAGAGTTCATATGGCAAAGGTGTACTGGTCATCACTTCTATTGGGGTCAGGGGCCTGAGAAAAGGCTGGGCATAACAATATGAATAGGGACTGGAAGTAAGAGAAAAATGTAATAATGATATTAAAGAAAAAAAGAGCATATATATATATATATATATATATATATATATATATATATATATATATCGTGGACTCTCCAGTCGTTAATCGACGCGGGCTGCTGACCCGCGCCTACTGGGAACCCTTTTACAACGTATGAGGGTCAGGCCACTCAGTTCCTAGGAACTGACAGCCCGACAACGTGCACATATATTTTGATTATAGTTGTGAAGATGTTGTGCAGAAAAAAAACACACACGTTTTGAAGAGCCGAATACAGAGAGCGGGTGTACCGTGTGCCACAAGGTCCCCAGACAACACACGGCAGGTTTTGAATTAAGGGTTGTCTTCTCTTTAACCAGTTTCCATCCAAGGCAATGGAACAAAGTCTGTCCTGCTATGTACCCATAATTAGGTGACGGGGGAAGAGGGTTCATGCCTTTTCCAAATGTATTAGCACGTGAGTGAATGTAATGGATTCGACTGGAATACACACACACACACACACACACACACACACACACACACACACACACACACACACACACACACACACACACACACACACACACACACACACATATATATATATATATATACATATATATATAGATAGATAGATATAGATAGATATATGTCTAAATGTAAAAGAAGGACGAGCAAGATTTCATTGTTTAAAACATTCATTTAAAACAGGGCTGAATACAAAAATAGAGTAAGAAATATTTATTTATTATGCAATGTTACATTAGAAGATGCACATACCCACTACAAAACTGTACATCTTGTTTCAACGTTAAAAGAAAATAACGTTTCATCAGGTGGGAAGTCACGATGCTCCTATAATATTTTATTCCGAAATGCATTTCGGAATAAAATATTTTAGTATCATCAGGGATTTCACACCTGATGTAACGTTAAAAAAAAAAATCGTTGAAATATGCTGTACATTTTTGTAGTTGGTATGTGCATGTTCTAATGGAACACTACATAACACACACACACACACACACACACACACACACACACACACATATATATATATATATATATATATATATATATATAACATCTTACACAAACAAACATTTACATGTTTCGGAAATTTAAAATCGCCTTTCAAAATCTCAAAACAATTCGTTAACTCATTAAAGAGTTAAAAAATGGGTGGAAAGATATTCCAAAATTAAAAAAAAAAACACATTTGTGGGTATGTCTTGATTAACCAACATGTATAGATGAATGCTGAGATTTTTTTCCTAACCAATAAGTTAGGCCATTTCTTGATCTTGTCAGTCTTAGTTCTCTTCTTTCCTGTCATAAAGCCAGAACACTATGATTGCTTGTCTGTATCCCCTTTTTGTGTGTTGACAATTCTTAGTTTAACTTTTTGCCTTATGACTGTTGCTTTGCCTTGTATATATTGTTTGCTTGCTTAATTTATTTTTTTGCCTTGTTCTTTTCTTTCTCTTGTTATTGTTTATTGAAAACTTTGTCATTTCTGTTTATTGGGCATTTCTGACAATTATATTTAAGCATGGCCACTCACTCTACAGGTTATGAGACCAGGAACAGACTCTTTCAACAGTAACAAATCCAAATATGAACTATGGGAGGTAAAATTTTTAGGATATGAATTACATAAAAATGAAACTCATTTTTACCCCATTTTTGGGGCCATTTCGCTCCTCGGGATAAATTCCCTGGAGCCTGTAAATACTAAAACGTTTGGAAAAAAAATGATTCAGATTTTTTTTTTAAATTTAAAATGAAAAAAAAGGACAGAAAGAAAGAAGAAAAAATATATGAAATGGGAATATATATATATATATATATATATATATATATATATGAAATGGGAATACAAACCAAATATGGAACGACAAAAAATTAACTTACAAATACAAATTTCACATGCAAAACTTTCATCAGTCAGTGAGATATGGAGCAAAACGAAGAAATAAATTCTGGTTTATATATATATTTTTTTATTTTGGCGTTTTGGGATTTTCATTGGTTAATTAGGTTTGACAAGACCTGTTCAGCACGTTAGTAAAATCTGTGACGTTCTGAACTCAAGGAGAGACGACGCGACCTTTGGAAGCTACAAAACATATTTAATTAGAAATTAATTAAGAAGAATTAAAACACAATTAAATAAAAAGAAATAATTAAAATAATAAAAAAGCTAATTACAAAAGAAGATAATTCCTTGCATCTGCAAGCTTTATTATATCCATTCTTAAAGAATTTATCTTAGATTTATCTTCCACAACCGTGCACAGGAACATGTATTCCCCTACACACACATGCTCACACATACACATACACTTAAAAATATACATTATCATTCTGAACCCAACAAAGACAAACTAGAACTTTAATATACTTATATACAAAAAGGAATTTTTTCAGTTTGGCTTGGTATCCTGGAGATTAGAAAGAACGCATCATTGAGTCCAGAATGCCGATCAACGTCAAAAAGTTAAAAGCCGGTGAAACCTGATTAACAATTGAAAATCAAACAAGAAAATGAGATTTTCCTTCTTTTTTTCCCCATATCTTATTTTCTGATTTTTCAATTTTGTGTGGTCAGTCGGCGTAGTGGGGTACGATTCTATTAATCTGGGGCTGTCTGTATTAGATAAACATTAAGTTAGATTCATTAAAAATGGATACAACAAAAGATGGCGCGTGTTTATGGTTGGTAATAATGTTATTAGTATGCATCTGAAACAAAACCACAGAAAAAGAAAGTGCCGATGGCGTGGTTTTGTTTAGGGGGGACAACATCTTACCAAGAAGTGACACGTAAGGAAGGGAACATGCTGAATCCATTTATGCGACTGGTTACCGCTGACTCAGTTATCATTTCGAATGTCGCCGTTTGTAACATGTCCGTATTATTGTTATAATCATTATATATATATATATATATATATATATATATATATAATTATTTATTTAAAAATATTCCAACACGTTACATAAGAGTTCTCGTGTTTCAAAACAAGAGCCGAAAACTTCAATATAATTATTTGAATTAAATTGAATTAAAGTACTAAGCTCTGTTCTATCTTCAAGCGAATTTTTTTTTGAATAACTTATTTCTGAAATTTACGCGTTTTATTAGCATATTCAAAGCATATTTGGATTATTTACCTAACGAGTTCTTTCCTATTTTCTATATATTTTTCACACACACACACACACACACACACACACACACACACACACACACATATATATATATATATATATATATATATATATATATATATATAAGCCATCATCGAAGATTAAAGATGACAATTTTGCAACATTGATAGTTTGTCTGCATGGAAGATTGCTATGCAACGGTAAATTCGTGCATTTGAAACGCAGGAAGTAAATATCGCATTGCGGTTCATGACGTCACATTTGACCACGTGAGAGTGAATATGAATAGAAGTTTTAGTATGGAAAGCCGTTGGGATAAACCAATAGCATCTGTTATCACCTATAAGCTTTTAAGTATATTTGTGGAGTTTTCGTAATTTATTTTGTTCAGGTTAGGTTTTAACTGTTTTATGTAAGAATTTTTAGATTTTGTTTATTGTTTTCATAGTTAAGTATAGTTGTATTTTCAACAAGGATTTTCCCGAATTGTATATGCGGCCAGGTATGTTGTTTTAAATGTCTAAAAATGTTGGAATTGTCATTCACATGGAAAGTTAAGCATCGGGAACGTGAGTTTGTGGTGTGAACAACATATTATTTAATCCGTTGGAGATACAATCTCCCAGAGGGCATTTGAATTTGTAATCTATGTTGTTTTTTTTTCAAATCGCTAACAGGGGAGGAGAATCATTGCGAATAACTGAATTGGATATACTAGATTTAGTGTAGCATATGATTAACTTATTTTTTTTTTTGCTAGGATCTATTGTAGATATATTAGTATTTACCATTTTTAGTATATTTTCATCTTGTTTATAATTGCTATGCATTTATTTACGATAGAGGAGATTAATATGTTTGGGATTAGTTAAAGCAGCATTATGTTCTATTTGTTTAGTATTAAGATTTCTGAGAAAGCATCTTTTTTGTTCATCAACTATATAGTTTGGAAAGCTATTATTAATAAGTGTTTGTTTTATATTCTTTAGTTAACTGTAAAAAATCTGTTTTGCAGATGAATTAGTTTTTGCACGATTTTTTATAATTGCTATTTTGTAATAATATGGGCATTCGCTCTTGTAGTTAAGTGTACACAAATTTATGCTGGTAGGTTTTTATATGGCGAAAATATAAAATTTAGTATTATTTTTGTGAATGAATATGTCCAGGAAGGAAATTCTATTATTAGTATTAAGTTTATATATGAACTTCAGGATAGAATAATGATGGCTTATGCAAGCCGAATGTCAGACGTTATGGAGGGATTTTGCGTAAAATAAATAGAACAAAGCTGGTCTGTTATTTAATGAAACATGCATTAATGAAAAAATGCTGCATAAATACCGACACACACAATATATATATATATATATATATATATATATATATATATATATATAACAAATAAATTCCAAAATATGTCGAATACATTTCCTCATATATATATATAGGGGGCGTGTGCGTGCGCGTGTATCTCTGTGTGTATGTAAATAGGTAAGACCAATCAACAATTGAATTTATTCATAGAAATATCTATTTTGAAATATCTTCATATATATATATATATATATATATATATATATATATATATATATATATATATATATATATATATATATAAAATGTGTTTTATATATATATATATATATATATATATATATATATATATATATATATATACACACACTTTATTTTCTCTCTATATACTTGATTTCTTCTTTTGTATTGAGACATGTTTTAAATTAATATTACGAACGTTGGAATTTATATTCTGTCTTATTTCGTAAAAAATCTTTCTATCTATCTATCTATCTATCTATCTATCTATCTATATATATATATATATATATATATATATATGAACAAATAAATACCAAAAATATGTCGGATTCTATCTATTTCGTTATATAGATAGATAGATAGATAGATAAATAGATAGATAGATAGACATAGATATGTGCGTGTGTGTGTGTGTTTGGGTGTGCGTGTGTGTGTTTGGGTGTGCGTGCACGCGAGTATGTATAATTATATTTACATACATATATTTCCGAGTACGCCTAACATTATTTTGGGGATACCAGCGTTTCAGTAGACGCTCTGTTTTTATTTATTTATTTATTTTCTGTTAATAGTGCGAACTTCATCGATCTGTATTCATATCCTTGAAATTTCATAAATAAAAGTTTGTGCACTCAAACATCGTTAGCTACAAAATAACTTTTGGTGTAGAAAAATATAAAGCCAGATGAGAAATACACTGATATCTTTTCTGTAGATAAATTATATAAAAACTGTCAATTTTTTTTTTCTGAGCGCTTTCGGCTATACATTTAGCCATTTTCAAGGTTGAAATATATTAACTGTTAACAAGAAATAGATTATTGCATGTATGTATTTATATAATATTGCATTTTCAAAACACGCCCAAGATAATGTGACCATGTTCATAATTGATATTATTGAGCTTTTTTTTTGCTTTTATTAATAAAGGTTCCATTATTTTTAGCATTTCTTTACATGTAGACGATGCTGTTAGATTTTTGCTATCAACAAGTATGTTACGAATAGGGTCCAGTAATAGGGTGCATGAGTATTTAAATGAGACCTATTTCTAGTTGATAGTTAATGTATTTCAACCTTGAAAATGGCTAAATGTATAGCCAAAGCGCTCGGAAAAACACAAAATTTGGACAGTTTTTTTTAATAACTTTTCTATTGAAAAGAAAAATTTGTAAGATCAAATGAAAAATTATATAAAAAAATTAAGCGAAGAACATTGTTTGCCATATTTAATGAAACATGCATGAAAGAAGGACTGCTGCGTACACACACACACACACACACATATATATATATATATATATATATATATATATATATAGGGATTACACATAATATACATTGTCGATAGCATGATACGGAGTTTCATGCAATTATACAATCGTCAGGTGCTAAATACTCAGTCAGTCGGTTTTGTGCAATGAGTGATACACGATTAGGTGATCATGCATCCTTCGATACGTGACAGACGAGGCAGATATTTTCCCGCGGTAGGTTGACATTACTTTCTGTGGTAGACCATCCAAGGCTAGAGAACCCGGTTTGTCTTGCTATTTTACCCATAGCTGGAGGAGAAGAAGAGGTTTCATACCTTTCTCAAGGGTATTAACACGTAAGGGAATGTAATGGATTCGACTGAAATTCGAACCCGGGTCTCCGATTCCTCAATCCGAGCCGCCATCCATTACTACACCGTGCTAAATATTCACTAACCCATAAGCGTTGCAAAATTCGCGGTCTCCTGGAATTGATTTAAATTCTTTCTTAAAATGTGTTCTTTATATTATTGCTGCCTATAATATTTAAATTAATAATTAATAATTTATATTGTTGAGAGTCTTAAGGTTGAAAGACGGTGAGTTAAAATAATTATTTAAACAATTTTGAATTTACGTAATTTGCGGTATGTATCAAGCAAGGGAGGTGAATCCATTTTTTGCTTAAAAACCTGTCGTTCGTGGGATCTAAATAAAAGGTTCTTATTGAAATATATTATTGTTGTGACCTAGAAAGGGTTACTGAATGAGGAATAACGAAAACGGAGGTTGGAAATGAAATCTTTATAACATCAACAAAATACAATACTCGCCAGCGGCGTGAAGTAGGTAAACCACTGCTCGTTGTGGACTACATAGACACCATATCATCCCCATTACAGTAGTGTCGAACGTATTTATGAGGATTGGGTCATATCCATTAGTGTTCATAGGTACGGTATATAAAATTCCTAAAGCAATGCCTAATGGGATAAACTGAGGTTATAGTTGTTCCAACAAGTGAATATTTTAAAAAGAAGACAGAAACTGCAAACGTTTTTGGTTTTAATGTGGATTTTTAAAAAAAATATATATTATGCTTTATTTTGCATAATTTTACAACACGTGTTTCGGGTCTCGAGAACTTCTTCAGGCAAAGAGTGGATATTTCCAGATAATATTAAAATGAATTAATTTTCCTAACCTTTTTCCATGTTAAACATTCTCTTAAAATACTAATATGCGAAAATAACCACTCTTTGCCCGAAGAAAGTCGGGAAACCCGAAATACGTGATGTAAAATTATGGAAAATAAAGTGTAATATATATATATTTAAAAAAATCCACATTAAAACCAAAAACGTTTGCAGCAGCTTCTCTTTTTTTTTTATATATATATATATATATATATATATATATATATATATATATATATATATAATAGTAGTAGAGCCCGGCGTTGCCCGGGGATGTAACAATAAGAGATAGATCAAGTATCCATCATCATAAAGACTGAAAAATAAAATTGACAAAGATTATTGTTTAAGGTTGACGGACACGCATGTCTTAATTAGTTTTTTTTTGTTTTTGTTTTTTACGAATTGGTCAAACCCAAAATCAAACAAAAACATTGTTTTCAATCGTTAGGATTCTACCGATTGAATAGAATTTTATTATAAACAATTGTCTTGTAAATGAAATTTTAAAGAATTCTGAATGTAAAAATAAAGAAAAAAAAAGTGTGCAAGACAATAAGAAACACTACCTGCCGAAAAAAAAAGTGAACTTTTTGTTGAAATCGGTTGAAAATGTAGGAAATCCGATCCCATATATAAACGAAAACACACACACACACACACACACACACACACACACACACACACACACACACACACACACACACACAAAAAACAAACCTGGGTTTTATAATAACTATAATTCGATATGAGTTGTCCCCCTTTCATTTTCGCAATAGCGATGCCTCTTAATCGTGTTTTCAAATTGATTTCGTGCAAAAACAATTGTGGTTTTCCAATTTTTGGCACTGTCAGAACCACCGCAAAGTAATTTTACGTAGTCCTGTGAAGTTTTGTTAAAATCGGTTGAAAAATGTAGGAAATCCTATCCAATGTATAAACGTACAGATACACACACACACAACCTGGGTTTTATAATAAGTATGATATATATATATATATATGTGATTATATATAGACATGTAGAAAAATAATCAAGTACGGTCTATAGAATTATATATGTATATATTATAGATATATGAAAAAAGCTATTAATGAAATTTGCAATGAATATTAATAGATTTACACATACTAATATACGTAAAATCTATTTTAAAATCTATATTAATCGCACTTAAATTACTCGAGCAGATGTTTACTTTTGTAAACATGTAGACAAATATTCACTTCTTTTGTCCATAAGATTAGGGTTATTTAAGTGTTTTAAGATAATATTTTTTTCTAAAAGACGTAAGTTAAATCTGTCTCCCATTCCGTATATGGTTTTGCTTCGCGATTGTCTCCTAGCTTACGTTATTATGAGTGCTTTTTAATCGCCAAAAATACCTAGAGAGAGTTGTTCAGGTTTTTTTTTATGTTATATTGTTTAGCGTCATTTGGTGATGGTAAAAACGCAATTTCCAATTATTCTCGGAGGAATAAAAGTATTATTTATCATCGTCGTCTGAATTGATCCTAGCTTTGTAGATTAAACCTTTTGTCATGCACTAGCCATTTAGTGGGCAGGTTACGATTTTACGAGAGTTGCATTGGGTTTTAGTAGAATTATTTTTTAGTATTTTGTTTGTGTACTTGCTTAATATATTATTGTTGGGATATATAGTTATTGATGCTTTTACTACAGCTATAGCTTACCTTAATATTATTTTTGTTGAAAATCTTTTTTAGTGTTGGAGATTGACTAAAGCGTTAGTGAATTAAATTTAGGAAAATTATATCTATGTTAGTTTGGAAGTTACTTTTGTAAGGTGGGTTGAACCATATGATGTTACGTTTTTTAGATTTCTTCTATTTTTAATGTTGATTCTTTCTACATGCTCTAATTTCACTTTGTGTTTGCTGGTTGTAGCGTTTTAGTATATTTACTTTTATTATCGACAAATATTTCTTTGTTACTGGAGTTGGTCGATAACCTAAATTCTACTGATTTGTGTAAGTTGTCAAGTATCCTTTTATGATATTTGGATTTTCTTCACAGTATCTGTGGTTGCATGTAACCCTTATGCATAGTTTATTCTAGCCTTTCTTCTTTCTTTTTATGTGCCATGTCCTTTCAGGACGTAGGCGATCATGGTTCTCCACCTCCCTCATTCCTTTGCAGCTCTCAACAAGTTCCTTCCCTCTTCTTTCTCCACCAGACCACGTTCTGTCATCCACTTGCTTAAATCCACCAGATATGTCATGCGTTGTTTTCCCTTATCTTGCTCTCCCTCAATTCGACCCGTGAGTGTAAGGCCCTCCTTCCTCATTACGAGTCCCAGAAACGTCATCTGCCTCTTCCTGATACTAAGTATAAGCCTCCTCCTTGTTTGCAGCCTATCTAAGACCTCAACGTAGCTCACACACTCGCTCCATGATCCTCTTAGTATCCTTTGGTTGAACCACATCTCTGTCGACTTGAGTCTCTTCATCAATCGTCCAACATTCGCTGCCGTAAAGAAGAACAGATGTTATGTAATAGCTCAGTATTCTTTTCTTTCTTACCACAGAAATCTTCCTGTCTTGCAATACTCTGCCCAGCTTTTGGGATGTGTCCTTGGCCATCCCAATACGTCTACGGAACTCAGTGTCGCACTTACCGTCCTCTGTCCAGACAATTCCCAGATATTTCAACTTCTGCGTCTGTTTGATTCTAGTGTCCCCGACCCGCAAATCGCATTTCAGGCTCTTCCTCTTACTGACGACCAGGCATTCTGTCTTCTTGTAGTTTAATTCTGGCCCTTACTCAGGTATAATATAACATTTAGAAAATTGATCACTTTACTGTTAGTATTTGGGTGGGGGTAATCGCTAAAATGTACAGAGGGTCCGTCAACGAAACTATGGAGTCGGATGCTGAAGGTAACATTTATCTGCTAAGTGACAAAGCTTTTACTTGTATTAATTTTCTCTCTCTCTCTCTATATATATATATATATATATATATATATATATATATATATATATATATATATATATATATATATAGTCGACTCTCCCGTCGTATGACGGTCAAGCAGATCAGTTTCAGGAAACTGACAACCCGACAACGACACATGAGATTTGATTATAGTGGTGAAGGTTTCGTGCAGGACCATCCACACTTCACTTTTTGAAGGGCCGAATACAGAGACCTGGTGCACTAAGTGCCACAAGGTTCCTAAACGACCCTCCGCAGGTTTGAATTCAGAGTTGTCCTTCTCCTAGACCAGTTGCCATCCAATGCTATAGAACCCAGTCTGTCCTGCTATTTACCCATAGCTGGAGGGAGAAGAAGAGGATTAATACCTTTCCCAATGGTATTAGCACGTTAGTGAATGTAATGGATTCGACTGGAATTCGAACTCGGCTCTGCGATTCCTCAATCCAAGCCGCTATCCATTACTCCACCGTGCCTCCCCCCTCTCTCTCTCTCTCTCTCTCTCTCTCTCTCTCTCTCTATCTATCTATATATATATATATATATATATATTCTCTCTCTCTCTCTCTCTATATATATATATATATATATATATATATATATATATAGAGAGAGAGAGAGAGAGAGGATGCAAAGGGATATTTTCTTTTAAATGTGAGTGATGAACTAACTAATAGATGTTGGGGTAAATTTAATCGGATGCCATATTATCGTCTTTCTTTGTTTTCCGTTGTTAATTCAATTGCAGAGAAAACGGATTTTTTTTTTATTTAATTACGTTTCTTCTTCTCTAATTTTATTCTTAAATTTTCTTTCGCAGATTCGTCTCACAAACATTCTTTCTTTCTTTTTTATTCATTCTGCCTCTTTATCTTTCATTCTTTCTCTCTCACTCTGTTTTTATTCTTTTTGTTCCGTCTTTTTAGCACGCGTTTTTCATTTGTCAGTCATTCTCTTTTTCTTTCTGTCTTTATTTCTACCTATCTAGTTCTTTCTTTCTTTCTTTCTTTCTTTCTTTTCTTTCTCTTATTCTTTCTTTCTCTCTTTCTTTTGATTATGTAGTTTTCCTTTATCGTTTACATATATTCTTTCTTTTGTTTACATATAATCTTTCTTTCTATTTTTTTTCTTTATTACATATTTTCTTTATTTCATTTAAACATATTTTTTCATTCTTCCTTTCGTCGTTTTTTTCTTTACTCTTCCCTTTATGTTCTTAACTTTTTCGTTTGTATATATTTTCCTTTTTTTTTGCTTACATATTTTCTTTCTTTTTTTCTTTTGTTCTTTCTTTCTTTCTTTCTTTCTTTCTTTCTTTCTTTCTTTCTTTCTCGTACGTTCTACATTATCATTTAGCTTTAATGGAAATTCTTTTTCTTCCTTCCTAAACTCATTTCATTTGTAAAATTTATGTTTTGGAGCAAAGCTTTTAATTATTTTTTTTTCGCATTTATCCTTCGACCCCAACCCAACCCCACGACATTCTTCATATTTTTAAAAACATTTCACACAAGAACAATTCCCGCAAACCGATAAATTCTAATATTTTTTTCTTCCCATTTTTACTTCCGTCTTATTTTTCCTTTTTCTTCTTTCTTTCTTTCTTTCTTTCTTTCTTTCTTTCATTTCTAATACTTCCTATTTACTTTCTTTCATACTTCTTTATATTCTTTCTTTCCTTCTGCTTTCCTTTCTTTCATTTTTCATTCCTTCCATCTTTTATTCTTTCATTCCTTCCGTTTTCTTTCTTTCTTTCTTTCTTTCTTTCTTTCTTTCTTTCTTTCTTTCTTTCTTTCTTTCTTTCTGTCAGCTTTTCTTTTTCGTTTGTCTTCCTATTTCTTTTCTTTTCTTTCTTTCTATTTCCATGCCTTTCTTTTCTCACTTTCATTCTTATTTCTGTCTTTTTTCGTTTCCTAACTCTTTTCTTTCTTTCTTTCTTTCTTTCTTTCTTTCTTTCTTTCTTTCTTTCTTTCTTTGCTTCATATTTATTTTATTTTTTCTATGTATCTTTCATTCTTTTTTATAATTTTTCTTTCTTTCTTTATATTCATTTTATTTTTTCTATTTATCTTTCATTCTTTTTCTTTTGTTATGCATTCTTTCTTTCTATAATTCTTTCTTTATTTCTTTCTGTATTTCTCTGTCTTTCTTTCTACACATTGTTCTTATTTAAACGTAAAACTCCATAGAATAAGTGGAAGATAAAAAGAACAAAACAAAAAAAAACCATTTGCGTTGTGTATTCTATTCATTTTCTCAATTTCCAGTTTTCGTAATCTAAATTTTTTTACTCATGTCATCTGATTTGATTTTCCTTTCAATCGTTTATAGACATTTTTTTCCCTAATTGAGAAGTTAAAAAAAATATAACTAAAATAAATAAAAATAAAACATATAAAAAATTAAAGTCCCTCTTTCATTTCTCTCCAGCATTTTTACCCCGGAATGGCTAACAACTTTGATTGTATTATCTTGAGGATATTTTCCCTTTGCCCGTATTTTTATAATTTTTTTTCTCCTGTTTCAAATCCTCGCCATCTTTATATCTTTTCAATTCATCTTCTGCTTTCTCAAATTTACTCAGTTATGTCCCTTGGTTGCGTTTTCATTACTATTTAAATCGTTTGAGGCTCTCGTTATTTTTTGTAATGTTTTATGAGGTTTGCGATCTCGACTTCTGTTCATGTGATTGTATTATTTTTTTCCGGTTGTCATAAACTCTAGGCTTTTTCAAAAGAATTCAAACGTCATTATATCTTCATAACGACTACAACGGGCGGAGATCTCTTTAAAATTTCTAACTGTATCCTTGTTCTTTATGTCGTTACCATGAAAGCATATGTGAGACAGATTCGAAAACAATGATTTTATACATTTATAAGTCATCGGATTTTAGAAGTATCGACTTGAATGTTTATACCTAACGATCGAAATTTGTAGCTGGTAAGACTTAGTATTTGTCTCCCCATAAATTTCTTTTTTTCTCTATCTTTGTCGATTTCTCTCTCTATTTCTCTCTCTCTGCCTCTCTCTGTCTGTCTATCTGTCTGTCTGTCTGTCTGTCTCTCTCTCTCTCTCTCTATATATATATATATATATATATATATATATATATATATGATGGCTGAACAAGTACGACTATCATAGGCAAGTTTGATCAATGGTTTTCGGATCTCGTGAAGCCTACAAATGGCTAAATTTTGATTTGTATAGACGCTTGCCTGTTTTGTACAGAACCTTGCCTGTTTTGTAAAGTCTGTTCCTCTTGCACGTAGGTTTTTCTGTGACGGGAGAGAGGTTAATCTGGCCTGTTTTTTTTTTAGAAAGTCTGAGCTGTTTTGAACAGAACCTGGTCTGATTTTTACAGAGTTTGGTCTTTCTTTGTACAGAACTTTGTTTTGTACAGAGCCTGGCCTGTTTTATACAGAAGTTCGCCATTTTCGTACAGAGCTTTTCTTGTCAAGTAAAGTCACTTCCTCTTGCTCGTTGTTTTTTATGTGACGAGTGAGAGGTTTATGTAGAATTTCTGACACACTCAGAGCCTGGCCTGTTTTCTACCGAATCCGGTATATTTGTACCGAGCCTGGCCTGCGTTGTACAGAGCCAGGCCTGTTTTGTACCAAGACTGGCATGTTTTGTACAGAATCTCTCCTGTTTTTTCCAGAGCCTGGTCTGTCTTGTAGAGAACCTGAGCTGTTTTATACAGAACGAAGTTTTTTGTGCAGATCCTGGTCTGTTTTGTACAGAGCCTCGTCTGTTTTGTACAGAGATTGGTCTGTTTTTTTTACAGAGCCTGATCTACTTTGTAAACTGCCTACCCTGTTTGTATAGAGCCTTTCCTGTTTTGTACAGAGCCTGTTCTGTTTTGTACAGTACCCGGCCCGTTTTGTACAGAGCCTGGTCTGTTTTGCCCAGAACACAGCCTGTTTTGTACAGAAATTGGTCTGTTTTGTACTGAAATTGGTCTGTTTTGTACAGAACCAGACTTCTTTTGTACAGACCCTAGTCTGTTTGTACAGAGCTTGGTCTGTTTTGTACGGATCCTGGCCTGTTTCTTACAGAGCTTTGCTTCTTTTGTAATAACTTTTTCTCTTTCTCGTATTTTGTTATGTGACAGGTGAGAGTTTTATGTAGTCTTTCCGACACACTCAGTGCCTCAGTTTTGTAGAAAGTCTGGCCTGTTTTGTACAGAGCCTGGCCCGTTTTGTACTGAGCCTGGTCTTTGTGAATTCAGTTCCGCTTGCTCGTAGGTTTTTATGTGACTCGTAAGAGGTTTACGCAGTCTTTTCTGACACTCGTTATCTCCAGCGTAATAATGATCATAACTTTTGAGGAGTCTGGAAATATTACTCTTCTTGCTGCTTTCATTGAAGAGACATATTTTGCCACATTCATCACATGCACATTGATGGATTGCTAGATCAATGGTTTCTCTTGTCTAACTGCATGCTTAAAATAAGGGACATTTATTGTATATCAGTGGAAGATCTCCACATATATGAAACACTCTGCGTACATATACGTACACATGTTTTTGGTTATACATAAATACACGCTTCCATACACACAGATCCTCCTATATATATATATATATATATATATATATATATATATATATATATATATATATATATGTAAAATGAATACAGAATCTTTAAATATCCATTCGATCTGGTGATAATTTATTTCGTGGACTCAGAAGTCCATCTCATCAGATCAATTTTACAAAAATAAATTCAATTCAATTTATTCAGACACAAAGAAAAGAAAAAAAAAGGAAGTAAGAAAGGAAAATTTTTAATATTAAAATTTGAAGGCAAAAAGGACGAGAAAAAGATTTCAATATAAGATTTTTTTTAGGGTGAAGAGAAAGATAGATAGATATGGGGAGGAGAAAGGGTAAGAAATTGAGTAATTTGAGAGCCGATCTTCAAGTACAGTCGAATCTGTTACCTTAACCTGCGTGTTAATACCCTTGGGCAAGCGATGAATCCTTTTCTTTCCCTAGGTATGGGTAAATATCAGGACAGACTGGGTTCTATAGCATTAGATGATAACTGGTCTAGGAAAAGGACAAAAACTGAGAATGGTCGGGTGGGGACATTTGTGGCACACGGTGCACCAGGTCTCTGTATCCGACTCTTCGTGGTTGGTTCAGCACAAAATCGTCACCGGATCTTCGTGGTTTGTTCAGCACAAAATCGTCATCATTATAATGTGGTGATATTAGCCGTTCCCTTATCAGGAAACATTCAGCTCTTATTGTGGGGTTCGCCGCTTGTACACAACATGGACTCGTCCAAAGTATACTTATACTACGGAGAGATAGCGTGACAAAAACGTCGACACAGGGTGTTCACGCAGAGTTATACGAGACTCCAGAAAGAGAGATAATTACGGCTTCACTTACAGAGACTTGTACATATACTTTTCCACTAACCCTCATTCCTGGACTACTAATCTTCATTTCAAGTTTGTATTCTCACGTTTAATACACATATTTTTCTATTTCAATTACTGGCGTTGTTTATTTATTTGTGCAGGATTCCCTCCTCGGAATCCACAACAACTTGGCGACGAGGACTTCGGACCCACACGAAAAAAAAATTCTCTCTCACCAACACAATAATTTGGCGACGAGGATTTGCACTTCTCGGAAAAAAATGCCGTTTGCCAGTGTCCACAAATGACATATATATATATATATATATATATATATATATATATATATATATATATATATATATCACTCATTTTATCCTTCTGGTCTTCATCGGACCAAACTAGACTTTGCGATTAAGGAACTCTCTAGAAATTTAGACAGAGAGAGTGCAATGTGATCTACAGTAGATGTGCGCGCTGTCTCTTACATATAATACACACACACACACACACGCACACACACACATATATATATATATACATATGCAGTTTCCAATGTTTTCTTTACAATGGAATATTGTCACGATACTTGTAAAAGTAGTAGTCTGTGGGTGAGAAATCATAGGAATATGGATGTGGCAAAATCTCGTGTCACAAGTGGGTGAGATTCCACAGTGTCATCTTGGCAACATGTGGTCAAGAATTGTCATGATGCAGTATAAGACCCTCGTCGATGAACCATCGTCAACTGCATTTTGCTAAACTGAATTTGAATTCCATCCAGTTTTTGGCATTTAACGACAGCAGTGATGTTCTAATTCGATTCCAGAAAGCGGTTATGTATGTAAATGGCGGACCACAAAAAATTCCCCATCGTCTTCTCTTGGAGCAATATCAGTTTTGGAAAGTGTTTGGGTCCTTCGTCATCATCAAACCATTGAACCGATCGTTTACGATTGACATAAAGGTTCCATCTGTCATCACAAGTCACTACTTGATTATGGAATGGATCTTTTAAATTTCGCAAATGCAGCACTTGAAAACTTCAATGTCTTTGACTTTCACAGAGTTCATGTGGATCACACTTACACTTTCGTCACTTTTTTAAAAACTTTTTTGAGATAGTCCGATATTGTTGAAATGCTGTCACCCATTATTTAAAACATTTCTCTGACAATTTGACGTTGACATTTTTCGACCAATGTTTTCAGATGTGGATTGTCAATTGCAGATGAACTTCCTCCACCTCCTTGATATTCAAGACTCGTAACCCCACTGCGAAAACCAACGACCTACTGTCCCGCAAACTGATACATTATTTTTACTTTCTATATTTACTTCCATCTTTCTTTACGTTTCTTCCTGCTTTCTATCCTTTCTAAAACCCTATTTATTTTCTTTCCTTCTATTTTCCTTTCTTTCATTCTTTCATTCTTGAATTCTTACATTCTTTCTTTCCTTCTATTTTCCTTTCTTTCATTCTTTCATTCCTTCTTTCTTTCATTCTTTCTTTCCTTCTATATTCCTTTCTTTCATTCTTTCATTCCTTCTTTCTTTCATTCATTTTTTCCTTCTATTTTCCTTTCTTTCGTTCTTTCATTCCTTCTTTCTGACATTCTTTCTTTTCTTTTATTTTTCTTTCTTTCAATCATTCATTCTTGAATTCTTACATTCTTTCAATCGTTTATTCTTGAATTCTTACATTCTTTCATTCATTCATTGTTTTTTCTTTTTCGTTTGTTTTCTTTTTATTTTATTTATTTCTGTCTGGCTTTTTTTTCGTTTGTCGTCTTTATATTTCTTTTCTTTCTTTCTTTCTTTCTTTTCTTTTCTTTTCTTTCTATTTTCATACCTTTACTTTCTCATTTTCATTCTTTTTTCTTTCTGGCTTTTTTTTTTCCTTTCATACGTCTTTTCTTTCATTCTTTCTTTCTTTCATTCTTTTTTCTTTCTTTCTTTCTCTTTTATTTTTTTCTATTTATCTTATAGCTTTTACCTTTTGTCAGCTGTAGAGTGACATTCTCTATCACATTGATCTTCAATTCGATTATCCCATGCTCCGTTAGTGTTTGTAGCTTTTTGAAAAGCATTATGAGCAAACTCGAACCTATGCAATAAATAAACGCATCACTTCTTTTTCATATTTAAACTTAGGACTATGTTAAGTTAAATTCTAAAAAAAGAGTGGTAAATGTTAAGAAAGAGGGTACTTTAATCGTAAGGAATTAGTAATCTGTCTAAATTTCTGAGATGAGGCATTATGTATATTATTTATAATATTCGTACTATTACTCTCATCTTTGTCGCCATATTTATTACAACGTTTCGGCTGAAACGTTGTAATAAATATGGCGACAAATATTAGGACAATAGTCCGAATAATATAAATAATGCAATTAGTAATATATTTTTGTGTAACTATTATAATATATTAAATGATAATTGAAATATTTCATCTAAAATCCAGACAATTTTGAATTTCTTAGGTGAGGCGTTATAATTTTTATTATATACATGTGACTGATATCCTCATTCTGTTATTGTTATTATTGTTTCAGTCCTTTTATCCCCAGCCTTCATCAGGTGAATGGAGATTCAGCTCATTTACAGGGAAAATCGGTTACATTTGTTTTGTACCACAGCTCTTGTCTAGGGATATCTCGTCCAATTGGTACTTTTTCCAGTAAGGTTCACCGTATACAAGGACCGGGTTCTACTCGTGGTAAACGGTTACGTAAAGGGGTAGTTTATATGGATAGAAGGGGAAGCTAACGGTTAACTCTCGACATGAACAGGTTAAGATCGTAGTGATCTGGTAAAGATCTTCTTGGGAGTCTGTTTCACAAAGAATTGGTTCGCGGGAACAATCTGTTCGTAGTCATTTTTATGTGCCGTGTCCTTTCGGGACGTAGGCGATCATGGCTCTCCACTTCACCCTATCCATTGTAGCTATCAATAAGTTTCGTATCTCTGTCACCTCCTCCAGACCACATTCTGTCCTCCACTTGCTTAAGCCCGCTTGATATGTGATGCATTGCTTTCCCTTGTCTTTCTTTCCCTCTATTCGACCCATGAGTATCAGATTCTCCAGGCTCTCCTTTCTCATTACGTGACCCAGAAACTTCCGCTTCCTGATGTATAAGCCTCCTCCTTGTTTGCATCCTCTCTAAGACCTTATCGTTGCCCACCCGCTCGGTCCATGATATCCTTAGCATCCTTCTGTAGAAACATATCTCAGTCACCTCGAGTCTCTTCTTCATCTTTGAGGAGACCGTCCAACATTCGCTGCCGTAAAGGAGGGCAGATGTCACGTAAAAGCTCAGTACTCTTTTCTTTGTTAGCAAAGAGATACCCCTGTCTCGCAGTAACTCTGCCCAGCTTTTGGAATACGTCCTTGGCTATCCCAATACGTTTACTTACGGATCTCAGTGTCACACTTGTCGCCCTCTCTTAAAACACTTCCCAGATATTTAAACTTCCGTACCTGTTTGATTTTAGTGTCCCCGACTTTCAAATCGCGTTTTGGGTTCCTCCTTTTACTGACGACCTTGCATTAACCTGAAAACTCTTGTAGTTTATGCATGCTGGCTTAGTTTTCACTGTAATTATAATTCTATTATTATTAACCGTTAAGCAAACTTTTGATATTCATTGACAGCGAGGTCAGTACTGCTTTCGGATGAAATTTATAAATCTTTCTCTTAGATAATTTTTTTCAGGAAAATTAATTTCTCAAGATCCGTAGCTGTCATCGCTTTTTCTAGTATTGACCGAGGTTTCCTTCCTAATCTTTTATTTAATCTAGTATTGCGTAATACCAAAATGTTGATTATGTCATTATGTTTTCTCCTTGTCACGTGTGTTATCCATGTTGACTATATTGGTACTTCTCAAGTGATGTGATTTCTGTTATTTGGTGCAGTTCTTTGTGTTTCTATAGCGCCAGTCCTCAATGTGCAAAGAAGAATATCCTTTGCCTCTCAGGCTTCGCTAGCTCAAAGCAAATTTTAACAGTGATTTACAAAACAGTTGAATACAACTGACTGTTTAGATATGTCTGGACGGTTTTGGCACCATGCAAAAGGTTCGATTTGACGAGGATGTTCAAGAAGATGACTCGAGTTTTCAGGTTAATGTTTTGGTTTTTAGGTGGGTAGATAATCAGCGACAGGTGATTCGAGTAAAACAAACACACTAGGAAGAAATGGTTTCTCAAAGAAAATACCATGTAACCATAAATGTTTGGAAATCATTCCATATTCTTGAGGGAAGAACGTGTGTTAGAGATGACAATAATGGAGATAAAAAATATAATCATGTCGTTCATGTGAATAACTGATCCACCTTTTTGAACAAATTTTCAGCCACCATTTTGAAAAAAGATTTTATACACAATGTAGTAATAAATGTTAATGGTGATATTAATCTTGTCCTTATGAGGAAACATTCGGCATTGACCGAACAGCAAGTGCTAATATTGGTTAAAATTTATAAAATCTTTCAATTTAAAACAATTCTTCAGCAAATATGTTTCTCAAGACCAGTAACTGTTATCGTCCTTTCCTGTATTGATGAAGGTATCCTTCCTAATCTTTTCGTTCGAGTAGTGTGTAATGTCAGCATATTGAGTCTGCCATTATTATCTTTTCCAGTGACATATATGCTGTAACCTAGAACGGGTTACTAAATGAGGAATAACCAAAATGGACGTTTGAAATGAAATAGTAATCTTTATAACATCAGCAAAATACAATACTCACCAGCGGCGTGAAGTAGGTGAACCACTTAGACAGCATATTACACTAACTTATAATAGTGTCCGGCGTATTTATGAAGACTGGGATATACCCATTAGTGTTTATAGGTACAGGATATAACAATATGCAGTACATTTTAGTTGTTGGTGCTGTTGGAAGCCCTCAAGCGATTGTTTTTGTTATTTAGTTCAGTTCTTTTTTTTACGATCATTTAGAGGCCAGATCACAAAGTTCAAAGAAGAATACTCTTTGTCAAGACTCATTTTTAATAATTGATCTTAAAAAGCGGTTGCCTACAGTTGAGAGTTTATAGATTTTTCAATGACTTTGTTACCATACACGACATCTATATGAAAGTCTGGATCTGAATAATTAAGAGCATAACTCGAGTTTTCAGGTTGACATTTTGAAGCAATTTGTGGGGTTTGGCGACATTTCCTCTGGTACAAGCGTATTCAATGATTCGTTTCCTTATCGCTTAATACTAATTTCGTTATAAAGCCGATATGCACAATGTCAGAAACATTGTGATAACAACAATGATGACATTAGCCCATATGTAAATCATGAAAATAATGAATAAAAATATATTCTTCAGTATCACTTGCAGACATGTATGAAAGAATTCGAGATTTCATAAAGAGCTCGTAAAATTCAGTGAATCGAAAAAGCTGCAAAATCATTGGCCCTAAAAAAAATATTAAATGAATTCAATGTCTAATGAGTGGCATCTTTACACTTAAACCAGTGAGCTATCGGCTTGGGATTTAAGGAAGTAGGTTATTGTTTTCTGAAAACAAAGCGTCGTAAATTCCATAACGAATTAAAAGGGTTGATTAAGTAATTGAACATTAATCGAACCTTTCGGCTGCGTTGCTATAATGATGTGGAATTAAACGCCGAAAGAAATGATTCAATTCTGGAATTGAGAGGAGAAAGGTTAAAAATATTCTGGCTTAAGCAAACAAACCGTTTCAGGGTAAAATGTAAGGAGAAAATTAAATGATATAATATATATATATATATATATATATATATATATATATATATATATATATATATATATATATGTGTGTGTGTTGTGCGTACATAAATACATGCATATATATGTGTGTGTTTGTGTGTGCGCACATTCTCTATATGTATTTTTATGCAATATAATAGAATAAAATACGCATTTTAAATTCTGCCTAAATATATGCACGGGACTTTAATATGTGTACATGTCACTGGAAATGTTTGTTTAAATATATAAACTTCCCCTCTTCTTTCTCTCTATCTCTCTCACTATCTATCTATCTATTTATCTATCTATCTATCTATC
Organism: Acanthosepion pharaonis; assembly: GCA_903632075.3. Lineage (NCBI taxonomy): Eukaryota > Metazoa > Mollusca > Cephalopoda > Sepiida > Sepiidae > Acanthosepion > Acanthosepion pharaonis. The sequence goes on along the minus strand of CAHIKZ030004391.1, from coordinate 3,563,060 downwards.
TATATATATATATATATATATATATATATATATATATATATATATATATATTGCGGATAAGTGGTTATCTTAATAAAACAGGGCTAGATGTAATATAACAGAGCTATTAAGTTTATATTAATAAGTCTCGGAGTTTCAGGACCAAAACAATCTTCAGATGCTGGGTGGAGACTGACCGTTACATAATTTAAATTTTAATAACAATATCTGCCTAGGGCACTGTTAGCGCAGTCGATATATTATAGCAGGGGTTAATATGTATATTTATTAATATATATATATATATATATATATATATATATATATATATATATATATATATATGTGTGTGTGTGTGTGTAGAGAGAGAGAGAGAGAGAGAGAGAGAAAGAAAATGAATAAAGAACGAATATTGTCTGTGTAGAAAATATATATATGCACAAATGATCTGCAAAGTGTGATTTTTATTTTTATACAATTAAGACTATATATATATATATATATATATATATATATATATATATATATATATATATATATAAAAGAAAAGAAAGAGTAAGATTTATAATTCGGAGTTCTTA
>CAHIKZ030004391.1:3545000-3557500 GCA_903632075.3 Acanthosepion pharaonis | reverse complement strand
TCATTCTGATGGCCCCAAATGTAAGCAAAAATCTTTAAGACCCTTTTATTTTGATAGTTTTTTAAGATCTTCAAAGAATATTACAATCTTCAGGGACTTGCCAATAAGTACATTTTTGTTGTTGTTTTTTTTCTTCACAATATTTGAGGCGATTAGTAAATTCTTCTGTCTGCATTTAATGTAAAGTCCCATAAAATTGTTAATCTCTAAGCGGGTGATTAATTAAAAGTAAAAGGCCTGGAGTCAATGGATAGTGGCTCGTTAAAGAATGGAGCAAAATTCTTTCGGATCCATTACGGTAATCATCTACCCTACCGCAGAAAGAAAATGGCAATCTACTGCCTAGTCAGTCTTATATCGAAACATACATGATTGCCTAAGCTTGTTTCACGCATGGCACATAACTGACTGATTCCGAGTATATAGATTCGCCTCTCGACCAGTTAACACACCTTCCTCATCTCAGTGGCATTATCGCCTTGCTTAGGGTGAGATGATTTGAACAATATGATAAAACGCTTCTCGAGAAAAAAAAAAGTCCTGACTTGATGTACTTTACATTTTTTGAAAAATTCTTTCTGGTAGCCATTGCTTCGAAGTTTAGATTGTTTTATAGTTTATTTTCATATCAAGTATTTGGGAGTTAAGAAGGTTGATGTTCGAATTTTAAGTCGTTATAAGAAAATATCTTGCAGTTCACCATTTTGGTGCTCTTTACGAAATATAAAACAAAAGACGAGATTTTTAATTCTCTACAGAAGAATTTAACAGGAAAACGAGAAATGTTGACAAAGATCAAGAAAGTAGAAGGAATATAAATGAGAAAGAAGGGGACCGAGTTCTTTAACCTAATGACGGGGCTATGAATACAGAGAACATAATTTATATACATCAAAAAATAAAACATATTCAAAGAGAGCGACACGAAAATAAATTTCTCTTTCTCTTGCTTTTACCTTGGCACACAATCTGGAAATTGAAAATGCCGAAAACAATATACCAAGAAAGACACCTCAGAAAAGCAAGTAACCCAAATAACGGATAACGACAAAATTATATAGAGAGAAAAGACAATAATAGGAGTTACCAACTCCGTGCGCTTATAAGAAAAGGCGGGTACACTGGTCACTAGACTTCCTTTATTTTAGTTGGTCAGTCGTTCAGTGATTGGTATCAACCTCCCCGGGGCAGATCTGAGTTTTATCATAAAGGGAAGGGAGACACGCATGTTAATGAAATGGATTAAAATATATCAGGAAGATTTTTCATGATTCTATGCAGAACGAGAGCGAGAGGGAGAGGAGAGAGAGAACGCAAAAGAGAGAGAGAGTGAGAAAAGAGAGAGAGATTAAATATATTTTATTCTATTTCTTCTTTGTAGCAGTCGTTCAGGAGAAACAGGATGAATGTCAATGTGTAAAAAACACACCTTGAATCCGAGGCCTTGTTAATGAATTGATTTCTACATTACACCCGCTCTCCCGCAGACAAAGCGTTACAAGACTCTCGTTAATCTATCGCTAGATGGAAAAGGGTTCGTATTCCAATATATAAGTTCCAACGAGCAACTTCTTTTTAATGAACTTCAACTGTTTTGTGGGACCGTCTCCCAAGAGGATGCTTCCCCCGATTACTAAAAACTGTTCACGTCTAGAGTCTAACGTTCTCTTTCTCACATATACTCATAAACTGTTACTCATAAGTTTTAATTTAATCTTTTAACCCGTTCGTTTCTCGGGCCTTGTACAGGGTGAACAATATTGTAAAAAATATAAACAAATAAATAATATACAGGGATTCCCATAATGACGGAGCACATTTTAAATGCAATTATATTAGATTATAAATATGACATAGAGAACCAAATATATTTATTACATATCTGATATAAATCTAGTATAAAAGAGTTCAGCATATTATCTAAGAAGAGAACACTCACGAACTCGCTCTCTCATTTCAAACACAGTTGGCATTGCCTGTCTCACAGAAATTTCTAACAGACCGCAGGATCATTTTTTCGAGATGATGCCTGTCGCTATCCAAAATGCCGTCGGAATTTCCTTTGGGCTGCAACAATGTATATTTAGCTGGTGAAATACGCCTCCATCACAGATGCAATTCCTTTGGGGGTCCACGACATTACTATAGTCCACCGTCAGCAAAAGAGATGTCTGTGGGAAATAGTAAAATCTAATAAGTAATATCTGTTCATATACTTATATATTCACAAGAGGGGTTTCCTATTTTTTCAGAGTTTGCATACGGACGTCTATATTATAATCTATTGTACGAGTCTTTGCAGATTTATAAATATATGTATTTCACTGAATTGACCATTCTCAATAATTTATGGAATATTCAACTCCTTAAGCTTCGGATCTGTTAGGTTCTTTGGAAAATAATGACGGATTTTTTAATAAAAATTTTAATTCTATTCTTATATATTATTTTAATGGTTGCACAGAAATATATGACACATTCTTAATGATTAAAGTCTCCTCTTTGTTAATGTTATATCAATCTCCATCAGAATTGAATATATAAAACATTAAATAGGGTTTAAGCGTCTAATAATTTTTTTCTTTTAAGTTTTTGGCAATTTCAACCATGGAAAGATTAACAATCAAACAACGTTTTAAAGTTATCGAAGCCTATTACGAAAATGGACGTTCACATTTATAAATATACGACCCACATATCAAGCTTGGAATTTATTAAACTTAATTCACATTTAATATCGGTCCAAAATATTGTAACAGCCTATATAGCTGTCATCTTCAAATACTGATTTTTTTCATAGATTCAAGCTTTGGTTATAATCATTCTCAAATCGTCCTGTCAATATTAACAGATTATGGATGATGAAAGGAGCCACTTTTGATCGGACTGTACAGCTTTGTTTCATCACCAGTGGGTATAAGAGAGTCCTAAAGATTAAGGTTATCTCCAATGGACGGCCCTCAGTTAGAGTTCTGCGTCTATTCAGTACTCATGGACGACGCTATTGGCGGCTTAAAATATAAAGCGAAAAACTCGCGAATTTAGGGTTGTCTATTGGCTGAACTCAATATAGCGGTTAGCCAGTTCATGTTAGATGAGAAACACAGGCCTATAAAGAAAATAATGTTTTTAGAATAAACTATTTAATAATATAATAATTTGATTTGCCCAGATTTTGATATATGTGGGCCAGATCTTAGGCCTTTCGTTTTTTGACCAGAAGACCCGAGTTCGAAACTCACCTTGGTTAGAGGGAACTGTTCAGAAATCGTCAATGATTGTGCAGGCAAAAAAACACAAGTCAACGTGACCGAGAGCATGAGCGTACAGACATTTAAATCGCTGGATTATATTCACTCTCCCACAAACTCTAACTAACTTTGTTTTTTATTTCTTTTTCACGATTTATTTAATTTTTCCCATTTTTCATTCTTTCTTCCATTCTCACTATGTCCATATATCTTTTCAATCTAGCTATATCTGTCTACCTATCTCTATATATATCTGTCTGTCTCTTTCTCTCTCTCTTTTCATATATATATATATATATATATATATATATATATGTTGTGTGTGTGTGTGTGCAGTATTTACTTCTTTTGATTATGCTATTTTCCCTGACTGAATGAATTTAAGCATGCTATAGATGGCATCCAAATATTTTCTTCTATATATCATATCATATCATATCAAATATTCATCTATCTATCTAATCTTGTCCCCGTCATTCTCTGTAAACTTTCATCTATCATATCTATCTATCTATATATATATTATATATATGTGTGTGTGTGTTCTTTTTACTTATACATATTTTTTTTAGTATTCTTGTTATTATTTTTTAAAAATAGTGCTCGATTCCAAGAGGTATTTTCATATATCATATCTTATCATATCATCTGTCTCATCTATCTATCAATCTATCTATATTTGACTATCTATCATATAATATCATATCATATCATCTATCTATCTATCTTAGTCTGTTCTTTTTTACTATATTTTCCGATTCCATTTATCATATATATATATATATATATATATATATATATATCTTCTTTTCTAGACTTTTATATATATCATATTTTCTATTTATCTTTCTTAGTCTGTTCTTTTTACTTATACATATTTTTCGATTCCATATTTTCATATATCATATCATATCATATCATCTATCTATCTATCTATCTATCTATCTTAGTCTGTTCTTTTTATTATATATATTTTTCGGTTCCATTATATATATATCTATATATATATATATATATATATATATATATATATATATATATATATATATATATGTGTGTGTGTGTGTGTGTGTGTGTGTGTGTGTGTGTGTGTGTTTTTTTTATATTTTTAAACCTCTCGCCATTTATCTTACACATATTTCATTAAATCTTCTAATGTGGGTTAAAATCATTTCGTGTAATATCAAATCTTATTGATCATTAATATTTACATTCCACTATTGTATCCCCGTCTTCCACTTTCCCTTCCTTCTTTCTTTTCTTCCATCTTTTCTTCCCTACTCAAAACCCGGTTTAATTGCATTCCAAGATTCTTTTTTTTCCTAGCTGTTACAACCCATAACGATTTACTGAAGTTCAGATAAGCCAATAGAAAAGAAGCCCCTTCCAACTCGCCAGGCAGACATACTACATTCCCGGAATGTTCTATTGAGGCAACTTTTCCGATTTTACAATTGTGCCAGCAAATAAAACTCTATTAGAACGAGAAATAATACTTCGTGTTGGTGTGAGAAAAGGTGGGTGGGACTGAGAAATATTGTTGCAGGTATATGTAAGCTTGGCTTGCATAACGAAACGTGGAATGTAGATCAATGTAAGTAAAGAGGAGGTACAGAAAGAAACATTTAAAAATGCCGGTGATTTTGATTAGATTATATAATCATACTTATTATAAAACCCAGGTTGTGTGTGTGTGTCTGTTCGTTTATATATTGGATCGGATTTCCAACACTTTTAAACCGATTTCAACAAAACTTCACAGGACTACGTAAAATTACCTTGCGGTGGTTCTGACAGGACCAAAAATTGGAAAAACACAATTGTTTTTGCATGAAATCAATTTGAAAAGACGATTAAGAGGCATCGCTATTGCGAAAATGAAAGTGAGACAACTCATATCGAGTAATAGTTATTATAAAACCCAGGTTGTTTGTGTGTGTGTGTGTGTGTGTGTGTGTTAATGTGTGTGTGTTCGTTTATATACGGGATCGGATTTCCTACATGTTTCAACCGATTTCAACAAAACTTCACTTTTTTTTTGGCATGTAGTGTTTCTTATTGTCTTGCACACTTTTTTCTTTATTTTTACATTCAGAATGCTTTCGAAATTCCATTTACAAGACAATTGTTTATAATAAAATTTTATTCAATCGGTAGACTCATAACGATTGAAAACAATGTTTTTGTGTGAGTTTGGGTTTTACCAATTCGTAAAAAAAAAAAAACTAATTAAGACATGCGTGTCCGTGAACCTTAAACAATAATTTGTCAATTTTATTTTTCAGTCTTTATGATAGTCGATACTTGATCTATCTCTTACTGTTACATTCCCGGGCAACGCCGGGCTCTACTGCTAGTATTATATATTTTTTGAAAAAATATTAAAAAAATAAACTCCAATTACGGATCAACAGACGATTGTCAAATGTCTTGGAGATGAATGTTTAATGATCAATGTTCAGTTTCGATGGAAAGCAAAAGAAAATGTCATTAATTCAATGCCTTATTATGAAGAGTTAAAATGGTGAATATCGAAATAGAATGTAAATATCGAGGAACAGAGATTGATTCAGAGAAAGTAAGATTGGATATATATACATAGATATTATCTATCTATCTGTATATATAGATATAGATATGTCGGTCGATGTATGTATGTATCTCTCTCTCTCTATATATATATATATATATATATATATATATATATATATATATATATATGTGTGTGTGTGTGTGTGTGTGTGCGTCTGTATACACACATGCATATATATATATATATATATATATATATATATGAAGAGAGGAAATAGATAAATATGAAATGAATGAGGTTGATAGATATTAAACAATATATATGAATATTAAATGCATAGATAACAAATTGTTAGAGAGATATGAACAAACTAAATAGAGACACACAGACACACACATTATCTATCTATCTATCTATCTATCTATCTATCTATATATATATATATATATATATATATATATATATATATATATATACATATATAAATATATAGGTGTGTGTGTGTCTGTGTGATATTCCTAGATTTTTAGCTTCAGAAACAATTCATTTGCATAGACAGATACATATTTATGCACATTTATATATATATATATATATATATATATATATATAAATATATGTGTGTGTGTGCGTGCGTGTGTGTCCGTGTGTGAGTGCGAGATAGTGTGTGTGTATGTATTTATGCATGTGTATAGGAACAGCACTGGACTATATGTGGAAGCAATTTTTCTAGTACCTTTATATATATATATATATATATATATATATATATATATATGTGTGTGTGTGTGTGTGTGTGTGTGTATACAGAAAGAGCGAGAGTGAAAGCGAGAGAGAGAGATGCGTGATTTGTCGCCATATTTTGTGTTTAATTTCTCGCATGCGCCTTGATTATTTTTTATTTTGTCGACTGCACCGTACAGTAGGTAAAGTTGGTGTGAGGTCGTCCCCCGGTCGCGGCGCCAATTGTGACGTCACGTGCTCCCCAGGCTCTGATATCCTGGTCACGGGCAGCACCAACTGTGACGTCTTCGCCGCGGCGTCAGCTGTTCGCTCCTCGCTGCTCCAAACGTGACGTTCTAAACCTTTGGTTAGATTGATACCAGCCTCGCCGTTCCCAACCCGCTTCCAACGCCTGGTTACCAGAGTAATTGCACTGATCTCCAGTCTGCCTACCCACGTTGTGAATTGATCTTAGACAGACGAGATCAAACAGGGGTTGGGGCTGTAATGCAAGTTGAGTCCAACGGGGGTGATAACACACAATTATGTATAAAAGAAAATAAAATAAAACTCACAAGATCCAACGTATCAAAGAAAAAAGGTAACAAACTTTTTATGTCTATTTGCTCAGTACATAGGACTATGTGTACTTCCCGACCCGTTCTGTGGATTGTGGCACGACCTTTTTACTAGGCAACTTTAAGGCTTCAAGTTGTCTGCTCTCTAAGAAATTTGTGTTTCGGTGTGTCTTTGGACGAAAGTCGAAAAAAAAAACTTATTTCTGTGGTCTTGATTCTAAGTCGTTCTTCAAACTACTTGTTCTTGGTTGAAGAAGAGTCCAGAAGTGTGCGTGAATCTTGGTCAGCTATCTTGACGCGGTTTCAACACTGGGCGCTCATCTCTGCTTGTCGTCCAAGGTTCAAAACTTCTCGCCAGGGTCCGTGGCTCAATCTGACTTCTTCTCTCCGGCTTGGGTCGAACGAACTGAACTCCTTCTCTCCAGAGTCTGAATTACTGGTCACTCATCTCCGCCGTCGGTGCGCGAACTAATTCTCTCCAGAGTCTGAATTACTGGTCACTCATCTCCGCCGTCGGTGCGCGAACGAACTTCTTCTCTTCGGAATCTGAATTACTGGTCACTCATCTCCGCCGTCGGTGCGCGAACTAACTTCTTCTCTTCGGAGTCTGAATTACTGGTCACTCATCCCCGCCGTCGGTGCGCGAACTAACTTCTTCTCTTCGGCTTGGGTCGGGCGAACTTCTTCACTTAGGCCAAACGAACTGGCCTCTCTTGCCCGCAAAGTGGGCGACCGAACTCGGGCCGCCGTCCGCGGTGCCCTCCGCTTGCCGTCCGCGGGTGAACTCTGATTTCTGTCGGTTGGGGTCTCGCTTTTATTGACGCAGTGAAAACTGGGGTGGGTCTGTCGGCGCCAGGGGTTTCTTCGATAATTCTAAATACGTATCCACCTTCTTATTTCTGGTTAGGGATTTTTCATTCTTTTCCATTTTCGGTAACTCATTCTCACTCCCCACTCCCTTACTGTGCCTCTGAGGGCGTGTACCCGCTTCCCCGCTTCTTCGTATCGGCTCCTTACACTTACACTCCTGACAGGGCGTCGACCGATTCTCCTCGTGCGTCACGTGACCGCTCTCGGCCAATGAGGTCCTGGTCGGGTATCTTTCCTCCCCTTCGTGTGTCATGTGATCTTATTTAGCCAATGACGTCTTTAGTCGGGCGTGGACAATCCATGGCTTTGTTTTGGGAAAAGAAATACCTTGCTTAAAAAAAAAAATATTAATTTAAATCGCCCTTATCATTAGCGACTAAGATGACACCTTCGGCTTTTTAACACGTGGTATTTGTCAAGCAGTTTATCGCTAATTGGATATGATCTAAGAAAGGAATTTCTCAGACTCGTTGGCGTTTCTGAAACGGAATAAAAATATTTCAATTTCCCTCCGCTCGAAGGTCTGATAATAAAAATCTTTATTATCTCAAAAAATTTTTTTTCAGCGGCAACACCTTGTGTGGGCTTTTTCTAATTCTGAAGACTGTCTATGTTTTCGTATTAATGGTTTGTCTTCATATCCTCAGATACACTTCCCCACCCACTTAGGCCTTTACTATCATTCCAATGACACACTTTCCCACTTGGGTGACAACCAATTGATAACAAACTTCCATTTCTCGCGGATCCGCGGAAATCGGTCAGATGCTTGACATGAATATTTTTCGACACCTGTTATCTGTCAGCCGTGCGTGTGTGTGCTCGCCTATGACCTGTTTTCGTATTATTTTTTCTTTCTTTCTTCTTCGTTTTCTCTTTCTTTCTTCCAGATCGCTTGAATGTAAAGAAAGAATTATTCTTAAAACCCAAAATATTTTTCGGCCTTAAATAATTATTAAATGGTTGATAAACCGTAAAAAACAAATCATATATCTATGAATATTTCTCTCAGCTCGTCAGGTATGCATGGTGTCACATTGGGCATCGTCGTCTGTGGGAAAAGGTGCACAGTGATGCAACTGACTCCGCCAGAAATTTGAAATCGGTTGCTTGAACTGCTTGGCATTCACGCCGAAAGCTTCAATACGAAAGTTTCAGAGTGTTTGGATGTCAATCAGAGAATTAAGAAAGAGTTGAATGAGTTTAATGCTGATTACGATGGTGTCAGGAGATATCACGAGTAATGGCGACGTTATGCCTACATTCATCTTCTCACATGGCCTCTGACGGAGGCCTACATCAAGTGCCCTGAGGATTTAGAGGCTGCCTTGGGTCAAGAGGGTGGCTGCTAGACGTTGAAGCAGGAAAACACAGTCATAGCTGACAGACAATTTCTGCGACAACATCACCCCTTACATCTGGCCACCTAACTTCACAGACGGGAAATCCCTTGATGCTCGATGTGTGGGTTGCAGTTGAGCAAGAGACCAGCAAAACACCTGGTAACATCAAATATGAACTGAAGGCAAAGAATATGGCAGCATTCAGCAAGTTAAACAAGTAGACTATCCAGAATATTTGCAGGGTTTGTCTGAAGACAGCGGCTGAAGCCAGTGGCGATTTTATTAAATAAATTTACTCTAGTATTTCTAAATATGTCTGCGTAATTTTTGCAAATATATGTGTGAAATTTAAACATCAGTAGTATTTTCATTTCTGCGTAATTTAAACGACAATTTATCCTTCGATAGCTGTTTATATATATATATATATATATATATATATATATATATATATATACATACACACACACACACACACACACACACACACACACACACACACACATATATATATATATATATATATATATATATATATTGATATCATTGAGAGATGAAGGAACTTGAGGGAAACATTAAACAGGCTCCTTACCGAGTATATATATATGAACTTACATTTATTTAAACACACACACACACACACACACACACACACATATATATATATATATATATATATATATATATCAACTTACATTTATTTACACACACACACACACATATATATATATATATATACATGCAAAATGTATATATATATAAGTACATATATATATATATATATATATATATATATATATTTATACATTCAAAAATCTCATAACTCACATAAAAAGAAAAAAAAGAAATAAATATATATATATATATATATATATATATATCATTAGAAACGACAGAGATTAGAGTTTTCTTTTCTGGACACAGAAAATAAAACATCCCTTTAACTCTAGAAACATACACACAACCCAATTAAAAAGCAAAAATAAAATCATCCTTGATAATGGCTAAAATTATATCCGAAAGCCCTCGTAATTATAGAACATTTGGACAGTATCTACACACTCTGTGCCCCAAAAAGGAAGCACTTATTCGTACAAAATAAAAAAAGTTTAATCTCACTACCTTGTCTATCATCTTTAATGAAACATCTTTAAATGAAGGTTTGCTGCTTAAATACACAGTTATATATATATATATATATATATATATATATATATATATATATATATGTGTGTGTGTGTGTGTGTGTGTGTGTGTGTGTGCGCTTTTTCTTTGGATGTAAGTTATGATATTTGGAATAAAGTTTATTAGATTTGGGATCAGGGGTTTTTATTTAGTCTCTTTGGTCATGATGTGGCGGTAGTAATGTAACAAAATGTTTGGTGGGTGTCACTGTTTGGAAATGAGTTCTGATCTTTTGCTTAGGAGTTTAACTTTTTTTCGCTGAAGGAGATTATCTTCGTTTTCTCAATACAAAGGTGATATCGTTTTGTAATGAAACTGTTAGGATGCGGCTGTCTTTCTGATATTCCATCTTATTTTCCGTGTGTTTGTTTTACGTTGACTCATCGCATATTTTCTTTTGTTAAATGTTGTTTTTGCTTTATTTGTTCTTCTGGACAGACTGAGATAAATAAACGTGAACAGTTGGAAATATATTGATATTAACAAACTGAAATAGAAAGAAAGAAATTAGAAAGAAAGAAATTAGAAAGAAAGATGTAGTTAAATATAAATATGACCATGCTGAGAAATATAGAGAAAAGTATAGATAGATAGATAGATAGATAGACATGATCAAACTGAGAAAGAAGGAAGGAATGAAGGAAAATACAAAGAGAGCTGTGAAGAAACTGAGATAGATATGAACAAAATGAGATACATGCATTCATACATACATACATACACATGACTAGAATGAGATAGGAAAATAGATATGAACAGAATGAGATAGATATGAACAGAATTAAATAGATATGAACAGAATTAGATAGCTCGCTAGCTAGCTAGCTAGCTAGATAGATAGATAGATATTAACAAACTGAGCATGAAAGGACAAAGAAAAAATACAAAGATAGCTAAGAACAGACAGAAATAGTAACACAACTAGCTCGATAGATATATGGATAGATAGATAGATAGTTAAACATATCGATATATAGATAGATATGAACAGAATGTGTTATTTAGATAGATAGATAGATAGATAGATAGATAGATATGAAAAGAATTATATATGAGCAGAATTATATAGATATTAATAAACTGAGATAGTAGATAGATAGATAGATAGATAGATAGATAGATAGATAGATAGATATGAAAAGAATTATATATGAGCAGAATTATATAGATATTAATAAACTGAGATAGATAGATAGATAGATAGATAGATAGATAGATAGATAGATAGATGTGAACAAACTGAGAAAGAACACAGCTAGCTAACTAGATAGATAGATGGATAGATAGGCAGATAAACATATCGGTAGTTCGATCGATATGAACAGAATGTGATAGATAGATAGATAGATAGATAGATAGATAGATAGATAGATAGATAGATATGATCAAACAGAGGAAGAAGGAAAAAACAAAGGAAAATACAAAAATAACTATGAACAGAAAGAAATAGATAAATAGGAACAAAATTAGATAGATAGATAGATAGTTACGAACAGAATTAGATATATATTAACGAACTGAGATAGATAGATATGAACAAACTGAGAAAGAAAGAAGGAAAGAAGGAAAATACAAATATAGCTATGAACAGACTGAGATAGGAACACGGCTAGCTAGATAAATAGATAGATATCAACAGAATGTGATAGATAGTTAGATAGATAGATAGATAGATAGATAGTAGAAGCTGATTGATGGGCATACATACATATGAACAGACTGAGAAAGCAAGAAATAAAGAAGGAATGATAGAAAATACGAAGATATTTATGAACAGATTAAAAGAGATAGATAGATAGATATGTGGAGGTATAACAGAATAACTATCAAATGTAATTTTGTCTGAAATAAAAGAAGGAATAAAAGAAAGACTATTGAAAAGGAGGAAATTTCTGGCTTCTTGATACAGCCATCGGCTATTTCTTAACTTTCTTGCTATTAGTGTTCTCTGAATACTCGTGAAACAATCATGCAGTTATTGGTAACATGGCTTCCGTGGAAATAACTTCATGCTTTT
>CAHIKZ030004391.1:3517500-3542500 GCA_903632075.3 Acanthosepion pharaonis | reverse complement strand
CACCTGTCGCCGAATTAGTGCTTTTCTTCCGTTTTTCGGTTGGAGTAGTCGCCCGGGTTATATCCATACACGTTTTCTTTGCCTTTTTTTTTGACTCCGTGAAGTTGACAGATATATACGAGTGTTTTTGTTTTACTTTATTCCCGTAATGCAATAAGTTACGTCGTAGTATAAAGTCCCTACTTTCTTTATCTGTGTTCTGTTCGCCTGAAGATCGCAAGAGCGTAAAACTTAAGTAGCATCTCGTGCTGCCCTTCATTATTGGTGGATGCTGTGAAGCAATTATCATATTTAAATGATTATCATATTTAAATGAAGCAATTATCATATTTAAATCATTAAATGATGTCTGAATATCTCTTAATGGATTCAATAGACGAGCAGATGATAAATGTTTTCACTTTTATTTACCTTCTAGCCTAGAAGCCGCCTTTTGGGCGGACTTTAACCTCGCTCCTGTGGTGTGCTTTTCGACCTTCGGGCTTTTGTCTTCGGCGTCTTATATATGCAAAATTTATAAGAATTTAGAAATAATCAAATTATTTTATCTTTTATTTCAAACTTTAATTCGGTATAATCTTTCTTCGTATACGCAACCCATCACTGTAGTATGTTGATATTCATTTCGTGCGCTATTTTTATTTTCTTTTAAAATCACCATTCTTTATAAAATCCCTTCACATAAAGTCTCTTTTAAAAGACATTCGGGAATCTAAACTATGTGATATTTCGAATACGTTACAGTACATGCGCTAGAAAAAAAAGATATGAGCTGACTACCGTGCCCTGAATGAGTTTTAATTAAGGTTGATTAGACGAAAACAATTGTAATTACGACGAACAGCGAAATTAAAGTTAAACCTTTAACAAAAAATTGTTTTTTTTTTTTAAACATTTCATTCTTTAACTTTAAATGAGTTATTTATTTAATTTAATTTTTAATCGCGTGTAATTCCAGTAGCTACTAATAGTTACTTCAGGGGGTTTAGGATTTGCCGAGGTTGAAAACGGACGGAAGGTCGGACACACATACACTCCGCTTTAATTATATATTTATTTATTTATATAGACTATTATTCTATTTTATAATATTAAGCATCGTATTTATAAAAAAATATATATATATATATATATTTATATGTTCACCTGTAAATGTGTCAGACTGCAGTTAGTGGCCGACGAGTTTTGCTAGGCGTTAATGACCATTATTATTATTTTTGTTGTTGTTGTTGTTGTTATTTATGTGTTGTGTTTCTTGCTTTGTATCGTGTAGAGCCGGGTCCAAACCATGCTCCTTAGGCCCTGTAGGAGAATTATCATTTAACTGATCGCACTTTTCTTAGTATATAGAGCGTTCCTAGTAGGGTAACTGTCTGGGCAACTTGTATGCTGATGTTGCTTGGGATACTGTTAGTAAAATTGTCCATTCATTTTCTCATAAGACCCAGAGTTCCGATTACTATTGGTACTGTATCAGTCTTCATTCTTCCCATTCTCTTAATCTCAAACTCCAGGTCCCTTTTATTTGGACAATTTCTCGATAATCTTTATGGAGTTATTTCTCTCAGATGGTACTGCTATGTCAATAAGCATACACTTCCTGAATTTCTTGTCTTTTATGATAATATCAGGTCTGTTGGCTTATTTCTCTGTCAATTTGAATTGGCATGTCCCAGAGGATAGTTACTTTGGGTAACTGTATCTGGTTGGTGGTCATACCATCTCTCAATGGTTTCGATTTTATGCTTCTTGTATATCTTCCAGAGCATATATATCGATGCCTTGTTATGACTCTGGGTGTATTCATTTTTTACCAGTTCCAGACATCCTAAGATAATATGGTCGACAGTTTCATCATCATGATCATCATCATCGTCTTGACATTATTATTACTATTATTATTATTTAAAAAATATTTTTCACCTGCCTTTGTTTGTTAATCATATGTCGGGTCGTATGTTAAGCAACGTCGAGACTGATCATACCTACATGGGTAACCGCTTGGGAATACCAAGTTCCGTAAGCCTGGATGTGCAAGTGGTGTAATGTATAATGATTCCGAATTGTTAATCGAAAGCCGATTTCAAATTCCTGTTTGGTTTGTTCTATCAACTTATGCTTAATGAACCTTGGGAAAGATATGCATTCAGCACTTCTGTCTCTCGCCTGCTATAGTTTAATTAGTAAAACTTGTATCACTAAACTATATTTGTCTGAAAAATAATTCTTATAATCTAAAGTTACTTACAGGCTTTAAATAACCTGCAAAAGCCCTATCAAGCAGCCAATCAATGGCCTAGGGAAAGCGATATGATATTTTGTTGTTACTACTTAATTAAATAAAAGACAGTTATTAAAGAAAAATAATGCTCTTCACAGACTATGGTCTGTACTTGGTAGAACTATCGAGATGTGGTGTTCTAGGGATGTTGTTGATTTGTTGTTGAGTTCCTTTCTTTATCAGACCCAAAGCTCCAACTACTGCAACATTTTAATTTTTAAGTGCCATTTTATTTTCTGTTTCCATCATCAGGTCTTTGTATTCGGCCCTTGGTCTTCTATGTGATGTGTCACTTCAGGGCGTTGGTGATCATGGCTCTCCACAATTTTCTGTCCTTTATAGCTCCTTATAACTTTTGCACTTTTTGCCGTCTCTGCCAAAGTTGCTCCTCCATCCATTTAATCAAGCTCACTAGGTAAGCTATGCGTTGCTTTTCTCTGTCTCTATTAACTTCAATCGGTCTTGTGCGTGTCATATATTCATGTTTTCTTTTCGATGCCATTGTCTCTAGAACTTCGCCCAGAAATACATCGTTGCATGTTATTCTCTGTAAGATTCTCTAGAGCCACATCCCCGTGGATTCAAGTCTACTCTTCATTTATGAGGAGATTGTCCAGCATTCACTGCCATGAAGGAAGACTGATATTACAGAGGTTGTTCAAAGAAGGGTGATGAACAGCCTTCTTTGTACAACCAGTTGTCACTTTATCTGGAATGAAACAATGCAGTTATTAATAACAAGATTTGAAATTAATGCATGCAAGGTTTCAAGGCTCTAGTATCAATCCTTCATACTCAGCCTATGAACTTTTCAGCCCACCCTCGTACCTGGAAAGAAACAATGCAGTTATTAATAACAAAAGTTGAAATGAATGCATGCATGGTTTCACAGCTCTAGCATCACTCCTTCATAGTCAGCCTTTGAAGTTTTCAGCTCAGTCTCGTAGTTCCTTTGGTTTAACAACATGTCGACTTCATGAAGCGAATCTGAGGGCTCCAACTACAACTGGAATGATTAGTGTACTCATATTATTATTATTATTATTATTATTATTATTATTATTATTATTATTATTATTATTTTTTTTCATTTCTCTTGTATACATATTTCTTTCCGTGTCCCAACCAAAGCCATAAGGTCAGAATTACCAATGATTTTTTTTATATATATATATATATATATATATATATATATATATATATATATATATATATATGAGATCTCACACATTTTACATAGATAAAGCTCTTCGTAATGTGCGAGCTTTACATGTGAGAACAATTTCATATATTTCTTTAAGGCATGGGTTACCAGGAATACCTTCAATGAATTTTTTCAATCAATCTGAGGGCCCCAACTGGAATTATTGAAGTCCTCATTTACCACATATCTTAGATTTACACTTGAAGATCCTTGTATTTTGATAGATTTTTTTCGAAGATCTTTATTATTGTTCAAAACCTTTATTATTATTCAAGATTCTTGTATTTGATAGGTTTTTTTTCGATCATCAAAAGTACATCTGCAGAAACTGTCAAGTCAATAAGAAAGCATATTTTTTGTAGACATTGATGACGATCTCTATTATTATTATTATTATTATTATTATTATTAGTAGTAGTAGTAGTAGTAGTAATTGTTGTAGTAGTAGTAGTATGTTAGTATATATAAACATTTACGCCTATCCGTAAAATAATCGGCATATGTGTTATCACTCTTTCACACTTTATCCCTGTCCCTTTCAAGCGCACACACAACCATATATATGTATGGAATATGCATGTGTGTGTGTTTGCGACTGCATGGGTGTGTTCGTGTCTGGGTTCTGAGAGACACGACACACTTGACCCTTCTTCAAGCTTCTTTCGACCAATCTGCGGATTACCCAAGGAGAGTCTATAATTCTACTCGCTAAAACCTGTTGAGGGGGGGGAATCATACGCAAGCAACGTCGAAGCAAAACGATAATAAGACGCAACGGATTATCACCTGACTCGCCAAAGTGCCAATAATCCCCACCGACAAATCCAATCCGCTTGATATTCGGGCTGCAGTTTTTGGCGGCGTCTTGTTTGATGGCGTTCTACTGAGCCGCAGCGTAACCAACGATGGTTGAAAGCAATCAGCGCCTAAAGGATGGGGGGAGGGCATATAGTAGGCCAAAGAAAAACCACGGCGATAGTCCAATGCCAAACATTCAAAAATAGTAGGAAAATAGAGGACGCAGGTTCGAATCCTACCGGAGAGCACATGATTTTCTTTAATAAGATTTTTCGAATATCTAAGCCGGTAGGAGAAAATAAATAAATATACGGTTTCATAAATAAACGGGGAACCTACTAAAAACAATGTTTAACGAGCTAAAAATTTCGGATTAATTAATAAAAATTCATTTCTTTAGTATATATATATATATATATATATATATATATACATAAATAAAAATATATATATAACATAAGTATATATATATATATATATATATATATATATATATATATATATATATATATGTGTGTGTGTGATTTAAAAATATATTTAAAAATAGGAAGGAACTGTTTCAGGTAAATAATTTTATTTTTTGCAAATAAATTAAAAATGTTCTTTAGTATCTTTTTATTATTTTAAAAAATAGTTTCCAGCTCAATACAAAAGTAGAGGGTGTCATAAATATAATTATTTATTTAAAAATATTATTCCATCTGACGTCGGTTGAATGGATGTCATGTTTCAAAAAAAAAAAAAAAAAGCCGAAAATTTTCATCATCTTTTAACGAAATTTTTTGGATTCCCCAAAAATTCCCTTTAACTAGATTTGAACAGAGTTTTTACTTTTTACTATATTCTTTTTTATTCAAGT
This sequence comes from Acanthosepion pharaonis, assembly GCA_903632075.3. Classification (NCBI taxonomy): domain Eukaryota; kingdom Metazoa; phylum Mollusca; class Cephalopoda; order Sepiida; family Sepiidae; genus Acanthosepion; species Acanthosepion pharaonis. Next base: position 3,537,358 of record CAHIKZ030004391.1, on the reverse strand, counting down.
AATTATATTGAAGTTTTCGGCTTAAGTTTTGAAACATGAGAACTTTTTTTTTTTTTTTTTTTTTTTTTATATGACTATGACAAAATGGTTTACGATGGAATCATATTTTTTTTTATAAATAATTATAATATATATATATATATATAAAGAAAGAGGTTGTGTAATTTTATGTGTACAAATGAGTTTACTAATTCCTCGTAGTAAGACACTATATGTATCGAAGGAAATATACGCACGCATATATACACGCATGCTGACAGAAGCACACGAAAATGGAAACAGATTTAAGAACGCACAGGGGTCATTTAAAATATTAAAAAGATAAAATTTATAAAATGCTGATAAGTAATTCATCATTTCTCTTGACCAACCTTAATTGTTTTATGACCTTTCGTGCAGAACTTTTACTCAATTTTAATGCCAATTCAAAAAAGATATTCGGATTACTAACACTAAAAACAGAGAATGTCTCATATCGAGAATATTTTTTCATTGAAAAACATAAGGAAAAATTTTAATCATTTTTAATAATATGTGGAAAAAATCCGGTTTTACCTGAAGACGGTCACGACACCAGAAACAAATGTAGTAAAATTATGGAAAAAATAAAAAAATAATATGGATAATATTTTTTCTAAAAAACACATTACAACCAAAATCGTTTATGAGGCACCTCTTTTCTCTTCTTTTTTATATATATATATATATATATATATGTATATATATATATATATATTTTTATACATTCTTAAAAAATGTCTTAGAATAATTGTCGGACTTTGTCCATTTCAGTACTTATATATATATATATATATATATATATATATATATATATATACACCATGTCGTTTAACACCGAAATTGTCCACTTATTAGATTAATCCTTGAGACTTTGTATCTCAGATATGATTAAAAATATCTTACTGGAATACTCCAAGGTTTTCATAATACTACTGTTTTATACTTTGAACAATAAGTATATATGTAACTGTAAGTTGAAATGATGATCCCTCTTCTTGTTCTGATCCAGTTATCCTCTCTACTGTACACTCTTTTTAAAACTTATTCACCCTTTTCTTGATGGTTCTGCAATGGACTTTGAAGACGAAAGCCAATGTACGAATGTTGGTACCATTACTGATGACCTGAATGATCATTTTTTCATCTCAGCATTGCTGAGTTAGGAAGTCAGTAGATTTAAAGAAAACGATTTATATCTCTTCTCTTTCTAGCTGAATTTTTTCTAGCTGAATTTTTTCTAGCTGAATTTTGCAAAGAGCTTTTAGTGATTCTTACGACAAATGGTGACAAATGGCTAACCGTCACATCTGAAAATTTATGTTAAAAAATATTATTCCAAAAAAAACTCAATCAGTTTAGTGGATTTTAGATATTAAACATTTTGTGGGAAGGGCAATTATTCCATGCTGTTACACGATTTGGACAAATTTGCTGTTACACCTAATATATATATATATATATATATATATATATATATATATATATATATATATATATAGTATAGTATTTTCAAATATAGCACGAAATCATTCAAATATGTTCAATTAAATACTATCGATAATTTCTCTATAGTAAATTTTTTGATTCATCTGTTTTATGTCATCAGTAAATTTACCAAAAATTGATATTTATTTTATTTTATATATTATTGCCACTTTCGAATCTTGCTACATTTGTTTTCAAGGAATTTTCTATGTATACTTTTAATATAACTAATTCATAATTTTTAAAATTATTAAAGAAAAAAAATGTTAGACAAATCTTATATGTATATGTATATATATATATATATATATATATATATATATATACACCAGCATAATGAGAAGCCACGTATACTTTCTTAATATGTATATATAGAAAAGTTTCAAATTAAAATTATAATGTTTTTCTTGATGGTTTTATGAAAGTATTTATTTATTTATATATATATTTGATATTTCAAATTGTCCTCAATTTTTTCATCAGAAATAACTTTTAGTTGTTACAAATAAATTAAAATTACTGTTTGTTGGCAAGTATTTGGACAAATTTGCTGTTATATTCGAGAGACACGGGCGTCACGTGATATGGAACGTCAAATATGTTCAGATATTCGATAACTTAAATCTAACTGTCATAAATATTTTAAAAATATTTTTTCATATATATTTTAAGAAATTGCCCTTTAGCTATTGAAATATTTATAAAGATTTATATATATATACATATATATATGTTTTAAAATTATAAATATATATATATATGTATATATATATATATATATATATATATATATATATATATATATATATATATATATATATATATATCACACACACATAATATATATATATCTCATATATATACCAAACATTTTATGGATTAAGTTAGATAGTTTTTATAAAATTATTGGTCTCTACTTTGAACAATATGAATGTATAAAATTTAAGTTGAAATGATAATCCTTCTTCTTGTTATCAACTCCTGTTTTTCTCTCTAGAGTTCCCTCTTTTTAAAACTTATTCGCCGTAGTCTTGATGGTTCTTGAATTTACTTTAAAATTGGAAGCCAGAGTATGAATATTGGCACCATTATTGAAAGCCTGAATGATATTTTTCCTCTCACCATTGCTCATTTGGAGCTTCAGTGGGACTCACACAGAAGTGTTTTAAACTTTTATCTTTCAACCTTAATAACTCAAAGTGATTTCATTGATTCTTACGACAAATGGCGTCAATATGGCTAAATGTCTTATCTGAAAACCAAATTCAACATCAATGAAACATTATTTGGGATCGATAAGGTGCTTTCATAAACGATACAAAATCATACGGGTGCATATATATAATGAACGATTATAGAGTTACACGATTTGGACATTTTTTTAAAAATCATTATAGAAATTGTTAGGCAAATCTCATATATATATATATATATATATATATATATATATATATATATATATATATATACTCAGGCGTGAAACCCAGTGTTCCAAACTCATATACAAACAGGGTCAGACTTAAAATAGATACATTTAACTAAGAAATATTAAACAAAATTTAATTTGGTATTTAAAGAAACTTGTATATATATATATATATATATATATATAAGTCACACATTATGAAATAAACAAAGTCTGACAATTATTTTTAGACATTTTATGTTTAACATTCTTTTTATAGATACAAATATTTAAGTAAATACTCTGTTTATAATTAGATTGACGTGCCTTTACCGATTTGGCTACGAAGGAGCGTTCGGTTAGCAAGGTCGAATTTACTGAATTTAAACTTCAATCTTCTATGAATCTCTCACGTACATTCGTATCTGCTCATGGCGTATCCAATGTAAACAAATGACGTCACACATTATAAAATGCTTAAAGTCCGACAATTATTTTAAGACATTTTTGTACATTCTTTTTATAGATACAAATATTTAAGTAAATGCTCTGTTTATAATAAACAGTATTAAACAACATTTACCGGCCTGAATGTCCGAGATCTAGGTTCTGAATATTTTTGAATATTTTTCAAATATTTTTAGCCAACGGCTACATTTAATATAAATTATAACAGTTTTTTTTTTAAGTTGAACACATTTGTATCAAAATCTTAACCGAGGAAGGATACAGGAAATCTTCAAATTTACACGTAAAATCATTTTTCAAATGTATTCTCTATTGCTAACGACTTTTGTCCGCAATCCGGATGTCAGTTTAATTTATCACGGGTGTTAATACAACTGAGACGACACACCCATTTTGTACACGTTGATAACTTAATATCTTTCTTTCCTCTACTCTCTATATGAAATCACTATTCTTGATTTTTAAACCTGGCGTAAATTTTTCCATCTTTATTTGGTATATAGGTTGGAAGATTTGAAACCATTTTTATCGGCTTCAATGAAATAAAATATCACCTATATTTTAAGTTATATATACATATATATATATATATATATATATATATATATATATATATATATATATATATATATATATATATGAGTATGCATATGTGTTTTTTTGTAAATCCAAAACATTTCAACTGTTGTTTTTTTATTGCTTATGCAGTGTTCTAGATTTCAAAGTTCAAAGTTCCCGTGTTCTTTTCTTTTTTCCTTTTGGTCATATGTATACAATATTATTTTATATATATATATATATATATATATATATATATATATATATATATATATATATATATATATATATGTGTGTGTGTGTGAAAGCCTAGATAACTCAGATTTTTTTCATTCCATAGCAGGGAGTAAAGTTACAAAGGACATGACATTGGGGAGACCTATGACCAACGATATCTTGAAGGTATACGAATCAAAGAAGAAAAAAAAATAAAAGAAGGAAAAAAAATGCTGGAAATCATGTGAATATTTTCAAATATATTGTCAACTATCTTGCTAAAGTCGAGAAGAGAAGGAGACAGAGAGAACGTGAAGAAATACAAAAAACAGAAACAAAAAAAAAATATCAAATCAAAACAAAAATGATAGCGAAAACGCAGGGAAAGTCCTTGGAATCTGGTTCCTGACCAAAAAGACCGTCTCAGGAAAGATCAAACCAGCTTTATAGTGATTTAAAGCTCGACAAGGTGCTTTTTCGTAGCAGAAGTCATGACGTGAGTGGAAACATCACCACGGCTTGTGAAACATTTTCTTGATCCGGGCTGTTAGTGTCAAAAGCAATGTGTCTGCAAGGTGCGCCTCAACGCATTTGGTGTCATTTGAATGCGGGATTGCACTATCGATCTGTCGAGCGTAGAGACACACCGACGTGACTCTTTTTGTTGCCATTAACGAAAGATCACACCAGGAAAACCTCTGAAGGAACTTAGACGTTTGCTGCTTCTGTTCTGAGGTCTGATCATTTGGCATTATTATCTTGTGTGAAAAGAAATGGCACTATTTTTCTGACAATTATTCATTTTGAAATTACAAGATTAGCTGCGCAGTAGACTAGTTTTGTCTATGAGGACTTTCGTAACTGACACAAACATACACGGGTACATGTTTATGATGGCTTCAAAATCGTACTCGATTATTGCCATCGCTTGATCAATCGATACATGTCTTGCTCTTATACGACATTAAACAAGTCAAGTACAGCAATAGGGATTGGCTAGCCACCCTAGTAGACGGGTATCCTTGAATACAAGGGGCCAGCTATGTACAGTTCTCTCTGTAATTATAAAGTCTACTTCACCTCTATACTCCTAACGTCTGTGCTAATAGGTTTGCCTATCATCCAGTTCACATTTCTCCCCAGTTTTTAGAACAGGAGTAGATGTTTATCCCTTGTTTCCGGTTTAGAATTGTATTGTGTCTTGTTTAGGGGCCAGGAAGAAAGACACGGAAGACGAAGGTAGATTGAAAAAGTATATTGAAGATATATACAAAAATTAGTGTTAGTAATAAGTAGATTAGTACTGCGTCCACGACTCCACTCCACCTATCCGTTTGTATTTATGAGAGGAGGAAGAGTTTATTCTACTGTAGGAGGGTTTACCACAATAGATTGGGTTTCTGTTTCCTTCTAAAGTCTTCTTCACTTTCTTTCGTTCATATTAGCCTCTTGAATCTTAGTGGCATTATTGTCTTGTTTTAAATGAATTGATTAAAATGAAAATAAAATCATAATTGAATTATTCATAATCATATATATTTCTTCCTAGAATCATTATGGATTGAGTATGTCAAAAAGAAATTTTTAAGCCATAGAGGAGCGTTTCGGTTAGCAAGGTCGATTTTACTGTTTTTAAACTAACCGAAACGCTCCTCTGTGGCTCAATCGGTAAAGCACGTCAGGTCATATGAAGGTTCCGTATAGGATACAGGTTCGATTCCTGTCGGGGGACGCATATTTTCTACGAAAATTTCTCAGGTATCCAGGCGTTAAATGTCGTTAATTCTGTTTATTATAAACAGAACATTTACTTAAATATTTGCATCTATAAAAAGAACGTATAAACATAAAAAAATGTCTTAAAATAATGGTCGGACTTTGTCCATTTCATAATATATATATATATATATATATATATATATATATAATAGAATCTTTATATTTATTTAGAGTACTTTATCGGTTTCACAGTTTGATTTACAAAGTTAAGCATGAAGAGACTCAATTTTTTGCAATATTATGGCATAATCACACTCCGCTCCATCTCAATTTAATATTTGAGAAATCCTAAAACCTGGAAACCGCTAAGATAAAAATAAGTAAATTTTCTTAAAAACTCCAGTGTATCTTTACTTTTATGGGATATATATATATATATATATATATATATATATATATATATATATATATATATATTGTTATGATGTTGATTTGGGGTTAGTAGAAAGAAACGCCAAATAACATGTAACAATAAAAAAGGGTTTTAATATGTTGGTAAAAAATTACAGAAATCGCCTGAGTAGTCAATAACTATCTCAGCTAAGAACTTCTGTCTATCTGTCTCCCCCCATGTCAACTGACATGCCACTATTTAAAGTCTTTGTTCATAGACGCAGACAAGTTCATCTTCAAGAGGGGTGGTAGGTTTCCGACACAACATATATATATATATACATATATGTATATAAATAAAAAGAAAGAACAGTAAGATATAAAATCCGGTGTTCTTATAGATATTTTATTTTTACAAAATAGTGCTCAATGTAAATTTACAGAGCATTAATATATAAATTAATTGATTTAAAATATGGTTATTTTCGCTACACAGTTAAAAAGTTACTCCAAAATTCGCTTGAAGATGAAATGGAACTAATGCTTTTTAATTTATTTGCAAAAAAAAAATTAGGGGTTTTAGCTATTTTTGAAACATGGTTGGAACTGTGTAGCGAAAATAACCATATTTTAAATCAATATATATATATATATATATATATATATATATATATATATATATATATATATATATATATGAAGAAATATAGTCTTAAGATGTGGTAAATTTATGGGATAAAGTGGTCAATATCAGAGACAGAGCGTGTGTAAATATAAAAGTGAACATAGAAGTCAACACTTAGAGGCGACAGTATGTTTCATGCTAAATCAGTCAAGCCACGACGATTGCATCTAACATGAAACAGACTGTCGCCTCTATATATTCACTTTATATTTATATATATATATATATATATATATATATAAATTTATATATATATATATATATATATATATATATATATATATATATATATATATATATATATATATATATATGTATATGTGTGTGTATGTGTGTGTGTGTGTGTGTTTTTAAAATGCCCGCATCCACATTTCTATTGATATGAACTGGAAGAACTGACAATAAACTCGCGTCTCCATTATTTTTACTTGTATCTAACTGATTTCTTTCCATCCTTCATTTTCCTTTCTTTCTTGCACGTTTCTCTTTTTTGAAGCAACTCTTCTTTTTCTCTATTTTTTCCCTCTTCATTCCGACAACAGATGTTGTGCAAGAAGGGCTGCAGGGAAGTTAGCGCCGTTGAATACTGATATTCATTCGACAACACAGCCAGTCAATATGGCTGATTCGGCAAGCAGAATAAGGTGTATGTGGCTTGATCATTACCCCGGCGGCCATTTACCGCTTCTTGCATCGAATCGACAGCGCTGTGAAACGTGTAGTTTAGTCCTGCGCCTTTTCGAGGTCTTTACCTAGTTAGCTTGCCGCTATAAACGAGGTCGATCCAAGATCAACTCTATATGCAAAACTAATTGCAGTTTCTACGTTCGCGCATTGATAAGAACTAGGAATACGTTTTATACAATTATTCTCCGCTCGTTGGAAGAAGAGAGGGAAGAACATTTGTCTCTCGTGATTCCGCGCCTTGTTCGAGAATAGAAAGATTTTCAATAGCACGTCCAGTCTTCCAGTCAGTCTGATCAGGTACTTCTAAAATCTGTAAATTCAACGTGATGAAAAAAACTTAGTCGATTCATGGCTATCTAGCAATTGATAGTAGATACGTTCGCTTATCGTCCGGTTCACACTCTTCCCCATTTCTTGAACAGGTGTATAGGTGTATCCCTTATTATCTTTTTAGATATGGGTTTCCGGTGCCTACTATAGTTATTTCATTCGCTTTCACTTCCAGTAGCCATTTGCGTATTTGCGGATCGTCTTATTTGGTGTGAATTGATAAAAAAACTATCTATCTATCTATCTATCTATGTGTGTGTGTGTATCAGTTTTTTAATGGCATATTTTATAATTCTTTTGGTATCATATCCATCTATATATCTATCTATCTCAGTCATCGCATATCATATATCATAACATATCTATCTATCTATCTATCTATCTATCTATATATATATATATCTGAGGGAAATTAGCAGGAGATAACTGATAACTGACATCCATCAAAACATGGCACGTGGAACTAGAACAGTCTACCCCAGTAAGCAAAATAAAGGGTTCAGTTCGAAATTCCAACTACCTGAAGAAGGCCGGAGCATACAACGGCCGAAACGTTGTGATAAATATGGCGACAAAGATGAGGACAATAGTCCGAATAATGTAAATAATGTACATTCCTTTGTACTAATCTTCACGGCTATGACCGGCCATGCCACACGCATTGTAGCGAATCACCCTAATTCCATTTTTATTCCCCTGGTGAGATGTAAGTTCGACTGAATCATCTTCCCACTGTACTGTAGAACCGACTCCTAAAATGCTGTTTCTACGATCACTACCGTCTTAACCTGTTGAGGGCTAACCGTTATATTCTTCTTCATCCGTATAACTTGTTCCTCTTACTCTGTAACATTTTACCTCGAGTGGTCCACGGGTCTTGTACAGGGTCAACCATTTTCCACGCCGCTCGTTACCTCCTTAGCTCCACCTTACGTTCACGGCTAAGACTCGCCATGACACGCATATTGTAGCGAACCATCGCCATTCCCTTCGTCTGGTGAGGTGTAAGTTCCACACGAAAATCTTCTTTCTACGGACTTATTTATCGTGGAATCGACTACCAAGAGGCTGTTTCCCCAATCTCTGCAATATTAACCTGTTCACGTCTAGTGTCAATCGTTATCTTCCCTACATATCCCCAGAAAGTGAATCTCAATATTCTATAACCCTTTATTTCGAGTGGCCTTGTACAGGGTGAACATTATTGTAAAAACAAAATTGAGGTTGCTGAGTGAATAAACATTAACAGTGCTGTCAAGAAAATAAAACGTACTTTTGACAAACAGTTTTATTTGGGTTGGGGGCGATAATTTTGGCAAATCTCTCTCTGTGATTCTAAGAATTCGAATAAGTTCTACCTTTGCCAACCGTCAATGAAGCCAACATTTTAGCAAAGGCCATACTACTTCGATCCTCGTGGACTGACGCTACAGAATCCCAAACAGAAAATACAAACAACATCACTTTCAACAGCAGCAATAGGACTATCAACAGCAAACTTGAGAAAACAGAAATACTTTCTAAATTTAAACAGGTATTAGCCTCGCTGTCTCGCTAATGAATTCTGAAGGTCGCCTCAAGTAAATGGCTAATATTACTATTATCATATCAGGACAAGTATATATCCAAAATATAATGATGAAAACATATTTGACTTGATAAAAACATATTTATCGTTCATATATACAGGATGCGATGGATAAATTATCGTCGAAATCCTACCAAAATGAAAATAACGCTGACATCTCACTTTAAACGATATACAGGGTGCGACGGATAAATTATCGTCTAAATGACACCAAAATGAAAATAACGCTGACATCTCATTTTAACAGATATACAGTGTGCGATGGATAAATTTTCGTCTAAATGACGCCAAAATGAAAATAACGCTGACGTCTCACTTTAACAGATATACAGGGTATGATGGATAAATTGTCGTCTAAATGCCGCCAAAATGAAAATAGCGCTGACATCTCATTCTAACATATATTTACCATATGTATTTATCTAATGAAATCGCCATTGTCTTCAATCACAGCCTCTGGACGACTTCGGGAACTCCTGCATATCTTCTGGAGGCTCTCCTTGTTTAAGTTGGTGAATCCTGCCATAATCCTTGCCTTCAGTTTATCTTTGGTGTTACAAGGAGCTTAGTTGGTCTCTCGCTCAAATGCACCTCACACATAATAATCAAGGAGGTTGTAGTCTGGTCAATGAGGTGGTCACATGTAAGGGATGATGTAATCGCAGAATTTGTCTGCTAGCTATGACTGGGTACCCTTGCTTGTGTGACAAAGTGTAGAATCTTGTTGCCAGACATAGGGTCTTCCAACAGTCACCCTCTTAACACAGGGCAGTATTACCTCTTCAACGCATTTGATTTCGCACTTCGTGGTGGGAAGATGAAGTGATAACACCAAACACTTTCCTAATCACCATTAGACTCATCCAACTCTTTCCAAATCCTCTGCACTGCCTTAAGATTGACACCCAAGGACTTTGAAATGGTCACGTTGGAGCTACCGACGCGAATACCAAGCAGTACAGCATGCTGTTTCCAAATTTCTGGCGGAGTGAATTTCGTCAGGGTGGATTTTTTCTTACAGACTGAACATACAGTCTGCAGTCAATAAAATTAAAAAAAAACAAAAAAAAACAAAATCCATACTCGAAATTAAAAATATTATATGAGAACAATTTAGAATTGTACACACACACACACACACACACACACATATATATATATACATATATATATATATATATATATATAAAAGGCAAGATGTGTGTGTGTGTGTGTGTGTGTGTGTGTGCGCGCGCGCGCGTAACGAATGCACGGCCGCATATTTTGACGGATTTGCACCAAAATTTATATGCACACGCTCCAAGTTAGCGGGAAGGCCAACACCGACTTTGCATTTCCCAACTTCCATCGATAGTGGAAATAATCGATTTTTTTCATGCTTCTACGGCAGTTTTCATGTAGTTTGCGGCCATTTTGTAGGGACCAGAGTGAGAGCTAATAGCTGGCTGCCACGAATTGGCAGGAATATTCTATTGGCCAGCGTGAGAGTCAACAGCTGACTGTCACGAATGTTAACTGGTATGCAAAATATCGATATCTGCATTCGTCATGAGTGGCAAAAATTTAAATCTGCATGGCCCTTTACTCTAATTGGCTCATTCGCTTGCTTAAACTCAATTCTGATTCTGATTCCGAAGAACTGGGTTGTGTGTGAAAAAAGTATTTGTTGTTAACATTCTTTTTTATTCGGTTTTTCCAGTTACGAGTCCTTTTTTAAAGCTGATCGTTTTGTGTTCATTTTCTTTAGTTCTTTTTTCGTAACAGATTTAATGTTTAGTATAGAGCTTAGAAAAAATTCGCAGTGTGAAACAGGCAAGAAGTAAGGCATGTAGCAACATCAGCACGGCAAAGGGCACTCCTTTAAAGGCAAGGAAGGGCAAAAATATTTTAAGTCAAGTGATAGCGATTGCTGTATGAGTCATACGATTTTTGAATCAAGCACGGGCAAAGCCGGGCCATGCTGCTAGTATATATATATATAGCGCACAGTAAATATAATACTCGGGTTAACTGGCGCGATATACACATGACATATTCTTTCTTAAACGCTTAAAAGCTTTCGATTTTTGTCTTTTCTATCTGCGGAGCTATCCATCTTTGTTTTTTCTATCTATCTATCTATCTATCTATCTATCTATCTATCTATCTATCTATCTATTTTTGTCTTTTCTATCTATCTATCTATCTATCTATCTATCTATCTATCTATCTATCTATTTTGTCTTTTCTATCTATCTATTGAGCTATTTTTATCTTTTCTATCTATCGAGGTATCCATTTTTGTCTTTTCTATCTATCGGGATATCTATCTATCTATGTTTGTTTTTTCTATCTATCGAGATATCTATCTATCTATCGAACTGTCCATTTTTGTCTTTTCTCTCTATCTATCGAACTATTTTACCTTTTCTATCTATTTTTTTTTTTCTATCTATCTATCTATCGAGCTATCTATTTTTGTCTTTTCAATCTATCGAGATATCTATTTATCTATCTATTTGTTCATAGTTTTCTATCTTCTTTTTTTTATCACTTTTGGTGTTGGGTACAGAAAATACATTACCTATTATTAAGTGTTTGGCAAGCTAAGCAACGAGGTTTGTTACATTTGTAATTTCCTGATTGGTTTGTATTGTTTAGATATTTGGTAGAGGTGACACCAATATCAAGATACACCCACCTCACCTCACCTCACCTGTGATAGCCATAACATAATGTACTATTTATTCTGCACCTTATGTCCTAATAGTGGATATATTGGTGAATCTGGAAATAATTTTAGATTTCGCTTCAACAATCATAAACAAACCATACGTCAAAAAAATCCTTATTCCCCCATAGCTGAACACTTTAATCAATCAGGCCACTCATTAGAAAACTGTAAATGTTTATTGATAGATTCTGATTTCAGTTCCACATACACACGCAGAAAAAAAGAAAAATACTGGATTTTAAAATTAAATACATACAAACTGGGGTTAAATAAAGACTTGGGTATTTTAAATCTTTATAAATATTTCAATATTTAAACATTTTTTTAGATATAGTTATTTTTTTTAAAACTACATCTAAAATATTATTACAGTTAGATTTATGTTAGGAATATTCGAACACAGTGGCGTTCCATATCACGTGACGTCCGCGTCTCGCGACGGACGCTACTTGTAAACAAACAGTTATTTCTGAAGAAAGATTGAGGTCAATCTGAAATATCAAATACATATATAAATAAATACTTTCAAAAAATTTTTATTTTTAATTTGCAACTTATATATATATATATATATATATATATATATATATATATATATATATATATATATCACTGAATCACTGAATATTATAAAAAAACATTGAAGTTGCTTTCAACATTAAAAAATATCTCTTTAAAAAAAGTTGAAATAAGAATATTTAAAATATTGTTTGTTTGAAGAAAGCTGAAATATAAATAAGCACGCACGCAATCACCGAATGGTGGAAAGGGAGGGAGGTGGGTGGAAAGAGAGAGCGTTTTTTTCTACTTCCTTCTCTACTCCGGCTCCATACACGACAATAAATTCATATCTTTCTTTCTTTCACCCACACTCTATATATGACTTCTGGCAAACACACAAGCACCGTTCACAGACTTTTCTAGTAAGAAAGAAAGATTAGCCTTTTGACGAAATTAAAGCACGAGGAGAAATATTCTAAAGTCTGAAACTTTCGTTTTAATTATATATATATATATATATATATATATATATATATATATATATGTGTGTGTGTGTGTGTGTGTGTGTGTGTGTGTGTGTGTGTGTGTGTGTATTTAGGCAACAATCCTTCTTTCATGCACATTTCATTGAATGCGACAGACAAGGTGCTTTGATTTAGATTTTTATTAAATTTCTCATGTGATCTAATATTTTTTCAGATGATAAATTATATAAAAACTGTCAGAATGTTCTTTTTTCCAAGCGCTTTCGGTTATACATTTACCCATTTTCAGGGATGAAATATTTTAACTGTTAAATACGAAATAGTTTGTTGCATGTATGTATTTATATAATTGTTATGGTAATTTACACGTGCACGCATGGACTCTCCCAGTTAGAAATAGGAGAAGGTACTGTCTTTTGGAGAGGGAAGTTTTCAGCAGTCAGCTCTGACTGTCGGACCGAACATTCTTGCTGTAACTCTCTCGTTTCTATATGTTTGTATTACTATTTCTGTTAATATCTTTGCTTAACTCAATTCCTCTCTTTGTGTGTTTATTTCTGGCCCTAACAAGGCTACAACAATAATGTTTTCATTTTTCAAAACACGGTCAAGGGCATTGTGTTCATATTCATAGTTGATATTATTAAATGTTGTTTTTTTTTTTACTTTGTCTGTCATATTTAATGAAATGTATATATATATATATATATATATATATATATATATATATATATATATATATATATATATATATTAAGAAATAGACAAGGTCCGACAATTTATTTATTAAAGACATTGTATCTATAAAATAACAACGTATAAATATATATATATATATATATATATATATATATATATATATATATATATATATATGTTTAAAAAAAATAGACCACTTTAAGGCTCCATTGTAATAATTTATTTCACCAGAGACTTTTATTTTTAAGCTTGATCTTCAGACGTCACTCTCAAAGGTGAAACGAAAATGAAATTAAAATTTACACTTTTGACGGGCAGTATTAAGGTTATATAAGTTGACATAGAAGGTAGCGAGGATGGCGTGAGAGACATGGTCGAGTTTAGAGAGGGTGAAAGTTTTAAAATTTATTTTTATATTTCTTTTTTATTATTATACTTAATATTGAGGAAGGAGGTCATGAGGATCAGACATTGACGAGTTTAATCGGTCAACTCACTGGAAATGATATGGGGAAAGGAAAATAATAAAAAAAAGAAAAAAGGATTTTTTTTCTTTTCCCCTTTTTTTCTTCTTTTCCTCCCCCCCCATATCATTTCCGTTGAAATATTCATTTCAGAACTTCGAGGAAATAGCAGGAAAGCCGAAGAGTTTAACGGTCTAAATGTAATGACTGACAAAGTATTAAAACAAAATATTCCATCTCGATATTCTTTATTCATTTTTGCATTTATTTCTTGCAACTTTCATTGTAACTTTTTGATACTTTTCCCGCCACTTTGTCTTTTTCTTTTGACTCTCCTGCAGTTTGCTCCCCCCTTGCCAATTTCACCAACTTTTTCGCGCTTTCCATTCTTCGGACTAGTACCCCCCCCCATCCGCCAATTCATAACGTTTGCCGTTTTCCCCGCTCGATAGCACACGATTAACACCCCTTTCTTCCGATTCTAGTTCCCGCGAAAAACGAGCCGTAATCTTGATATTATTATAGCGAAGTCCAAAATGGCGCACGGACTGCCAATAAAGAGCGTAATAACGGAAACAAGTCGAAGCCACGTCTCTTCACTTCACTTCACATCCCTTTGCTTCTGCTAGAGGAGAGTATTCTTGCTCCCAAAACGGCAACACCGAGTCAAACAGCAATCGACATTGGACAAGGATGGGCGAGAAAGGCGCCAGAGTTCCTTAATGTAATCGGACAACTCATTTATTCGATGTCTGATTTCGTTTAAATCTGATACCATCATTGTATTCGATTCCAACAAGTAATTGGTTTTGTGCTCATCTTATAAAAAAGGAGACAATCGATACAAGCGGCTATATCTTGGGGAACAGCGAAATGATGCCATCACCCCCAAACACAACCACCACTTTATATTATGGCTTCAATATTCTGTCCTTTGTCACCACTTATAACATTCCCAACAATATCTAACTACCTGGCTTTTTCAGTCGGTTCATAGCCATCTTTTTTTTCTTTCCTTTCATTCATTTTTCGGTCTTTCTTTCTTTTTTTCTTTCCTTCTTTCTCACACATTTCATAGCTATCAATTTTTGTTTTTTTTTTCTATCTATCTATCTATCTATCTATCTATCTATCTATCTATCTATCTATCTCATCTATCTTATCTATCTATCTCCTATCTATCATTATCTATCTATCTATCTATCTATCTCAGTCTGGTCATTATCTATCTATCTATCTATCTATCTATCTATGGCGTTTTCTTTATAGTCATATTTCTATCTATCTATCTATCTATCTATCTATCTATCTATCTCAGTCTGGTCATTATCTATCTATCTATCTATCTATCTATCTATCTATCTATCTATGGCATTTTCTTTATAGTCATATTTCTATCTATCTATCTATCTATCTATCTATCTATCTATCTCACTCTGGAATTATCTATCTATCTATCTATTTATCTATCTATCTATCTATCTATCTATCTATCTATGGCATATTCTTTATAGTCATATTTTCTATCTAGCTATCTATCTGTCTTTGAGAATTTGTTTATTGTTTATAGTCATACTTTCTTTGTCATACTCATTAACTGCTTGCGTCTTAGTGACTTTATTGCCTTTCGCATATTAAAATTGAAAACAAATGAATATGCTGTTTAATAAATAGAAGGAGTGTTTATTCAGATATGGGTATTCGCTAAAAATACCCTTTAAATAAATCGATAATATCAGTTAATTTATGTTTGTCATGCGTGTTGTTTTTGATTTTGTCGACTGCACACTATAGTAGGGTCAGTCTGGCACCGTCTGAATCCCCCCCCAAAAAACACCATGACCCAATTCACGCCGCAAGAAATTTGAAAATGGCATGGTGTACTGCTTGGCATTCGCGCCAGCAGCTCCAATATGAACATTTCAGAATGTTTGTGTGTCTATCTGAGGACAGTGCAGGGGATTCGGAAAGAGTTGGATGAGTCAATTGGTGATTACGAAGATGTTTGGCGTTATCAATAGTGATGGCGACGCTAGTCCTCCGTTCATCTTTCCACAGGGCCTTCAGACTCAACACAGTGCCCTACATTAAGGACCTTGAGAAGGTAGTAAAGAGGGTGGCTGCTGGAAGGCCTATGTCTAGCAGCAGGAATCTGCAACATACCGTAAAAGCAGGTAAACCCAGTCATGACTGTCATTTTTGTGACCACTTCACCCCACACATCCGACCGGCTAACGCCCCAGACTTCAAGCTCGTTGATTATTACGTGTGGAACGCATTTGAGTGAAAGACCAACAAAACTCCTTGTAACACCAAAGATTAACTGAAGGCAAGGATTGTAGAAGCATTGACCAAATTATAGCAGGAGACAGCCTTGAAGATTTGCATGATATTCCGAAGTCGTCTAGAGGCCCTGGTTGAAGCCAATGGCGATTTTATTGAATAAATTTACTAATTACTATTTCAAGATATTTTCATGCAATTTTAGTAAATATATCTGTTAAAATGAGATATGAGTGTTATTTTCATTTTTAGTGTAATTTAGACGGCCACTTGCGTCCCCAAATATATATATATATATATATATATATATATATATATATATATATATATATATATGTGTGTGTGACCTTGCTTTGAATAATAATGGTTATTAAAAACATATAACAGAGATCTAGATAACCTTAGATACATGAGTAAAGAATCAAACCAACATCATAAGATTTTAGATAATTTACATAAATCAGTGAAAGATTGATTATCTTTCAAATCCAACAATAAGGAAATACTTGATAATATTAAAATTAAATACATAAAGGCTATACAAAGTAAGCAAACGTAAAGAAAATTTAGAGAAATTACGAAAAAATAGACAAGGTAAAAAAATAAACAGAAATATCGTAACCGTAAAATTATATCGTTTAATACACCATCTAATCGTAATATTCAAACTAATCTCGGAAGAATTTCCTAAATTTAACCATAAGCATTTTAACCATTCACTAACACTAAACAAGATTTTTAGCAAAAATAATGTTAAGATCAGATATAACTGCGCTATTAACATAGACAAATCCATATACCAACATAATAAGAGTCTATTAATTTTTCTAAAAAATAGGATCTCTCCCTTGAAAGGTCAATGTATAACCGATAATATTGTATACCAAGCGGATATATATTTCGTTTATTTTGAATTCCTTTTGAAATCCTTGGAAATATCGTTTCTACTTTCATTGAGCGATTTTACGTAATATGAAATACAAAAACAGCACTTCTCTCACCAAATGTTCCTGACAGTTAAAGAAAGATGGTAATTCATCTTTTATTAACAGGGATATTATAGCAAGAGTAAATCTCATTACAGGAAGGGAAATAGATTTAACTTATGTCTTGCTGAAAGATTGGTTATCTTAGACACTTGAACACTAGAACAAGAGAAATGAATATATGGTTACATGTAGGCGTAAACATAATTATTTGCTCGTCTACGTGGATCTAGATAATATTTTAATATAAATTACGATATATGTTTGAGTTATATTACGGTTGTATCGTTTTTAAATACAAAAGAACAAGTAATCTGCCTTTAATACTAAAAACAATCAATGTTTACCACTCTAGAATAAAAAGAATATATATTACACACACACACACACACACACACACACACATATATATATATATATATATATATATATATATATATATATATATATATATATACAGATCAGGATTACTATAAATGCCAAATATAATTTCAAAATTAAAAAAAACTGGAATCGCAGTATAAAATATCACTACGCAAACATTGCGATAACCGGATATAATTTTTAAAATTTAAATTATGATGTAACGGCCAGTCTATAGTCAGCACCTGAATATTGCGTTGTGCATGAAACTCCGATTCGTTATGTTCTAGTGAAATTGCTTACAATTTTGACGTAACCTCGTGCGCATATATATATATATATATATATATATATATATATATATATATATATAGTTCAATTCAAATGCCCTCTGGGAGATTGTATCTCTAACGGATTCAATAATATTTAAACTCGCAAAGTCGCCTTCACGACGCTTAACTCTCCGTTTGAATGACAATTCCAACATTAGGCAGTATATGTTCATAGAAACATGTATAAACAAATCTTCGACATCTCGAGGCCTTCGATATCAAAATGAACGAACCAACACCCAACAAAATTTATTACGAATATTCCGACAACATATTAACGGGCATATAACATTTGCATGGTAATGCTGTTTGACATTTCTACCAATTCCCAGTCAGTCCCCTTGTACTGAAATGCTTGTTTTGTAAAAGAAAATTCCATAACTACAAATTTTAAAATGTTAAAAAAACTATAAGAGAGGTGTTTTTAAAAATCATCATCACAATGGAATGCAGATTATATCGCAGTTACATTAAAATTGTCTTTGTAATTTATCTTTGAAAATGACCTTAAATATGGTCGAAAGTATTTGGGATAACAAAAAAACAACAAACAAAAACAACCTACGGCGACTTCCTTGATGATCAAGAAACTGATTAGACTACTGGTTCTGACCAGGCTCATCGTTGCTTAACTTCGGTGATTTTTACAACGTGGTGCGGCCATAAGTCATTCCTTTTTATTAAACTGCAGATATTTTTAATCATTTCGCCGCAAGCAAGACGGGAATGCTACTAGTACACAGTGGGTGAGAGTGAAGGAGAGAGAAAAGACTGGATATAGAGGGAAGCGAGGAAAGGATAAAAGCGGAACGGGGTTCAAGAGAGATGGCGATGAACGTTGCATTTAATATTTTAAAGATTGTATTTATCAGGGAAGCAAGTAAACGGAATGAAAATCCGGAGGTGGGAAATGCGGGAAAAGAAACTGCTGGAGTAGAAGTGGCAGTTACATTTAAAAGATTCAAAAGTAAAAGGGTGGGACCTAGATGCCAATCTAGTAGTGCGTTTCAAATAACGCAGTCTGGGCAGCAGAGAAAAAAAGCACGTCAGAGCAGTTGCCATAAAAATATTTACAGAAAAAACAAAGCCAAGTCACCTTCGGTGAGAAATAGACTGAAGTCTAGTTGCCAAGTGAGGACCGATTATATTTCCGATCCTTCTTTGGATTTTGTCGAGAATCTCGAGATGAACAGCGGGGCACCAGACCAGTATTTAATGCATGGACGAATGACAGATTTGTAAATGTGCAAGATGGAATTTGACGAGAAAAACCTTCTGGCACGGCACAGTAACTCAGCTTGCCTTGCAGTAGATGCAGCTACTGATTCAATGAAGTTCAAGTCAGTTGAAAACGTGAGGCCAAGAACGTGCAGTATGTTTCTCTCCAGGAATCTAGCTAGCATAAACCATGCTGATAGCGGGCAGGAGTGTTTCTCTATGGTAGTTAAATGAGAGCAAACGGTCACTGAAAAATGTG
>CAHIKZ030004391.1:3475000-3515000 GCA_903632075.3 Acanthosepion pharaonis | reverse complement strand
GACAACGGACGCATTTTCAGGGCAGTTGGTTAATTGTGTTCATCTTAATAAGTCTATGAATAACAATAACTGTTGCTGTTATCTTCAATCGAAGTCAGTATTTATTCTAAAGCGTAGAAGCAGTGTCAACTATTACACCAACGTTTAATTTGTCATGCAGCAAAGAAAAAAACACACACGTCACTTTGATTTTTACTTTGGTTTATTTTTTATTTGAATCAGAAATAAATTTAAAAAAATAAATGTATTTATTTGTATATTTTATTTTATATTTAATTTCTGAGGACGCAAAAAATCTCGTAATGAAAATCGGATCATGAATAAAAAAAAATATGTTTAAGAAGTGCTGATCTAGAGAAGTTTGGAATAGCAAATGAAAATGGTGAATATTAGATAGCGAAACTTAAACAAACAACTTACTCTCATTGCGTTTATGCTTACTTTTATGCCATTTACTGTGTTATCAATAACACATTAAAAAAAAAACATATTTCGATTCGCATTATATTTTATCGTCCCGGATGTCACCGGAATTTTACTAAAATAATTTCTATGCTTGAAGATGACTGAACGTACAGTGGAAAGTACTTGCGTATTTAAGAAAGACCTTATACAGCTTATAATTTAAAAAAAAAAAAAAAGGATCATAACATTCATCAAGTGATTAGTAGGTTAATGCATCTGTAAAATTTTGTTAGCTAAGTGATTTCATATCATTAACATTACTAATTTACTTTTTGCATGAATGATTCATTGTAATACACACACACATACATACATACATACATACATATATATATATATATATATATATATATCAGTTGTAAAACTGGCTTTCACGCTTCTGCGATCATCAGACAAACTCATATCCATACAAAAGCATTGAAAGCCAGAGTTACAAGCTCATATCCATACAACTGAATAGTAGAGCAATGTATTATTATTTCCGTACTACAATCACAATACTTTTTGTTTACATGTTTGCCGTAATTGTCAATGATGACCTGTATAAGTTCCGGTTTATCATGTCATGAAAAAAATAATTTCATCACCTCTACTCTCTGAGTTTAATTTTCTATTTAGCGTAGATCTGACATTTAAATGGTTTATCATGACAAACACACAAATCTGTCTTTAATTCTGACCATGGATTTACTTAATCCCAACCCCGCTTTATCTTTTGGAAAAGAGATAAGATTTTGCTTTCGAAATTTTTGAAACAAATATTTAATCACCAGTCACTTATAATTCACCTGAAGAGGTACAAAGTAGTGCTGAAACACGTTTTTGTTCAATTATCTAAAATAAAAATAATAATAATAATAAGTAACTTACGATCGCCAGAAAAAATTCAGTCAGAGTATTGAAACATGAAAGCTTTTAAGTAGCGATTTCAAAATGTTTTCTATTATAATCTCTTATAATAAAAATATAATAATAATATATTGGTCTATTTTGTATTGAGCACTTTTTAAAAAGTAAGGGCTATGAACAGTGGGTTTTTACTCCATTTATTATTTCTCTAATTTGTATATATATATATATATATATATATATATATATATATATATAGTACTTGCTTAAAGATAGATATTTGAGATAATGTGTTTAGAAGAGTGTGCAAGTAGGGTTTGGATACAAATGAGAATGAGGATTATGATTGATAGTCTTGAGCCAGTATCTAAAATACTGCGAGATGATTTGAATAAACAAGGTTTAGCTGTTAGGGAACCAAAACAATTATTGCCATAGCCAAAGAGAGAGAGAACGAGGAAGAGAGGGACAGAGAGAGAGAGAGTGGTGGTGGGGGGGAAGAAACAGAACGCTTGTCGAAGGAAAGCGGTACAATGACAGTTGGTATGAGTGTGAACGATTGTGTCAAAGTTCAGAAATTGAGTGCAAACGAAAGTGAAAGTAGGTAGGGAAAATGTGCTTGCATCTTGAAGACGTTTCGAAAAACAATTCGACGAACGTTGAAATAAAGTTGATCCTATCATTGCATTGGGGAAGATGTGTAGAAAAAGTAAGCCGAAATTAATACACGTTTTTGGTTTATTTCCGCAAGTTGAATGGGAAGATGGAAGGTGAGCCAAAGGGATACGAAAGACGAAAGAGATTAGTGTGCATATAGCATAGACGCACACACACACACACACACATATATATATATATATATATATATATATATATATATATATATATATATATATATATATATATATATATATATATAACCACGTGTGTGTATATGAATATAGACACATGCTGTAATGACTTAGACATATACAAACGCACGCATATATATATATATATATATATAACCACCGCGCGTGTGTATATGAATATACTGTAATCACTTAGACATACACAAACGCACGCATATATATATATATATATATATATATATATATATATATATATATATATATATATATATATATATATATATGGTCGAAGAGTTATTGGGTAGATAGATTCGAAATAGTAAAGACCAGGTAAAATAATGAGTGGATAATAATGCAAAAGGGCTAGAAAATCTTTGAGAATACAGAAAAATACATCAAATTTTCTCAAACGTCGATGGAGTTTAAATATGTCAGATACACGTACATAAAAATAAATAAGATATATACATACATATACGGAAACCTACCAAATTCAATCCACCAACATACTAGTAAAAAAATAAAAGCATAATAGATTCATGAGAACTGATATATATATATATATATATATATATATATATATATATATATATATATATATATATATATATATATATATAATACTTAATTAGTGAAGGTTTACAGAACTATCAATTTTTGGGGAAGTGCAGTTTATCAATTCAGACATTTTGTTCTTTTAAATCGCTCGGATACATAAGATTATAAGTCCAAGACAATCCTGTTAATTTACCTATAGCTGGGGTTGGGGGAGAACCAATAGATTTATAGCCTTCCTAAATAAGCGAATGTAATGAACTCGACTGGAATTCGAACTATCCGATTCGAGCCGCAGTCCATTACTCCATCATGCCTATCTCTCGCCCTCCCTTACTATTTCTCCTTCCCTCTCTCTCTATAGATATATGTATATAATACACACACACACACACACACACATATATATATATATATATATATATATATATATATATTAGAGTGTGCTGCTTTTGTATTATATCATAAAGAAGTAATAATATTATTAATTATATAAATATCCTTTCTTTCTTTTGGATATTGATTTCAAACCCGTTCTATCTCTGATATTCAACACTATATACTTGAATATTGAATGCCTGAAAACTGTATTTCTATCACACACACACCACATACATACACACATAATCATGTATATATATATATATACACATAATCATATATATATATATATATATATATATATATATATATATATATATATATAAAGAAATATACAACCCCAGTCGACCAGAACAAGAAAATTAAAGTAATTATAAACTATAAAAAATTAAACCCGCTAACCTTTTCATCAACAGTATCAAGAATTGCAGGGTCTAAGTTACATAGAACCTATTTTTGCCTTCCAGATCAAACAAAATTAGTAAATATTTATATTGGACATAACACTACATGGCCATCGAAAGGACTCACGTTACACATCTCTGATTATAGGACTCATGTAAAACATGCACGAAACCTTACCAAATTCAATCCGAAACATATTTGTAGAAAATACAAGCGTAATAGATTCATTCAAATTGATCAGAAGACTAAAATAATCGAAGTATTAATAATAAAAAGGCAAAGGGCAACACACAATTATGCCAACTATGAACATGGACACAATAAGCTCAATATGTTTGAAACTTTAGATACATACATACAGATTCATTTAAAAATAAAGATATATCCTTGATAATGGCTAACGAATAATCGAAAGGGAAAAGAAATGAGAAGTTCAAACAGTTATAATGTGAGATAAAATAAGTATACCTATCTATCTATCTCTCTCTCTCTCTCTCTCTCTCTCTATATATATATATATATATATATATATATATATATGTATTATGAAATGGACAAAGTCCGAGAATTATTTTAAGACATTTTTATGTTCATACATTCTCTTACTTAAATATTTGTATCTATAAAAAGAATGTATATACATAAAATGTCTCTCTCTCTCTCTCTCTCTCTCTCTCTCTCTCTCTCTCTCTATCTATCTATATATATATATATATATATATATATATATTTGTGTGTGTGTGTGACCAAATATATGTATATTTAAATTTAAATATATATAAATATATGCATATATATATATATATATATATATATATATATTCATATGCATATATACATATATATATGTAATTTCATGCAGTTACATATCTCTCTCTTTCTCTCTCTCTATATATATATATGGGAGAAAAGGAGTGAGAAATTTTTCAACAGTGTGAGCCAATAAGATTTCTGATATATATATATATATATATATATATATATATATATATATATCTATTTATATATATAAATCTGTGTCTGTATGTGTGTGTTTATGTTCGTGTTGTGTATGTATAACGATAGATAAAAAGTTATTTACGCCATATATATTTGAGGGAGAAGAAACTTGAAATGTCTTGAGAACTATTCCGGGATCAAATGAGTTCAAAGCGCTTGAAGTTGCATTTGGGACATAATGGCAAGCGGACAAAATGGTAATAAAATTGGAGAAGATCTAAACAGCAAAAGCGTTTACGGGTGTAATATGAAAATATAATATTTATATCGAGATAGGCAGATTGGGTAAGGTCACTCGAGCGAAAATCTCTCACTGACACGCGGGCAATGATACACGGCAACAATTTGCGCAATCTGAAAGAAAACAAATAGAGTTATAGGCGCATAGCCATTATCGAAACACACACACACTCGCTCTCTCTCACTCTCTCTCACACACACACACGAATATATATATATATATATATATATATATATATATGTTCGTCTGTGTGTATATGTGTGTAAAATTTTCAGAAGGATTATATCTGTAAAAGGACAATATGAATAAAGAGAAAGGGAAAACTTACCTTAAATATATATATATATATATATATATATATATATATATATATATATTTTCATTAAGGATATTACGCGTCGACTAAGATAACTTTTTTCCTTTGTATATATATATATATATATATATATATATATATATATATATAGTCGTTCACTGACAGACTGTTTCGCTGTATCACAGCTCATCAGTGTCGATAGAAGTCCGGTTGCTTATAGTTAGGATCCCTGCTGCATTGGCGCCAGTCGGAAAAATCTACCCCTAAGCTGTTGGCATAAGGTAAGCATGCAGGTGAATTTAAGCGTATTCATATTTAGATATATACGCCAGTGACTGAGAGAACTTGATTCGTTTTATCGATGAGTATTGCATTAGCAGCAGTAATAGTCACTGTTCACAAGATTACATTTAACTTTTTTACACTTAATTAAAAAGCAAAATTAAAAGAAAAATTAAATAAATTGCTTAATCGCAGTACCTTGTCCGTCGTCTTTAATGAAATATGTATAAATGAATTATTGCTGCCTAAATACAATGTATATATATTCTGTTTATATGTTATTTTTATAGATACAATTTATTTAAGTAAATGCTCTGTTTTTTAATGAAATAATTTTCATTATATGTTTTCATTGTTTACATTAACATACGTTTCGTGACCAGATATAATCGATCGGGAATAATCGTCTTGTGTGTGTTTAAATCATCTTGAGTGTTTAAGGGTTTAAAATAGTAATTTTGACTTTGCTAAGTCAGACGCTTCTCTGTAGCTAAATGGTATAGCACATCAGATCAATTTCCGTACATGAATAAATTTTCGATTCCTGTCGGAGAACGCATATTTTCTACGAAATTTTTCGAACATTCAGACCTGTAAATTTATTAATACTGTTCAGTTAAAAAAAAAAAAAAAAATTAGAGCATTAAATCTATACAAATAACGTATAAACAGAAAATATATTAAGTAATTGTCGGACTTAATCCATTTCATATATATATAGTAAATTACACGAAGTGATACATCTGTAGTTACACACATATATCTATAATTGGCATAAAATGGATATTCCTAAAGACATATATACATACATACTTATATTGCCTCTGTATATCTAACACATATATCTAATACATACATATATGTACTTCTGTGTATCTAAAATTCCATTGAAATATAGACGCTTTCATCTAATGCTAATTTTACGGGACAGTTACCTCGAAAACTACGTGATCACAGCTTTGATCATATAGAGGATTGGCAAAACGAAGGAACTGACGCATCATTCTACCTACCGCTATGTTCAAGGAAGCACGGATATGGGCGGATGAAAAACGCTAATCAACTATATTAAGGTTGAATTAATCAAAGATTAAATAATTGAATATAGGAATGAAGTAGTGTAAAGATGAAAGGGTGCTACTTTGGCTCGTTATCTACAAGGGGAAAATATCTATACCGTACGAATATTACTTTCAGATGATATCGACATAGTAAAACATTATAACATATATATATATATATATATATATATATATATATATATATATATATATATATATAAAAGAAAGAAAGAAAGAACAGTAAGATATATAATCCGGTGTTCTTACAGATATTTTATTTTACAAAATAGTGCTCAATGTAAATTTACAGAGCATTAATATTATAAATTAATTGATTTAAAATATGTTTTTTCCACACAGTTCTAACCATGTTTCAAAAATGGAAACTAAAAGCCACGAATTTAATTTTGCAATTAAATTAAAGACATTAGTTCCATTTCATCCTCAAGCGAATTTTGGAGTATCTTTTAAAATTACTGGGTTTTAAAGACACGGCTAAAATCACGTTTCCATGGTTACAGATAAATCTATTTCAATTGGACAAGGGTTGTTCGGGTTTTCCTTATGTCTGTATCATTGTATCAGTTATTAGCTACATTTTGGTAAGGGGTAGGGATGTATTTTTCAATGAAAACTGACATCCGTTGAATGCATGTCGTCTGGATTTTTTAAAAATTTATTGTTATTCTTACGGCATTTTTTTCTGTTTGTAAATTTAAAGATTTTCGCGGGTGTTCAGATTAGAATACTTTTTATTTAACTACGATTTGAAATATTCTCATTTTAATTTTTATTATACTATATTTTTTTTTTAAGAACAGTTAAATGTATTAGAATCCCTTATAGTATGTAGGATTATTTTTACATCAAGTATAAGTATGTATATTAGGTTACATTTTTTTTTATTTTATTTATATATATATATATATATATATATATATATATATATCATAAAAAATGTAATTAAAATATGAAAAACAAATTTCTTTTACTTATATCCAAGCGATAGACAGCATGTACATCGGCTAAAATGTCTACATCGTACAAATTTTAATTTAGCATATATATATAACAGAGAAAATTTAATTAAACATATCTTCATAGTAAAACATAGGGTACAGAAAATGCAATTAAGATATTAAAAATTCAGATTTTATTTATATTCAGTGACTTCTTTTTGAATATTTGGATGAATTAGGTTCTTGACACGTCTATCGTAATATAAAGTGTAGATCGCAATCCAAAGTAGATTTATGACACGTAGATAACATGCCAAAGAAACGCCGATGAAAGATATGAAAATAAATTTTAAATTTTGTCTCCGTCATTGTTTTTTCAGACAACGCCTCGATTTCATTCGATTGTTATGTGTCAATTAATTTATTTTTCTTTACAAACTAAAATGATGGAAGATATCAAATAAATAAACAAATAAATAAACTAGAAATGAATATTTAAAAAAAAAAAAAGAATGTTTTACTTTGAACCGAAAAGCAACAATTAAAATTTCTATGGCATATAATGAAAAAAGAGTGCTTAGCGATATTGACACTCACAGGACATATTAAAGTCAAAAGGATCAGATTATGTATCAAACAATCTAGATAAAGAGTTTATGCAAACTTTTAGAGGAAGTCATTATGAGAAATAGCACATCAACATAAATAATTAAGAGTGAAAAAGGACAGGATGTTTTGGAGGGCTATAATCACCAACTGAGATGGTCATGACACATCGATTAATAATACTAGAAATATTAAGTATGAAAAACAAGCCAACATTAATAAAAAAAATTATCAAATTTAACATATTAAAATTAAATATATTTCATAAATAAAAAAATAGCAAAACAAAACGAAAATACCATTTTTTTTCGAAACAAAAGGGTTGGGAAATTCAACACTCACAAGTCATATTGAATGCAAATGAAGCAGAGGAAACATATCAAAAACACAAAATGACGTGTGAAAACATATTAAATAAAAAAAAACAACATACAACGTGAGAAGATATTTGAACAAAGATAAAATTGATAAATATATACACTAGAAAATCAACATTTATCAATAATATGGCATCCTTTGAAATTTCAAGGGCACATAATAAGGAAGGAGGGCTTGGAAAACCTGATACTCACAGGAGTGATTGAGGGAAAGAAGGACAGCGCATAACAAACTTGATGGGTTTTATTAAATGGATGGTATAACAGGGTTTGGGAGAAATAACAAGATAAAACTTATTAAGTGCTACAAGGGACAGTAAGATGTGCATGACCATGATCACCTATGTCCTTAAAGACACGACAGATAAAAGAAGAATTTATCTACTAAATTCCCGAGTAGAAACTCATTTTTATGATTGCCAATTGGCTGATATATTCACACACCAAAATAAATGTTCCTAAGTATGAGAAAGTGGCAGCTAAAAGGGTAGAAAACATTTACAATTTTACACCCTGAGGGCACATAGAATGCAAGAAAACAGGCGGGAAAATGAATAATAATAATAATAATAATAATAATAATAATAATAATAATAATAATAATAATGTATTTAGATAACTAAACACTTCTACAGGCCTGGCATAAGAGGAGACGTCAAAGAATACTGTGGAACATGCCAAGTATACCAAGTTACTGGCAAACCTAACCAAAAAATTTCCATAGCGCCAATACAACCGATCACAGACGTAGAAGAATCCTGCAGTAGAATAATGATTGATATTGGATGATAAACATGGCATAGAATACCAAATATATTTATTACATAACTGATATACAATAATTCACATATTATTTAAGATTTTGCTATTTACTACAGGTATGTTTTACTGACGAGGGTCAATCATAATGTCGTGGACTCCAAAAGAAATTTCATATATGGCGGAGGAATAATTCACCAGTCAAAGATCCATTGTTTCAGATCAAAGGAAATTCCAACAGCATTTTGGAAAGCGATAGGTACCATTCCAAAAGGTGATCCCGTAGTCTGTTACAAACTTCCGTAAGACAGTCAATGCCAACTGTGTTTGAAATTAAAAGGCGAGACCGTGCATGTTCTGTTCGTAATGGTAACCAGCCCAGGGATGTAATATTTAAATCTTAGATAATATGTTGAATTCTATATATTAGTTATGTAATAAATATATTTGGTAGTCAATCTCATTTTTATAATCCAATATAATTGCATTTAAAATATTTCCCATTGTTATGGGACACCATATATATATATATATATATATATATATATTATAAATTAATTGATTTAAATCAATTAATTTATAATATTAATTTATAATATTAATGCTCTGTAAATTTACATTGAGCACTATTTTGTAAAAATAAAATATCTATAAGAACACCGGATTTTATATCTTACTGTTCTTTCTTTTTTATTTATATACATATATATATATATATATATATATATATATATATATATATATGTATACACACCCATATATATATGTATATATATATATATATATATATATATATATATATATATGTATATATATGGGTGTGTATACAGTATATGACAGAGCAAGATCTTTTATATTACCTTCAAATATTACCCCATACTAACTTAACTAAAGTTTAAGTAAAAGAGATTACCCATCTAGAAACAGTCACGAGTTAAATTCATGAACAAAATTCAAACGGATAGAAATGTCAACTTAATAATCAATAATTTTTTTTTTAAGAGTTTAAAAAAAAAAGATTACTAGAAGTAAACTTATATTTTAAAATAAAATTTTGTATTTTCTATGAATATTTTTCTAATCGACTATTTCATAGAAAATCCCCAAAATTAAAAAAAAATTAAATCACTAACAAACATCAAATTGAATCATTTGTACACAGTCTAAAGACATTCAAATTTATATCAAACATTATAATCTTTATGAACCCCCAAAATAAAACTTTCAAAGTAAAGCAAAAAAACAGCTTCTGTTTCTAGTTTTTTTACAATGAAAATTAGTGATATCTTCTCTTCTCTTCTCTCTTAATTTCCTTCTCTCTTTTTTCTCTATATGAGTTTTTTTTCTTCTCTACCCCTTCGATTTCAATATATAACTTCCGTTAAGTTAACCGTTTAAATGTGTCATTATCTGCTAACTCATTCATGTCTTCTCTCTCTCCCCCCTCACTTCCTCACTTCGTTAATTTACATATGTTTAATACGGCCCGTCAAAAATGTGTAAATTTTCTTTTCATTTTTTGTTTGGAATTAAAGTCTGATGATCCGCAATCCTTTAAAAGGGCTGTGGTGAAATAATTTATTACATGGAACCTTAACGTGGTCTGTTTTTATTTAAATTATTTGCTCTGGATTTACATTGAACTCTCTGGATTTTATCCTACTTAGGTTTTACCCATACGGATTACCTAGTTTTTCATAAACTATATATATATATATATATATATATATATATATATATATATATAATTTAATTGCAAAATTAAATTCGGGGTTTTTAGCTTCTATTTTTGAAACATGGTTGGAACTGGGTAGCGAAAAAAAACCATATTTTAAATCAATTAATTTATAATATCTATATATATATATATATATATATATATATATAGAGAGAAAGCGGGCTTTAAAACAGTGTGTCCTACTGCTATTAATGCATTCTTCAAGTATGCATTGAGTTCTCCGGGTCAATGGCGTATTTCGTATAGAAAAAAACGTTAAAATTTCCCTTTCTCTCTGCCGTGCGATGGTATCTCTGACGACAAATCAGTCGGATTTCGATCCCGGCTTGAAGCAATCGGACGTCTTCATACACGTGTAAAAAAAAAAAAAAAAAAAAAAAGACAGAGCTTTTAACTTCCGAAATCAGGAGATGAATTGACTCCACTACCTTGGTTTCAACCATACGGTATCAGACGATTTTTTGCTGAAAACAAGTTAGCAGATTGATCTGTTCTGATTTTTAAAGAAATATAGCCTTAAGAAAATGCTCAATATCAGAGATAGAGCGTGTATATATATATATATATATATATATATATATATATATATATATATATATATATATATATATAGTAATCCATTGTTATAATGTAGGCGAGTACTATTAGCACAACATAGAATTTGAAATATGTTAAAACTGACTCATAAAGAGCGTTCATGGGATTTCCTGTATATTTATTATTTATTTATTTTATTTTTTACAATAATGCTCGCCCTGTATACAGCCCAAGAGCCAGTCGTTATAGAAGGTTAGTTTCCGACGTATAAGGCACAGTTTATGAGGAGATGTAGGTAAGTTGACGGTTAATTCTAGACTTAAACAGGTTAAGATTGCAATAATCGGGTAAGCATCCTCTTGGGAGTCAGTCCCAAAAGGCATCGGTTCGTATGTGAAGGAGATGAGAAATGGAAAGAAGTCTTGAAATTCGAAGAAAATAAAAAATTAACGAAAAATTAATAATGAAGAATAGTTGAAAGTTAAAAAAAAATAAGACGAATAAATGAGAAAAATGAAGGAAAAAACAGTGAATAAAAAAAATCTGAAGTAAAAAGAGAATAAAAAAAAGAAATGTTGAATAATAAGATGCAGCAAAAGAAGTAGAAGCAAAAACTAAAATATAAAAGAAAATTTGCAGTGTTATAAGTCTTGACCTGGCATTGCGGCTTCAGTCATATTCTTACATCTGTAACGGAGCATATCTGAAACTCTTTTCTAAAACTAAATATTTCCATAGTAATTGTTCTGATGGCCTTCTATCTATAGTACCTTGACTTAAAGAATTTCAGCGGAGTACTTGATTGGCAGTTAGGTCTCATCACCGTATACATGAAATTGCTAGATGTAACCGTAAATTCTATTTTAATAGTTTCATATCTCATACTTATTGTTCATTTTCTTCCTTTCCTTTCAGCTCTGATTTCCAAAACATCAAATGCAGCGTCAATCATCGTTTTATTTTTATTTTTATTTTGAATGAATGTTTTTGGTGTCCTTTTGTTTTACTCGCAATAATTCCTTAGTGACCTTGCTTGGGGTGGGTGTGAAAGGTTTGAAAGAAAATAATAAAAAGAATAAATAAAAAGAAATATCAACGGATTCGATCAAAGCAAGAAAGAAAAAGGAAGTAAAAAGCAAGAAAGTAAGAAAATGAAAGAAAGGAAAAGAAAGAAAGAAAGAAAGAAAGATATGACGAAGGAAAAAGAAGGAAAGAAAGAAAGAGAAAAAGATATATGGATGAATGAATATAAAATGAAAGAAATTACGAAAGAAAGAAAGAAGGAAAAAGAAAGATATAAAGAAAGAAAAATGGAAAGAAAGAAATAAATAACAGAGAGATATAAATAAATAAAGAAAGACGGAAAAAAGAAGAAAGAAATATATAAAGAAAGAAAAAATATATAAAGAAAGAAAGAAAGAAAGAAAGAAGAAAGATAGAAAGAAGGAAATGTATATCAACGAATTCGATCAAATCAAGAAAGGAAGAGGGAAAGAAAAATGAAGAAGAAAAAGAAAGAGGGAAAACACGCGAGAAAGAAAAAAGAAAGGAATTAAGAAAAAAGAAAGAAAGAAAAAAGAAAAAGAAAGAAAAAAGAAAAAACAAAGAAATAAAAAGAAAAAAAGGAAGAAACAAAGAAAGCAAGAAAAAAAACGAAAGAAAGAAAAAAAACGAAAGAAAGAAATGAAAGGCAAAGTAAAGCAAAGAAAAGAATTATTAACGGATTTGATCAAAGAAAGAAAGAAAAAACAAAGGAAAAAAATTTCTGAAAAAAGACACACACGAAATCTTATAACATTGAGGTGATGATGTTTTAGATCATAAATGGAATTCGTTGACGCGTGAAACGTAATTTGTACGTCGCTTGCGTTGTTAAGTCGCCCGTAGGGTCCCTTAATTGTACGCCTGAATGACACTTATCCGCCATATCCTGGCATGATAACTGATATGAATCCGATTCCGGCCACTAGGATCCGCCAGGAAATGCAATGCTGTCTGCCCTCTGTCCTGTTCATTGAGACTAGATCAAATCAGTCAAGCAGATAAAAGAACAAACTACCATAATTCAAAATGTATTGGTCGATCAGACAACCAACCACACATTGAGGTGATTTTTACTTCTATTTCCCTCATACAGAGTTCATTATATATATATATATATATATATATATATATATATATATATATATATATATATATATATATATAAGCGGGTTTTTAGATAGCAATCCTTCTTTATACAAGTTTCATTAAAGACAACAGACAAGGTATTGCTATTAAGCATTTTATTCAAATTTTCTTGTGTTCATGTAAGTGACTTCATTTTGGACAAAAATGTGGATATTGCTTTTGATTATTCTCTTAACCATTATCGATTATGATTATTTAAATATTTTTAACTGAATACGAATTTTTATATAAGTACATCTACAGTGATGTTAAAGTTATGTTTTTTTTTATTTTCCAAACATGGTCAGTACATTATGGCCGTGTTCATAGTTGGTATTATTTAGTGTTGCGTTCTCTTTGTTATTATTAATGCTTCCCTTATTTTTAGCCGGTTTTTACAGGTAGATGAGTCTATTATACGCGTATTTTCTATGCGGATTATGTTGGATGAGTATGAGCCGTCCATAATGAAATATGCATGCATATATATATATATATATATATATATATATATATATATATATATATATATATATATATATATATGTGTGTGTGTGTGTGTGTGTCTGTCTATGTAGAGAGAGAGATATGACGATTAATATATTTGTTTATATAAGAAAAGATTTTTCTAGATTCTAAGTTTATTTTAAAAACAATAATTGAGAAATTCATCTTTGAGAGTTATTTGTAATGTATATATTTAATGCATATATATATATATATATATATATATATATATATATATATATATATATATATGTATGTATGTATGTATGTATGTATTTTCATAGCGTAACAATACTCGCACATACACACAATAATACGAACCTTTAGATTTTGGAGGATATCTACATTAAAACAAAGCAATCCACACTCAAGAAAATAACATTTCAAACTAAACACATCACATTACATTGCATCTAGACATAGGTTTCTGTTGTAAATATTTCGATCTCTCACATTGGAATCGTAATCACTATCCAATTCATTAGACGTATGAATTCAAAAAGAAAACCTATTATATATATATATATATATATATATATATATATATATATATATATATATATATATATATATATATATATTTTTAATCCGAGTTTTATATATTCATATATTTTTAATGAGGCATTTTAATTACTTCAAGCCCTGTTATAGTTGATATCTCTTATCTGAATAGACGCCTCATTTTTTTATTTTCTTGGTAAATAAGATAGTGTTAATCCCTCTATAGGAACGACTTTTCTTTACTAATTAAATAATAAATCAGGTTTTTATTTGAAATACATGAATCAGTTAAGCGCCATACGTAATACACGTCTGGCCGATCATGTATCTATAATAAAGTTTTAGATGTGATTGTAATCATTTTGATGTTGATTGGATAGATTGTTTTGCATTGTGTATGTTATATCGTTAGTAGCTAGTATTATGTATTTGTTTTTATCTAGTTTATTCCCATTGTATTGTTATATGATGTTCTATATTTTTTATGCCTTTCTCTTAGCATTGTGGATCAAATAATAAAGATATAGAAAGTTTTTGAAAGGGTTTTTTTTATGTAGTTTTCTTCTTTAGACTTATCAGGACTTTACAGTTACTCTAATGAATATTTATGAACGTTTCTGAAATTTCAATATTTTTGAAAATCTAATATTTTTACTCATGTCTATAAATACTTGTTACAAAATAAAATCATTGCATTTGCTTTGATAAAGTCTCCCAGAGGACGAAACGCGTTGGTTTTCTTTTTGGATTTATTCATATCGTCCTTTTACAGATATATTCTACCTACCTTCTTAAAAATAAGCTTCAAAATTTGGTCTACAAAAGTCGCATGATACATAAGTACATACGGTAAGTTTAAACATGGATTATGGAAAGGATTTAACAAATGCTAAAAAGCAGAAAATAACAAAGTTATTTAGTGAGGGAATGCCCCCATTGCAGATATCAAAGAAGGGAATGGTAAATTTTAAATTTGGGAGTTTTAAAGTATTTAAGTTAGATTTTTTTAATTTTTAAAAATATAAAAAATGAAAGAAGCTGAATATAAGTCCCGGTTCTTAAGATATTGCCCGTTTCTAGGCAAATCCTCCGTTGCCGCAATGTGGAATATTTAAAAACAATAACAATAAAAATAGTCAAAAATGTAAATGTAATGTCAATCGTTATCTTCAGTCTTCTTAATTCTTGTTCTTTTTTTGTCCTCTCTCCTTAATAGTAGTTTTTTTCTCATATTCTCTAACACTCAGTAACCCCTTGCGTCCTAGTGGCTTTATTGCCTTTCATCTTGAAAAATTTAAATGTAATTTCACTCGTTATCGTCTGTCTTCTTAATTCTTGTTCTTTTATTGTCTTCTCTCCTTAACAGTAGTTTTTCTCATATTCTCTAACACTCAATTATCCCTTTCCTTTGCGCCCTAGTGGCTTTATTGCCTTTCATCTTCAAAAATTTAAATGCAATATCTACCGTTATATTCTTCTGTTCATAATTCTTGTTCTTTTATTGTCCTCCCTCCTTAATATTAATTTTTGTTTTTCATATTTTCTAACGTCCTTGCGTCCTAGTGACTTTATTACCTTACTTGAAATAATTAAAAGAAAAATCTATGATAATGTTTAAAAAGGTTTTTGCCTTTCGACCTTTAAATCTAAAGTGATATTTATGTTTATAATATGTTTACAATTTATGTCTACAAATATGCAAGAATATGAGGGGTCGTGGACAATTTTAAAATTAAATTTCAAAGTGATTTCATGGAATTTAAATAAAAGCTTATATAAACTAAATAAAAGCTTATATAAACATAAAAGCGTTCTTTTACAGGACAACACACTGAATGCATTATGTCCTCACCGTAACAAATAGGTTCGACAATCGTCCGGTTCATGCCTTCCCTTGTCTTGAACAGAAGTAAGGATTTATCCCTTGTTTTCTGTTTAGTCTTCCCATTCTCTTTCACTCTCAGTAACTAATTGCATTTTCGCCTTGCTTTGGGTGAATAATTAAAAAAAAGAAGCATAATAATGATTTACTGAATGATTTCTGATTTCTTTGCGGGTTATTTAAAGCCATAAAATGTTTTTAGATTGTAAGATATTTTTTTGTGGGGGGATAATAATGGTTTTAGGGATTTAGGTCTTATAGTTGGGGAGAGAAGTAGATTAATAACTAATCATAATTTTATAAAAATACAAGAAATTATCATGTGGATATGAAGTGGGGGATCAATTCTTTATTACAATCATTATATAAACTGATCATTCACTTTATGATCATACTAGCTTACATGGATTTATATTTCAGAGAATGTAAATAAATCTGACATGCCTGTGTTGATTGATCGTTTCAACGTATTATGAACGCTTTCCAGGTTATTTACAAACAGAATATATTCTTAATTTTTCTTTTTTCACGATAATAATGAGTTAGTGATACAGGTCTTACTAATTAACCCATAGCTGGGGTAGAAGAGGTGGATTAATAACTTTCCCATCGATATTTGTGCATAATTGAATATAACGAAACCTACAGGAATAACAATTCCAAGCCATTATCAATTACACTGCCCGCACATCCAATTTTATGTTCTTCCAAAGTGGTCACCTAAATAGGTTCTAACCAGGCTTAACGTTGCTTAACTTCGGTGACCATATAAAGAGGAACGATCATCGGAAATGAATAGAATATCTAAAATGCAAGAAGAGAGAGTAATGAAATCAACACTTTTAAGAATTTCAAAGGATAAGATTTTTGCGTAAGTCGGTGTTATCCACTTTCCAAAGAGCGATAGCACATAAAAGAAAAAGAAAAAAAAAACTTCTTTGTTGAATTTAATATTTTGACCTTTTTCTAAGCTCGGGAAAATATAACCTCGCACTCATTAACCAATTGTATAAACAGTTTATATGTTTGCGTTTCTGTTCCTTGTTTTGCTACCAAAGTGTTTTCTTCTTCGGGCAAGCATTGGCGCAAGATCAAAGACGAGGATTTTGTTGTCCGGTAAAAAAAAAAAAAAATCCTACACGATTTAATGAGCCGTCTGATTCCGATTCTACGCTCAGTAAGCATTTTCATCAGCCGGCCATTCTCCTCTAAATATGATTTTCGTGAATCTTACTTAGCCTTGGGTCTAATGTGATATGAAGACCAGCGAACAGGACACATGCACCGAAAAGATGGTTGTGGGGAGAGGATGGGGACATCTTTGGCGCCTCTGGTAATATGATGGGTTTCCTGTAATAAAAAGGGAAAAATTATGAGACAGGCTAGCAAATAGCAAGAAAGAAACAACGGAAGAAAAAGTCAAGGAAAAGAAAATTCTTATTTACAAAAGCGGATGAAAAATGCAAACGAGATGACAAATAAATAAAATTCTCATTGTTATCATTTAGAACAATTGCCGTAATATGAGTTGCCTGGAAAAATGTCACAAGCTCCCTTCTATTGAAAATTATTGAAGATTGAATAAACATAGTAACTTAATCAAATCTAGTGTCATTTTAATATGATTCTGTGTAAGTTTTGATACGTCATTTTTTTAAATGTCATTTTAGTGTTAGTTTTGATATGTTATTCTTTGGTACGTCAACTTTTGTGTTACTTTTAATACAGCATTTTGTCATATGTTTTAGTATGTCATTTTTGTGCAAGTTTTGATATGTTATTCTTTGGTACGTCAACTTTTGTGTTACTTTTAATACAGCATTTTGTCATATGTTTTAGTATGTCATTTTTGTGCAAGTTTTGATACGGCATTTTTGTGTTGTTTTCGTACGCCTTTTTGGTTTTTCTTTTGATACGTCATTTTTGTGTGTGTTTTTATACGTCATTTTTGTCTAAGTTTTGTTAAACAATTTTTGTGTTTTAAATTTGATACGTCATATTTGTTTTAGTTTTGATACGTCATTTTTATCAATGTTTTGATACGTCATTTTTATCAATGTTTTGATACGTCATTTTTGTGCTAGTTTTGTACGCGATTTTTGTGTTAGTTTTGATACGTCATTTTTGTCTATGTTTTGATATGTCATTTCTGTCTGTTTTGATACGTTATTTCTGTGTTAGTTTTGATACATCATTTTTGTCTTTCAATTTTGATACATTATATTGATGTTAGTTTTGAGATGTCACTTTTGTGTAAGTTTCGATTCATTTTGTGTACATTTTGTTGCATAATCTTTGCTACACTCTACGAACTAAAATTTATTTATTTCATACCTAGAGACGTCTTATGCTTGTAAAATATCATATCCCCCTCAGGAAGTAGACGTCCATGACTCTTCACAAATTATTGGTATAAAATGTGTCGCATTTTTCCGTTACCTGTTTAGTTAATCATCAATAACAACGATATTAACAGCAACAACAACAGCAACAACAAAAACAACAAGAACAATAATAATAATAATAATATTTAAAATAACAATATTAAAAACAAAAATAATAATAACAATAACAATATTGCAAACAATAATAAGGACAATAATAACATCGACAACAGGAATAACAGCAACAATAATAAAGAAAATACCGATAATGATAACAGGAACAATATCAATAATAATACTAAAAATATAATAATAATAATAATAATAATAATAATAATAATAATACAGACCAATTACAGAAACGATGGCAAGATAAACCGCTTCATGGCCAATACTCTGCCCGTACCCATCAGTTGCTACGTAGTGCAGGGTTGAAAGCGGAAACTGAAGGTTTCATCCTTGCTGCGCAGGACCAATGCTTGCTAACTAGGAATTATCAAGCACATATACTAAAATATTGTGTCAGCCCAAAATGCAGATTCTGTGATAAATATCCAGAAACGATTGATCATCTTGTATCAGGTTGTACGGTGTTGGCACCCACTGAATATAAAACCCGACATGACAGAGTGGGCCAATATCTGCACTGGAAAATCTGCAACTTCTACGGGAAGGAAACTGAAAGAAACTGGTATGAACACCACCCAGACCCGGTTAAAGAGATAGGACCTGTTACAATTCTATGGGACTACACAATACACACTGACGGAACAATCAAGGCCAACCGCCCAGATATTGTTATTAAAGACCACAAACAAAAACGGTGCCTCCTTATTGATATCGCAGTCCATGCTGACTGCAATGTATCTTTGAAGATATTCAAAAAGTTGTCAAAGTACAAGGACCTTGAAATAGAAATCGCGAAAATGTGGCATATGGGAACATCAACAATCCCTGTTGTAGTTGGAGCCCTAGGACTGGTTGGAAAAGATTCCAGTAGACTAATTGAAGGGATTCCTGGAAGTCCATGCCTCAAGGAGATACAGAAAATTGTTCTGACAAGTACAGCCCACACTTTACGAAGGGCTTTATCTATGTAATCTTTTTATTTTATTTTATTTTTTATTTTTTTGTCAGTGGAAAGTGTCATGACGCCATTTCTAACCTTAGGTCCCTGGGCGGAACCCGGAAAGAAATGTGTCAACGCCAGAAATCAAAGAAAATAATAATAAAAATAATAATAATAATCCAGACAATAATAATAATAATAATAATAATAATAATTCACTAGGAATTTTCAGGCAAATATCATACATAATAATGTGGATCCAAAATGCAGGTTCTGTGACAAATACCAAGAAACAATAGACCATCTAATCTCAGGATGTTCTATACTTGCCCCAAATGAATATAAAAATCGTCACGATAGAGTGGGGCAATACTTACACTGGACAATGTGCAAACACTTTGGAAAATGTGTAAGCAAACACTGGTATGAACATCGGCCAGCGCCGGTTACAGAAATAGAAGATGTCACCATTCTATGGGATTATACCATCCACACAGACAGAAAAATTGAAGCAAATAGGCCGGACATTATTGTCAAAAACCAGAAAGAAAAAAAATTGCCTACTAATTGATATGGCTTGTCCAGCGGATTGTAACATAGCAAAACCAAGGAATTTGAAAAACTATCAAAATACAAAGACCTGGAAATTGAAATAGAAAAATGTGGAAATTGAAAACAAGAATAATACCAGTGGTAATAGGTGCACTTGGAATTATAAAAATGGAACAAAACAACACATTGAAAGAATCCCTGAAACCCCAGCTTAAGAGACATACAGAAAATTGTCTTATTAAGTACAGCACACACACTAAGGAGAACTTTGTCTATGTAACGCTAGCAACTTCATCGGAGATAAAAAAAAAAAAAAAAAAATTAACATGAAATGTGGCCATAACAACACACCACGACCTGCCTTAGGTCTTTCCGCAGACTTGGTAGGTAGTGTGTCCATAGCAGAAATAATAATAATAATAATAATAATAATAACAATAATAATAATAATAACTGCAAAAGGTAGTAATCGGAAAGTATTAGAATAATAATTGAAGTGTTTCGAAACTGAATTATGAGAAGCAAATCCCTGAAGTTTGGTTAGTTGCAAATACACACAAACAAACGAACGTATATACTTATAGGCCTTTTATTATATACAGATAACTCTCACTTTCTCTCTCTCTTTCTCTCTCTCTCTCTCTCTCTATATATATATATATATATATATATATATATATATATATATGTATGTATGTATGTATGCATGTGTGTGTTTGCATGAGAGAGAAGGAAATAGCTACATCAGCAAAATGAAAACTGACCTCGATCGATGATTAGAAATAAAGTTTTATTCCCCAAGCGAAATGAAACACTAAAGTGCACACGATATAGGTTTGATGGAAGGTAGAATGCGTAAACTAAAGTCTACCATGAGAATGGGCATAAAAAGAAGAATCCAGGGAAAACGGACAAAACTTTAAACTCGTGACAAAGGTCATAGCGATTATTTGTACGAAAAAGGAATTGGATGCCCCTCTC
The DNA here is from genome assembly GCA_903632075.3 of Acanthosepion pharaonis. Lineage (NCBI taxonomy): Eukaryota > Metazoa > Mollusca > Cephalopoda > Sepiida > Sepiidae > Acanthosepion > Acanthosepion pharaonis. The sequence continues at coordinate 3,493,574 of CAHIKZ030004391.1, read as the reverse complement.
TTTTGCCGACCGGACGATAGGGTGAATCAAATCGGTCACATCCGAGTCTTACTGCAACGAGATTACCTGGGCGTTGCGATTGCAAACTGAAACATCGGGCGGTGAAGGGCAGAAGAAAATCAGGAATAAGTTCAGGAGGCAAGATAAAACTTATTAAGAAATAATCCAAAAGTGAGATGCCATTTTCTTTAGCTTTTGTTCTTTTCGTATTTTCTAGATTTTCTTTCTAATCTTTCTTCTTTCCTGTTTTTTTTTTTTCATCTGTTTCATCTGTTTTTTTTTCATCTGTTTATTCCTCAACTTTTTCTTCTCTTTCTTTTACTTATCTTATTCAGCTCTTAACTATTTATTTCAGCTTCTTTGCTTAATTCTTACTTTTTTCCAGTTACTTTTCACGCATTAGTTTCCATTTTTTATTCTTTCTTTCTTATAAAAGAATGTATCATACAATTCATTCATTTATTCATTTATTCATTCTTTCTTTGCAATTATATCTCATTAGCTTCTTTTTATTTGTTTTCTTTCATAAATTAATTTCTTCTCGTCCAGTTCGTTGTTTCTTTATTCCTTTCTTTTTTCTTTGTTTGTTTCTTTTTTGTTTGTTTGCTTCTTTTTTCTTTGTTTGTTTGTTTCTTTCTTTCTTTCTTTGTAATTAATCATCTCTCTTCAGGCTTTTCTTTCTTTCTTTTTTTAAAAAATTAATATTTCGTTCAATTCTTTCATGTTTTCCTTTCTTACCAACTAATCTCTCAATAGTTTATTTCCTTCTTTTTTTACAAATTAAACTGCCGTTCTTTTTTCTGTCTTTCTTATAAATTAATCTTATCTCGTTTAGTTTTTTTCTCTCTTTCTTTCTTTCTTTCTTTCTTTCTTTCTCTTTCTTTCTTTCTTTCTTTCTCACAAAAATCCCCCCTCTTTCAGATTTGTCTTTGTTTCTTTGTTTTTTTCTTTCTATTCTCCCCACTTACTCTCTGATACCATTCAATTTCCTCTGTCTACTCTAATTCATTCAATCTCCCTCTCTCTTTCTCTTTCTCTCTCTTTCTCTCTTCGCGCTCTTTACTCACCATAAGCAACTGCTCTCGGCTCATAAAGCAGTGAAAACCTATTTATAGTCAGACGGAGATAGTTTTGTACTCACAATGAGGCTAGCAATAACATTGGAAGAGGGGAAAATATCGTTTGGTAATCAAATCTCGCGTGACTACGATGATATAAATGAATTCGGAAGGGGACAGCATTAGTGTGCGATCTCTCTGTGCACAGATTTCTATATTGTCTTCCTAATTGAACGATGTCCGTCATTTCTGGGGCAACTGATCATGGAACGACATGACGTGTGGAGGCTGATTTCACCTTCTGCTGCCGGCCCTATTTTTGCACTTTCGTCCATTATTATTATTGTTGCTGTTATTATTATTATTATTATTATTATTTTGTTTAATCATGGCGTAACCTTGTAGGATTGCTCAATGAGGATAACGTGACAGCAATTCTCGCCGAATCTTCAGTATACAGAGTACTCGAACGAATTGAGATGTGCAGGTTGAATCCCACAAAGATCTGTTGTGATTGCTCAGCAACCTTCCTCCTAAAGACGAAGATCCTCCTGAATGCATAGCATGCCAGGAGGCTTATACTGTGAAGCACTTCCTGCTTGAGTGCGGTGACATGGCACATATTCGAAAATTATTTTACAACGTGAACAACTTGAAAGAACTTTTCGAAAAAATCAAACCCCAATTTGATCTTTGACCTTTCTTAGGAAAGTTGGACTATATAATAAAATATAATTCCAATTTGGTGTCTGATGATGAAAGGGAAAACTTTGATACTTGCCAGGTGAGAAACTTTCAAAGAACAACGCACCTCTGAAAACAGGGAATTTTTTTTTAAAAAAAAAGCAAGACAACATCGAAAAAGAAGGAAAGGGAAAGTCTTTTTGAAAGCATTTCAACCTTATTTAAAGAAAAAGAAAAAAACAAAAAACAACTGTTTGACCTTAAATGATCTCTTGCTGGTCGATGGGTCGTTAAGTTTTAAACAAACAAACAAACAAATGCTCAGCAACCTTCATATAGAGGACAAGAGGGACAGGAAAACAACGAATAACATATTTAAATCGATAGTGAAACAGGGCTTAGGAGAAATAACAAAAATACCAAATTTATTAAGAGGTACACGGAACAGGAAATTGTGGAGACCCATGATTGGCTACGGTCTTAGGGAGCATTAAGTACCCTTTCGACCTTTACTTGCTCTCCTGTATTGTTATTTGTGAGAAATACCAATGCATTCTCAGGATTATTATTATTATTTTTATTTCCTTTGATTTCTGGCGTTTACACATTTCTTTCCGGGTCAGAAAGGTTAGAAATGGTATCATGACACTTTCCTCTGCAAAAAAAAAAAAAAAGTACATAAATAAAGCCCTTCTTAAAGTGTGGGCTGTACTTCTCAGAACAATTTTTGTATCTCTTTGAGGCATGGACTTATTATTATTATTATTATTATTATTATTGTCTGGATTATTATTATTGTCTGGATTATTATTATTATTATTATTATTATTATTATTATTATTATTATTATTATTATTTCCTTAGATTTCTGTTGTATACACATTTCCTTCACGGTCTCTTCCAGAGGCCTAAGATCAGAAAAGGCTTCATTACATTTTCCAGTGAGTATTTTCGTAAAAATTTCCTAAGAAAAATATATTACATAGTGTTGAGGGGTCCACTCCTTTTTAAACAAATGGACTCACCCAGTATATATATACTACAGCTATGGGAAGACCCGAGAGCAAGACCGAGGAGTCGAGTCCAGAGTAAAAGGTTGTAGGTAACCGGAAGAGTGAGGGTGAGGTAACAGCGTTGTAGGAGTCACAGTGAGCGAGCACGTAGACTCAATAAGAGGTCATACATACTTCAATACCAAAGACTGTATAGATATTTTGCTACTAACCCGTATTCCTGGAACTACTAACCTGCATTACCAGTTTGTATTATTACGTAAATACTTTACTTTCCTATATTCATTCTTGGCGTTTGTTATTTATTGATACCGGATTTCATAGCGGAATCCACAACACATAGACAAAGTTCTTCGTAATATGGAAGTTGTACTTGTGAGTATAATCTTTTGTATTTCTTTCAGGCATGAACAACCGGGAATCCCGCAATCCTTTCCCATTCAATCCGAGGGCTCCATTTCCAATTGGAATTATTGATGTCCTCATGCGCCACATATGTGAGGACCTTTATTTAGTTTTTTTTTAAACCCTTCAAAGATGTATTACAATCTTAGGAAAATTAAATGTTAAAATCGATATAAAATTTACCCGCTCTGATATTACGAAATCAGCAAAGAAAGAAAAAACATTAAAGCGTAAAAATTAATGGTAAAAATTAAAGCATAAAAATTAATGGTGCAAATTTATGGCAAAAAATAATGCGTAAAAATTAATGGTACAAATTAATGGTAAAAAAAAATGCGTAAAAATTAAGGATACAAATTAATGGTATTAAACATAATTTTAACTTCACGGAAGTATAAAAAAACTTTTACCTCAAACTGACCTTGTCAACAATGTGACAGAACTATTTTTTCTAAACAAATACTTCAACTATTGTAGGAAAATTCTGGAAGTCTAGAACAAAAGAATACCGATTGTGTTCAGCTTATGTTTTATTTATTTTTTCCAGATTTTGCTCTCTAGAAATTGGTAAGTTTAGATAACTGGTGCCGATTTTTTTTCCTTTTGCGCCGCATTTGCACAATGAAAAATTGATGGCGCCTCACCAAAGTTTATGTGATAAAAAGAACGTTTAAAAATTAAAACAAAAACCAGGCAGAGGTTTAAAGGGAGATAATCGCAAATTCGAAGTCAGATTATTATCATTGATAACTCTCTCCTACAATTATCAAACCCCAGTTAATATATTCTTAATACTTGATATCATGCAAAAATATCACAATGATAAAATCAACCAATAATTATTTATAACTATTTATACTGGGATTCATGCATGCAATTACAAGTAATCTAGAATAATATTTTAAATATTGACCATATTTGGCATATGTTTTTTTAACCGTTTTTAAATATTTGATTATCTTTCAATCATTCTGCTTCCGTCTATGAGGCGCGCCATACCGTTTGGGGTCTACTGACTTAGGTAAATAAATATATACATCTATGCTGGCTGAATTGAGAGACTGTGGTAAAATTCCTGACTAGATAAATGTTGCGCTTCTTCTGCTTGCGAGAGAATAAATTAATGTTTTTATTTTTGTCTTTTTGGCGCGTCGGCTATCATGAACATTTAAAAAAAATTAAATGAGGCCATTTTTAGCTAAAATGCTCCGAGGAAAAGTAAAAAAAAAATATCCTCACTCAACATATGTTCTGGCAAAAGTCCGCTTAATTTTTGACTTCATTTGTACTATTTACTGATTTTTTTGTTTTGTTTTTGTCTTTTGGAAGGAGAGGCATGAAAATATCACTGCGATTTCATGGCTACTACCAAGAACCCGTCAAAGCTGAAACGCAAATATCCCACGGAATATTCCTCAAAAATTTACAAAGTTGGCCCTTAGCACGAGATGATGAATTAGTACTTCATTCCAAATACCAAATTCATTCAACATAGAATTTAACAATTACCCGTAGAATGGGGTTTTACTTTGTCAACAATGAAGAATTTCCAATTGAAAAAGAACATCAATATTGACAGAACTTGTTTTGCTGATCGAGGTGTTAGCTTGGAAAGAAAATATTTCCAGAACGAAAGCATCGTTGGTATGTCCGGACAATTAATACTTCGCTTGCACACACAGGACGAATATTTCTTCCCTTCCTTCAAAGCCTGTTCTGAATTCAAACATCATACAATTACTGATATGGTTTCGATGTTTAAAAGGAAAAAAAAAATAATACAAAATTTAATTTCTCTGAATATTAAGCAATCTCTAAAATTAAGGGTTATGTTAGTATTGAAAAGGGTCCGTCAAAATGACCTTGTCAAAAACATGACAGGAGTTTCTTTCTATTATTTATGATTTAATGAATCTGTATTTACGGATCAAAATTGTTCTGGTTGTCTTGATTTTAACTTTACTTATACAAATTTTAATCGTAAGAAAATGCTACGTTGATTTATTTAAATATAAATATTAAACTCCTAATGTTACTTTGCAAGTTCGTTCTTTTAGTACAAGAAGATAGTGACTCTTTGATGAAAGTGAATAGCAGTCGGGCGATGAGCGCCCCATTCAGGCATGTTTCATGATCGAAATATGACGTGTTTTGAAGGATGTTGTAATGGAATTATCGTAGGATTTTCTACACGGTTTTCAGTTCAAAATTGATAGAACTTGGTTGTCAAGATCGATAAAAATCTTTGAGAGAAAATATATGTCCGCCAAAATCTGACATCATTTCGCAGTAATTTCATTTGAGTAATTCTTGTTGAAATAACCTCAAATTTTACCGGAATGTATAGAAACAGGTCAAGATGTGATATTTAATGTTTTATATTTGTTATCTCAATGAGAATCTGCCAGAGAGATGGATTGGGCGTGGTGGAGATGAAGACAGTTTTCTGATGAAATGGCCGCCGGGATCATCGGACCTGTCCCCGTGTGATTTCTTTTATGAGGATATGTGAAGTGATATGCCCCTCCTCTTCCTGCTAGCATTGATGAACTCAAGCAGAGACTCACTTCCGCACTGGATAATGTCACCGGAGACATGCTACAGCGTGTCTGGCAAGAGATTAACTATCAACTTGACCTGTGCCGTGTCACAGGCGGTGAACATATTAAACACTTATAAAATCGCTCCCATAATAAACTTATGATGTTCAACACCTAAACTGTTCAATTTTATTGAGCTAGACTTTCAAGATAATTCTTTTAAAATTATGTCAAATTTTTGGGACACCCTGTATTTCTCGAACGACACTAGCTAAACTATTACTGACATGTCCGATCGCTTAGCGCCTCCCTCTCAGTTCGAAAGTTGTTTCTTCTGTTGTTGAAGAGCATATTTTCACCCATATTAATTCAACCTATTTCTAGAGAGAATCATTCCAGTAACCCTAGTCGACCATGATCTTTTAATCTCTACCGGTGATAGACCCATTTGTAACCTACGTTTTGCATACGATATTGATTTCGTAACGGGTATTAACAGTGAGCTCCGGGACTTGACCAACAAACTTATTGAAAAAAGCAGATGCATATGGAATGGAGTTCAGCTTTGAGAAATCCAAAGTAATAACACAAGCAGTATCACCTGTGTCAATATTACTATGAACGGGAATTTACTGGAGGAAGTGTCCAGTTTTAAATACTTTGGAGCAATCTTGCCTAAAGATGGTAGCTGCAGCTTGGAAATCCGTACAGGGATTGCCGCAACTATAGCAGCGATGGCCAAATTGGCAAGAAAATGCTGGAGCAAAATCAGCTTTCAAACGAAGAACAGACTTTGCAAATCGCTGCTAGTCTCCATTCTCTTATATTGATGTGAAACGTGAACGCTGTTGACCGAGACAGAGAGAAGGATCCAAGCGTTTGAGTTCAAATGCATGAGAAAACTCCGTTGTATCTTCTATTGAGAACATAAAACCAATGGTTTTCTGCGGAAAAGGGTTGAATGTTTTGTGGGTCACCAGGAACTTCATCTCGCACACTGTCAAATGGAGAAAAATAGCGTGGTTCGGACGGGTTACAAGGTACGATAGCAAGATCATCATGCAAGGCACCGTTGAAAGTGGACGTAGGAGAGGACGCCAACGCAAAACTGGCTGGACAAAGCCAAACAATGGATAAGTATGACTATATCTGAATTGATGATGGCTGCCGTTGATAGACTGTTGTGGAGGAGATATGGTTTCTGCATTCGAATTTTTTCTTTAAGCATTTCACCCGAAAGTAAGGCGGGAGTGCCACTAGCACGCCAGGCGTTACAGAGAAGAGAGAACAAGAGTAAAGAGCTTTGTTTGGGGAGAGGATAAAGAGAAGGACGGGGAATAAGATCAAGGTATCAGAAGATGTCGATTGACATTACACTTGAATATTTGAAGATTATAGTTATCATGGAAGCAAGTAAGAGGAAAAAATTCCACGGGAAGTGCAGAAGAAACTGTTTTAATACAAGAGACGGTTGCATTTAACCGTTTTGACAGTAAAAGGGTGGTACCGAGATGCCAAACTTGAAAATACTTATAGAAGAGACTGAGGGAAGCCATGGCACATCTGTGAGAAAACGACTGTAGACTAGATGCCAAATCGAAACCCAGCACTTTCCCGCCCCCTACGATTACAAATGTCAAAGGGATGATGATGATGATGTGTGATATGTTCTTGATCTAATCTCATTTTAGAAGGGTAATCCTTTACAAAATTGACACATTCTAATATTAAGTATTCATCAGATAAATAAACAGAAACGTTAAAGCACAAACATTAATGGCGATTTTAACGCATTAATAAATTATTGCGAAAGTTTCCTCAAACAGAAACTTCAACATTTTTTAATCATTTCTCGACAAGTAATGCAAAGACATTAAGAAGCAAGGTGTTACTGAGTATGAAATAATATAATATAGTATAATATATATATATATATATATATATATATATATATATATATATATATATATATATATATATATATGTATGTATGTATGTATGTATGTATTCAAACATATACTGTTAAATAAAACAGACCACGCATGTCTATATTATGATTGATCATGAGCCATTCTAAGCTTCGTATAGTGGCTTTAGTTTCGGGAGAAAATAAATAGAAAACTGTCCTACATTTGGATATTTTTTTTATTATGTTGTTCCTGGTGCTAAGCTTTCGGCTCACATTAGTCATCATCAGATTGCTTATATAAAAATAATAATAAAAAAAAATTAAAACATATAATGTTACGCCTTCGGTCTTTTAGTTTATTTTTACCTTTTTTTCTTTTTTTTCTTTATAAATGCTCTAAATTTACTTTATGTTTTTTTATTTCTAAAACCATTTTATATATAATTTTATTATTATCAAATATTTCCTTATTGCTGGAGTTGGTGGATAATCTAAACTGATTAATATAAATTATCTAGAATGTTATAAACGTGGTTTGATACTTTAGTGACGTATCTAGTTTTATATAGATCTTGGTATATGCTTTGTTATAAACGTTATTCAAGTCTAAGGTCACATCGAGAAATTTGGTCACTTCTGCATTGCTAGTATTGGTAATATTAGGCTCATGATCTTTGAAACATTTTATCAGTTCCTTTCACAATCGGTCTATTTTCCTTGCATTTGTTTCCCAGAGAATTATACTGTTAAAAAAACAGAAAAAAAAAAGTATCAGCAACATTTCTTTATGGCTAATATAGAAAAATTAATATCCACAACTCTGAAACATTTTTTATAAATATATATATATATATAGTCATCCGCAGACAGACTGTTCCGCTGTATCACAGCTCATCAATGTGGCTAGACGTCCGGTAGCCTCTAGCTAGGATCGAAACCAGACTGAATTGGTGTTAGTCGGGATTCTAACTCTAAACCGTTGGCGCATGGCAGGGATGAAGGTGAATTTAAGCGTATTTATTTTTAGATAAGCACACAGTGACTGAGAGAACTCGATTCGATTTACCGAAGAATCTTGCATTATTAGCTGTAGTGTCTGCGTGTGTGTGTTGTGTGTGTATAAATCGAGTTTATTTTAAATCTCAGTTATATGATTAAAAAAAAAAAATTGTAATCTACTCATAATATATGATTGCGCCAACATTGCAGTAACCAGATCTTTTAATTAAAATTAAATTACGTTACGGTCAGTTTATACTCAGCACCTGAAGATTGCGTTGTGTATGAAACTCCGTGTCGTACTACCGGTGAAGGAAAATATGTATATTTCTTAATACCCCTCCATATATATATATATATATATATGTTGAAATATAGGTTGAAATTTCTAAATAAATATACTAGAGTTGCATTTTCAACTTTAACCGTGCAGGTATCTTCAAAAACCCTTAGCCATCGGTAGTAGAAATACGAGATACAAGAAGATGGATATAAGGAAGAAGAAGAACAAGAAGATGAAGAAGAATATGAGGAAGAAGAAGAAGAAAAAGAAGAAGAAGAAGAAGAAGAAGAAGAAGAAAGAGGAGATGTTGACGCTGAAGAAGAAGAAATAAGAGGAGAAGAAGATGAGGAATGATGAAGAAGAAGAAGAAGTAGAAGTAGAAGAAGAAGAAGAAGAAGAGGAGGAGGAGATGTTGACGCTGAAGAAGAAGAAATAAGAGGGAAAGAAGATGAGGAATGATGATGATGGTTATGCTAATGAATTAGAAGAATTAGAAAAAGAAAAGAGGGAGATGATGACGTTGAAGAAGAAGAAGCAAGTGGGAAAGAAGATGAGGAATGATGATGATGGTTATGCTAATGAAGAAGAAGAAGAAGAGGAGGAGATGTTGACGCTGAAGAAGAAGAAAAACAGAGGGAAAGAAGATGAGGAATGATGATGATGGTTATGCTAATGAAGAAGAAGAAGAAGAGGAGAAGATGTTGACGCTGAAGAAGAAGAAATAAGAGGGGAAGAAGATGAGGAATGATGATGATGGTTATGCTAATGAAGAAGAAGAAGAAGAGGAGAAGATGTTGACGCTGAAGAAGAAGAAATAAGAGGGGAAGAAGATGAGGAATGATGATGATGGTTATGCTAATGAAGAAGAAGAAGAAGAGGAGAAGATGTTGACGCTGAAGAAGAAGAAATAAGAGGGGAAGAAGATGAGGAATGATGATGATGGTTATGCTAATGAAGAAGAAGAAGAAGAGGAGAAGATGTTGACGCTGAAGAAGAAGAAATAAGAGGGGAAGAAGATGAGGAATGATGATGATGGTTATGCTAATGAAGAAGAAGAAGAAGAGGAGAAGATGTTGACGCTGAAGAAGAAGAAATAAGAGGGAAAGAAGATGAGGAATGATGATGATGGTTATGCTAATGAAGAAGAAGAAGAAGAGGAGAAGATGTTGACGCTGAAGAAGAAGAAATAAGAGGGAAAGAAGATGAGGAATGATGATGATGGTTATGCTAATGAAGAAGAAGAAGAAGAGGAGGAGATGTTGACGCTGAAGAAGAAGAAATAAGAGGGAAAGAAGATGAGGAATGATGATGATGGTTATGCTAATGAAGAAGAAGAAGAAGAGGAGAAGATGTTGACGCTGAAGAAGAAGAAATAAGAGGGAAAGAAGATGAGGAATGATGATGATGGTTATGCTAATGAAGAAGAAGAAGAAGAGGAGAAGATGTTGACGCTGAAGAAGAAGAAATAAGAGGGAAAGAAGATGAGGAATGATGATGATGGTTATGCTAATGAAGAAGAAGAAGAAGAGGAGAAGATGTTGACGCTGAAGAAGAAGAAATAAGAGGGAAAGAAGATGAGGAATAATGATGATGATTATGCTAATGAAGAAGAAGAAAATTAAAGAAGAAGATGACGTTGATGAAGAAGAAGAAGTAAGAGGGAAAGAAGATGAGTATGATGCTAATGAAGAAGAAGTTGACGTTGAAGAAGGTGATAAAGATTAAGAAGAAGATGAGGAAGAAACAAGAGAGGAAAACATGAGGAATGATGATGGTGATTATGCTAAAAAAGAAGTAAATACGAAGATGATGACGTTGAAGAAGAAAAAGTAGAAGAAGAAGAAGAAGAAAGAAGGAAGATGATAACGAAGAAGATGAAGTGAAGAAGAAGACGAAGAGGTAGACGTATGTGAGGAAGAAGATGAGGAATACTGATAATGGTTATGCTAATGAAAAAGATGAAGAAGAAGAAAAAGTGGAAGACGACGTTGAAGAATAAGAAGAAGTAGGAGAAGAAAAAGTAAGAGGGGAAGAAGATTATGGTTATGCTAATGAAGAAGAAGAAGAAGAAGAAGATAAAGAAGAAGAAATAATGGAAGTAGAAATAGTGGAAGGGGAAGAAAAAGAAGAAAAAATGCACATGTTTTTTCTAGTTCTAATATGACTAACAGAAAAAAAACGGTCGTCTTGGAGACGATATAATGCCGTTCTTTCTTACTAAATTAATGAATGGTAAAAAAGCCAGTCAAGTATCCAATAACGGTAATTCTTTAATCTCGGAATTTAGAGTCGGTTTCAATTCTCCTGATTGTTTTGTCAAGCGTGTTTAGTTCGGCGGCGACAAGACTTGCAAACACATTTCGCTGACAGATGTAAAAAGAAAGTATGTGGATAGCCTCGCTGTGAAACAGCATGATCGAACTATACACACAAACCATTACGACATCCGTTAGTTCAATCTATATTAAATTCTACATATATGCCCTAGTAGGAGAAACGATAGAAAAAAAATATCTATAAACTTCGTTGTGGAGGTTTAGTAAGTTCGAATCACAGCAAAGGCCTCACATGAGGCCTTTTGCTAGACTAAGGTAATTTTAACATCTCAAATTTGAACGCCAAATACTTCAGTTATTTTAGCACTTTAACCAATCAAGGCAATAAAGAACACTTGAATGCAAGTGTTGACTGAGAGGTAAAGAAACAAAGGACAATAAAAGACAGAATATTGCAATTGACATTGCATTTAAATTTCCGAAGAGCGTAGTTGAAGTAGGAAGCCAGAAGAGAGTTCTATAATCGAGAAGTATTGGAGAAGAAACTGTTAGTATAGAACTTACGGTTGCATCTAATCATTTCAACTGGAAAATCATGAAACCTTGCCACCAACCAAGTACTGCGCTTAAAATTCATGAAGTCTAGTTGCCATAGAGGAGTGACCATCAGAACAATTACCATTAAAAAAAAACAAAAAAAACTGGGAAAATATTAAACTTACCTGCCAATCTTTTGCTGTGTTCCCTTAGGACGTATTTCAGCTCTAAATAAATTCTGTCTTTTCTTTATTTCTCTAAAACCCAATTCCGCCATCCATTGCGAAAGCTCGCCACATTTGTTGTGCGTTGTTTTCGTCTGTTCCTTTCGCTCTCAATCTGCCCTGTGTCTATCCGATTTTTGAAGGTTTCCTTCCTCTGTATGTTCCCCAGAAATTTCCAGCTAACTCCTAGCTCCCCAGAAATTTCAACTAACTCTTCCTGATATTAACTATAAGTTCTCATTTTGTTTTCATTTTCTCTAAAACCTCGCTGTTGCTCACATGTTTAATCCATGGTATCTTCAGCATCTTTGTGTAGAACCACATTTTCGATGCATTAAATCTCATCTTCATATTTGAGGAAATTGTCCAGCATTTACTGCCAGACAGATATCACGTAATATTCAGTGTTCTTTTCTTTAGTGAAATGATTAGACCTAGTTGTAAATCGAGTACTACGCTTAAATTCTCAAATTCGATGTACCAACGAGAAAATCTCATCAGAATAATTACTGTGAAAATATTTCTAAAATAAGCAAAAGAAGCTATGTTAGGTCGGTGGAAAAGAAACTAAAGCCAAGATACTGGGTCAGGACTTAGAAAATTCCAGATTTCTCTCTCGATTTTGTCAAGATACATAGGAGAAGCCCAAGAGTAGATATGGCGGCAATATTTGATGCAAGGACGAAAAGTGTGTATATATATATATAAAAATAAATAAATAAAAGAAAAAAATTCTATCACGTCATAGGGGACCTACGGACTAACATCCTCATAAATAATAAATCTTATCGCGCCATGTCTAATGGATGTCAGTTATCTCCTGGTAATTCCCCTCTCCAATTTCTCTACCGCTTTAACCAGGTATTGAACTCACACTCTTTGCGTCCTGTCACTGGATCTAACTAACGCCTTTATCCACTGTGCCGTGTGTCCTCAATTAGACATTGCACGTGGAACTAGAACAGTCTACCCAAGCTAGCGAAATAAAGGGTTCAGTTCGACATTCCAACGACCTGAAGAAGGCGCTCCAGCCTTCTTCAGGTCGAAGAAGGCCGAATTGATAGGTCAATTCTGTAAATTGATGAGGACAATCTGGTACTGTGATGGGAGTGTAACTGAAGTCGAGTCGACATGTCAAGTCCTGTAATATTGCTGATTCTTCTTTGGATTTTATCATGAATCTCTAAATATAGACAGATATTGAATCTCTAAATATACAAAAGCGGAACTGGGTCATATGTGATAGCAATATTCAAAGCATGGACGAATGGTAGACATATAAATATATAAGAACGATTCTGGAGGGAAAAGTAGTCTAGCACGACACAGTGAACCAATTTTCTTAGCAGCAGACCTAGCAATGGATTCAATAAAATATTTCCACTTCATGGCAGCGGAGAAATTTAGGTGAGAAGTTGCAACGAGTCAATTTCTGGAGGTTAGCATCAGTCATGCTGATGGGAGGCACGAAAGAGTCTCTCAGGTGATTAATAGAAAGAAGTTTCGTTTTGGAGGCGCTAAAAATAACAAACCATTCCTTGAACCAGTTAACAACAGACTGAAGGATATTTTTTTAGAGCAGCTGCTAATTTGACCTCATCAAACGGATCAGACCTGCTATCCTGGCAGGAGTAAATGGTTTTGTCATCAGCATATATAATGCAAAATCTATAGTAAGATTAAAATATTCTAAGCTCTCATTATTCAGAAAAACATTGATCTTTTATAGAGCATTAGCGAACTTGCTTCTAGGATCGATAAATACTGGTCTTTGCATTTAAGTATATGTGTAAATATTGGTCGTTTATACTAGAGACGATAGAGGAATATTAGTCGTTTTTACTTGATTCTACAAACACTTTGTTCTGGGATGGTTAAATATTGATCATTTATATTCGTGTCTATAGGTAATTAATAGTCATTTATATTTCCCATATTGTTCTACCAATCAATTCTATCACGACTACAATTGAAAGGAATTTGTTTAAGCTTAAAATAAAATTTGTTACAACTATCTCTAAAACAATAAAAGACATAATACAAAAAAAATGATAATAAGCTAAATCTTGAAGGAGAAATTTACTCCATCACCTTTAATAATTGCCACAAGTAATACATAGGGGAAACTTCGAGGCATTTACCTAAAAGATTATATTAATAGAAAAGTTATCAACTACAAAACAATACTTTCTATGCATGAGTTGGTCATAGTAATGAGTCTGTCCATAATTAAGATTAAAAATGCTATTTAATAAAAAGAAATAAAAAAACGTTGATTAAAACGAAAGTGTATAGAATATGGTTTAAACACTAGACCATCGATCGTAAATTTGTGTCCAGGTTCGTACAACATTTCACCTTTCATGGAAGATCTTCGCGTATCAAATGGTGACATACTTAATGACAAAAGTGGTAAAAACAATATGTCTAAAAAAAAAATTAAAAGGTTAAAATATCTTCGTTTATTCCTGTTCATTAATGTGTGTAGTTACATGAAAATACATATCATTTTAGATCGATGACGATCCAAAGAACAAAACACGAAAAATACAATTAATGTTTCCACTTGGTCATTGATCATTGATTATCCTAACATCTTTTTTATATATAAAATATATATAATTTTCTTTCTGTTATGGTCCGGTTCCTTGTACCACGGTGATAGTCCAAGGTAGAACCAAAAAGAAGAACGCGATCACAGGTATGGAATAACACAGATATATTACAAACAGGAATATATACAGCGAAGTAGAAGTATTAGTATGAACAATCAGGTTTAGTAGAGAGAACAATTTAGTCTCGACCAGTATCACTATTCCAATGTCTTGCAGTAATTGTCTGAACGCGACTCTGTTTCGGACTGCCTCTGATCGACTCTTGATTCAACTTGAACTACTGACTCCGACTTGAACTACTGACTCCCTGACGATATTCAGTCACCCCCCCACGAGGGTGTCATGTGGCACAAGGCCTTTTTAACGTGGGCATTCCCGAGCCATTAGGCTCGGCCAAAAAATAGCCCATTTGAACCCGTATAAACGGGTTCTGGGCCGGTTTTATCTCCCCGAAGGAGACTCCGCCCTTCGGCGCAGCCTCCTTCGGGTTCCTCCCGCCCGTAGGAAGAGAGTTCAACCGAACAGTCGCTCAGAAAATACTGACTCCCTGACGATATTCAGTCACCCCCCCACGATGGTGTCATGTGGCACAAGGCCTTTTTAATGTGGACATTCCCGAGCCATTAGGCTCAGCCAAAAAATAGCCCATTTGAACCCGTATAAACGGGTTCTGGGCCGAGTTTATCTCCCCGAAGGAGACTCCGCCCTTCGGCGCAGCCTCCTTCGGGTTCCTCCCGCCCGTAGGAAGAGAGTTCAACCGAACAGTCGCTCAGAAAATACTGACTCCACTGACAATATTCAGTCACCCCCCCACGAGGGTGTCATGTTTTTAACGTGGGCATTCCTGAGGCCTTTTAACCCGTAAACGGGTTCTTCCCTCCCCGAAGGAGACCATTAGCCTCCTTCGGGTTCCTCTCGCCCGTAGGAAAGAGTTCAACCGAACAGTCATTTGAACCCGACGATATTCAACGGGTTCTGGGGCTTTTTAACGGGGCATTCCCCGCCATTAGGCTCAGCCAAAAAAAATAGCCCATTTGAACCCGTATAAACGGGTTCTCCTTAACCTCCCGAAGGAGACTCCGCCTTTCGGCGTAGCCTCCTTCGGGTTCCTTTCGCCCGTAGGAAGAGAGTTCAACCGAACAGTCGCTCAGAAAAATACTGACTCCCTGACGATATTCAGTCACCCCCCACGAGGGTGTCATGTGGCACAAGGCCTTTTTAACGTGGGCATTCCCGGAGCCATTAGGCTCAGCCAAAAATAGCCATTTGAACCCGTATAAACGGGTTCAGGGCCGAGTTTACCTCCCCGAAGGAGACTCCGCCTTTCGGCGTAGCCTCCTTCAGGTTCCTCTCCGTCCGTAGACAGAGAGTTGAACCGAACAGTCGCTCAGAAAATACTGACTCCTGACAATATTCAGTCACCCCCACGAGGGTGTCATGTGGCACAAGGCCTTTTTAACGTGGGCATTCCTGAGCCATTAGGCTCGGCCAAAAATAGCCCATTTGAACCCGTATAAACGGGTTCAGGGCCGGTTTTACCTCCCCGAAGGAGACTCCGCCCTTCGGCGTAGCCTCCTTCGGGTTCCTCTCCGTCCGTAGACAGAGAGTTGAACCGAACAGTCGCTCAGAAAATACTGACTCCCTGACGATATTCAGTCACCCCCCCACGAGGGTGTCATGTGGCACAAGGCCTTTTTAACGTGGGAATTCCCGAGCCATTAGGCTCGGCCAAAAATAGCCATTTGAACCTGTATAAATGGGTTCAGGGTTGAGTTTACCTCCCGAAGGAGACTCCGCCCTTCGGCGTATTTGAACCCGCATAAACGGGTTCTGGGCCGGCCTTTTTTCCTCCCCGAAGGAGACTCCCCATTTGAACCTGGCGTTCGTAGCCTTTACCTCAAGGTTCCTCTCCGTCCGTAGACAGAGAGTTGAACCGAACAGTCGCTCAGAAAATACTGACTCCCTGACTCTTTGCCTACTCCTGAGGTGCAGTATTTATTAAGTATGGAATAGTCCATTATTATTATTATTATTATTATGGGTAAGATCCCATGACACTTTCATAATTACGTGTATAATTGTGGCCATGTATACTTAATATATATTAATTTATTTCTTATACACATTTTTTACAATAATATTTACTCTATACAACACCCAAGAGAATTACAGAGGAAGAGTTAAGAGGCACAGTTTATGAGGATATATGAGGAAGATAGTTCATCTTGTTCAACGGCATAACATCTCTATGGGTTATTTAATGCTGAAATATAAATATTTTGAACGCAATTTTATGGCTTCATCTACAGATAAAATATATTGTTGTCCATTTTGCTTCAAACATTTTGTTGGTCTTTTTTATATAAATATTTATAGCTGGTATTTTTAATATAAATGTATTTTTTATACTTTTATAATGTTATGTTTTAGTTTTGGAGTTCAGTTTTTGCCAATCGCTGGGACCCTAACATTTACTATCACCTTGAACCAAGGTGGACGAAGGACAAGCAACAATTAAGAGATGGACCAACGCTCATCAAACCACTAATCTCCCGATAAGAGGTCTTGCTGTTGGATGTAGTTTATCGTCAAACCAAGTACTTATGGAGAACTTAACGGTTTGTCATTAACTTGAGCTGGTTCAGACAGTAGTGATCGGGGAAGAATCCACTTGGGAGTCGGTTCCTCAAGGTACGTGTTTGTGGGAAGAAATGGTAATACGAAGGGAATGAGAGTGGTTCGCTAGAACGTGCGTACCATTGTGGGTTTTAGCCGTGATGGTTAGACCTGGTGGAAATAAGGACTCCAGTTCTGCTGAGCATATTCCATGGAAATGGCGATAGAGCAGCGAGTGTCTTGCAATGTTTCGTCTGTGAGGAAAGTGGTTGTAGGGTAGGAAATAATTCATCATCTATAATGACGCAGAGACGCTTTTGGACTCTATCGAGACTGCAAAATGAAGGTTGGGCAATTCTTGTCCATACATAGCAGCAGTCTTCCATTTTTGGTCCGATCTCGCACTTTTAAAGGATATCAGGTATCAGGAACTTACTCGATCCGTACAGGGAACCAACTATTTTTCTAGCATCGTTAGCGATTGATCGGATGTACGATTTGACGAGGTCTGGCTTGAGTTTATGTCCTATTAATTGCTCAAGGACCGAGTCTTTCCTGGGCGGAGACCCTCTTATCGGAATTGGCGAATGTTAGATATAACTTTATAATTGTGTATATAACAACTTCTATTGTTCTGGGACAAATAGATATATATCGAAATCTTATACTTGACCTGATATCTCACCTGTTGATTATCACTTATTTAAGAATTTTGAGACATTAGTACTCAATAAAACATTCTCTAATAAGGAAGATGTACTCGAAGCATTTGAACTGCTTATCACGGGTAATGAGGAGAACTTTATAAAATATGGGATCAAGAATTTAGATGCACGCTGGAGAACAGGCATTCATCATGATTATGGTGCTTATTTCAACTAAATAAATTAATTATTTAACATTTCGGAAGCGTTTTATTCATTTCCTATAAAGTGCATCATTTCATGTGTGATAACCTCATATATATATATATATATATATTGTGTGTGTATTTATGTGTCATGAATTTCGCTTCCAGCGTCCTATATACACGTGTTTATCGCTGCTTGGAAATCATCCATGTAAACAGAAACAGACTATCATAACATTCTTGTCCGTGTATTGCTTAATGCAGTAATTGTCATCTTTGATAATGGCTTATGTTAGCCGAAAGCTTAGATTGGATTAAAAATATGGATCAATATTGTAATTTTCTTTCTTCGTTTAATGATAATGTTATTAAGCTTATCAGACGTTATGAAAAGGATTTACATGAAATAGACAACACTTGTCTATATTATTTAATGAAACACACACACACACACACACACACACACACACATATATATATATATATATATATATATATATATATATATATATGGCCTGACCCTTGGCGAGCATGAAACAGACTGTCGCCTCTAAGTGTTGAATCT
>CAHIKZ030004391.1:3450000-3470000 GCA_903632075.3 Acanthosepion pharaonis | reverse complement strand
TTGAAATAAACAACACCCTGATGATGACATTGTGTTATGTCGAAAATACTTGGAATTAAAATAATATGTATCAACACAGTAATTCTGTCTCTTCCTTTAATAATGGCGCATAAAAAGCTTGTCCGTGAATATAAAATGATCCAATTGAAAAAAGTCCACAAAACTTGTTTAATTTATTCAACGAAACATGTTTCAATATCTCTTTCTCTCTCTCTCGATATATATATATATATATATATATATATATATATATATATATATATATATATATATATAAACGAACCATTCGGTGAACCCTTCTTCAGATATATATCGTTGTCGATTTCATTTTTCGTTAATACTGACAAAAAGATCGAAAAGATTTACGGAATATTTAGCGTATGAGATTAAACTCTTATACGATTTGAACCATAACAATCGTTTTCCAAAAATTAAGAATTGCTAGGAAACGATTTTTATTTTTTAACCGTGTACGAATGTGATTTCCTAAGCTAAATATCCCCTAATTACTTTCCATGTAAGACGTCCTTAAAATTTCTATGGCGCATAATGAGGAAAGATGGCCTGGTTAATGAACATTAATAAAAACAAAAATTTTGTCAACGATATACCTCTGAAGAATGTTCGACCGAAAAGTTCCTCTGATATATGTTGGTATATATATATATATATATATATATTATATATATATATATATATATATATATATATATATATATAGCAGCATATCTTCATTCAAAAAGTTTTCCTTGAATATTATAGACATATTATGTCTATTTACTTTTATAATAATCATTTCTGGTTCTCTAATTAGCTTCTTGATGTTAAGATGAAATCCATCAAGGAAGGCGCCGTAGTTTTCCTTACCCACGTTCTTTCGAACTTCTGCGAGATCATTTTCTGGGGTGAATTCCAAAGATAAGCTTACTGTCGCTGTCATCGTTGTGATATGGTCTTTGAAAACATGTGTGAACGCACTCTGTTATAATTATTTGAAAATTTAAAATCTATTCGTTGTAGCTATGTTGTCTTTGTAAAAAAAAGCGTCTACAATATGAGGGAGCTAACCAGAGAACGAATATTTTATATTTCTTTGAAATCTTGGCTTGACAAATTTAAGCGCAATACAAGATTGGTGGCATGGTCTTATCCTTTTTCAGTTGAAATGTCTAATTATATAGTTTGCATTTTGAAATTATAACATAAAACCGAAATCTGTCGGTGCTTTCGCAAAAGATGCCTCCCAAATGCTAATAAAGAAAATTTTAAGGCAAGTTAGTATACAAATGACATTATCATTAGAATTAGAAAGAATGAGTTGAAATTTCCGGGGCACATAATGAGGAAAGATGGCCTGGTTAATTTGACACTCCCAGGGAATATTAAAAGCAAGACAGGGAGAGGGATACAATGAGTAAAGACTCAAACGACATTGTGTAAATGTCTGACAGATCAGGAACTGTGAGAGATAAGTTCTGCTTAAGCTTACAAAAAGGAAGGAAGACAGGGAGAGCTATGATCTTCAACCTCCTGAAAAGATAATTAAGAAAGATACATGAATTTAAAAAAAAAATAAGAATTCGTTGGAAAACAATGAAATTATTTATATATACCGGGAGACCTAAGTAGATTAATTTTAATAGCACTGCCTCAGTTGCAAACAAATGTGAACTCTATCAACCTAACGAGCCATATAAGAAAATAAATGTCATCCGAATTCTGTTGAATAGAGCGCTCAGCAGAATCAGACTAGAAATAAGGCAAAACAATAGGGTTCCTCGAAGACATTGAAATGCAATATTGATGCTCAGAATTATATATGTAAGAGCAATACAAACGGAACAAAAAAATGCATACTAATGTTTTATAGATGTTTCGAAAGCATCTGATAAAATACAACGAATTATTTGAACTGTTAGATAACCTTAACATATTTACGAAGAATATTGTAATAATCCCAAACTAATACCGTCAGCAAACTGCTTTCATACGGATAGAAAAGGAATTCAGTAAATATAAAAAAATAGAAAGGGGCATGAGAGAAAATATATATAAAATGGCGACAAATCATCCAAATGGAGACTTTAATTAATTTTGTATTTTTGTCATCATTCCTAAACCATGTACTGAAATTCCATTCACTCAAGATCACCAGGTAAGTTATGTATTGAAGAAAGGAGTGACGTTATGCCTCCATTCATCTTCTCATAGGGCATCAAACTCAAAACGGAGATCTACACCCAATGCTTTGAGGTGTTTATGTTGCCCTGGGTCAAGAGGTTGGAAGACCTTAGGTTTGGTAACAGGACTCTGTACTATGCCACACAAGCAGAAGGTCCCGGTCATAGCTGTCAGACAATTTCTACGACGACATTACTCCTTACATCTAGCCCCCTAACTCCCCAGACTGCATCCTGCTTGATTATTATGTGTGGGTTGCAGTTGTGTGAGAGACCAGCAAAACTCGTTGTAATACCAAAGGTGAACTGAAGGCAAGGATTATGGCAGCATTCACCCACTTAACAAGGAGACCGATATAATTTTGTGTAGTAATTTCAAAATGTTTTTATAATCTCTTATAATAAAATATAAAATATATATATATATATATATATATATATATATATATATATATATATATATAGAGAGAGAGAGAGAGAGAGAGAGAGAGAGAGAGAGAGAGAGATAGATAGATAGATAGATAGTGAGAGTGAGAGAAAGA
This sequence comes from Acanthosepion pharaonis, assembly GCA_903632075.3. Classification (NCBI taxonomy): domain Eukaryota; kingdom Metazoa; phylum Mollusca; class Cephalopoda; order Sepiida; family Sepiidae; genus Acanthosepion; species Acanthosepion pharaonis. The sequence goes on along the minus strand of CAHIKZ030004391.1, from coordinate 3,467,278 downwards.
TGAGCACGTGGCTGTTGTGTGGTGTGGTGTGATGCTTAGCAAGCTTCTCTCGCTAGAGCAATTAAGAGTTCGATCCACATTGGGTACCCCAACATTTATGATAATAATATATATATATATATATATTGTTAACATTTTATCGAAGTTTGAATCGGGATGTTGTTTAAAAGGAGACCGCCGACTGTGGAGTTTTTTTTGGGGGGGAAGCAACGAAAAATACTTTTGGTGGGGGTGGCTTTGTGAATATAAATCATTACGTAACTTGAGTGAAACGACGGTAGACCGCGTCTCCGAATCACTCAGACGCTAAAGCGTGAGATTAACTAATGGGCTGATATAAGTAACTCACAAAATTAGAGTCCTGTAAATAAAGCAGGTGTTTTGCTTTATCGTTAAATTCCACCAGTCTTTGAAGCTTCTAGCTTTTCTTTATATCTCATCGACTCCACTCTCTCATCTCCCTCCCCCACAAAAAAAAAAACGAAAAAAAAACAAAAAAACAAACAAACATTGGGATTAAAGGAAAATAAAAAAAAAATCAAGAGGTTTGATGAACTAACGATTAGGTAAACGCTATGTTGTCCACAGGTTTTCTTACAACGTTTCATTGACTGGACAACGCTGGGCGTTCCAGCATACGATGATACATGAAAGAATGTCAACTTGTAGGTACTAACCTATTTGCTATACCAACAAAAAAAAAATAAAATAAAATAAAAAATCACATGCTTACTTTAAATTCTGTCTGAATTTCTGGATCGAGAAGTTTTTATTATCTACATGATATTTATATATATATATATATATATATATATATATATATATATATATATATATATATATATATATATATATATACAACGTTTCTGGCCGTTTTATTCTCGGGACTTATTCAGGTCTCTATCCGCGTAACTTTCATGAAATTTCCAACTGAACACTTTATTTAATCTATAGTAGTATAGTGCCCTGATTCTACTGTCAATATCTCTATCTATCTATATATATATATATATATATATATATATATATATATATATATAGAGAGAGAGAGAGAGAGAGAGAGAAACATGTATGAATATATGTAACGAAACATGTATAAATATATATATATATATATATAGAGAGAAATATATATATATATATATATATATATATATATATATATATATATATATATATATATATATATTTCTCCCTCTCTATATATATATATATTCATACATGTTTCGTCAAATAATATAGACAAGTGTTGTCTACTTATTTTATGTAAATTTTTTTCATAATATCTGATAAGCTTTAATAGCAAATAGACAACACTTTTCTATATTATTTAATGAAACATGTATGAATGAAAAAATTCTGCCTATATATATATATAGAGAGATAGATAGATAGATAGATAGATAGATAGATAATTTGGACCGATTTTAAATGTGAATTAAGTTTAAGTCTCTAATGATTTTTTTTTCTTTTTCTTTCGGATTTAACAACTTAAGTTTTTGGCAATTACGAAAATATTTTCGGACGTTCAAACAGAAATGCAATAAGTTCGCAGGTCGCATCATCTCGAAACAGCGAAGTCAATTGGTCATCACGATCGTGCGACTTGACGCCTTTAGATTTCTTCCTTAGGGGTAATCTCAAAAGTATGGTCTATGACAACAAGCCAATTCAACAGCTGAAAGATGAGATAATCAGACATATTGGTGGGATCGAGTAGCAACTATGCAGTGAGGTCATCACAAATTTTAACTATCGAGCGGAAGTGTACTGCCGAAGCCTTGGCGGATATTTGGGTGATATTATTTTTCACACGTAATTGTCATGACCTAAATAACTTGATCCAAAAGAGAAATAAATAAATTTTCACCAATAACACTGATTTATTTCCTTTTGACTTTGATCCGTCTTAATGAAACACCCTTCGAGAGATGCTGCGACCTTCTGGGAACTTCTCAACGCATTTCTGTTTATATTTTATTCTCTTTGCCATCTCACCCCCCTTCGATTCCTGACAACCTACCACTTACGCCATCAAATCTCCTCCGCACAAGCACGGTAAAATTAAATTATAATTTCGTCTATATTTTATCTATTTAATATAGAGTTTATTTTTTGCGTTAGTTTTAAACATTTCCGTTTGTTTTGTGTGTAATAAATAGACAAATTTGAGTAAAATAAATTAATTCAAACCAATATATAAATATAAATAATTAAGTAGATTTAACAAACTACAAACGCAAAAATAAACACAATTAAACGAAATCGTAAGAACAAGCACTAAAATGTCAATAATAAAGATAAAAAACAATCTTATAAATAACCAAAAAAACTGCATCTAGATCCACAATTATTTCCACCCAATAGCGTCTAGAATAATTTGAAACATAACAGTTATCGTCCAGTAAAATAACCGTTAAAACAATACAGTAGACTACCCACAATGCATCGCTGACGTGTATATAGTCGAGTAAAACACAATACATATAGCCTGACATTTTCGTATGATCATTAACCAGACTATCGCCGCTGAGTGTTGGCTTCAGTGCTCCTGAAAAATTTATTTCCGTTGAGCTCTCTGGAAGTGTGGGTTTGTAAAAAGTGACTATTATGGCTAATAATGCAAGATTCTTCGTTAAATCGAATCGAGTTCTCTCAGTCACTGTGTGTTTATCTAAAAAAATAAATACGAATTCACCTTCATCCCTGCTGTGCGCCAACAGCTTAGTGGTAGAATCTCTGACTTACGCTAATTCAGTCAGGTTTCAATCCTAGCAAGAGGCAACCGGACGTCTAGCCACACTAATGAGCTATGATACAGCGAAACAGTCTAAGATCATCCGCGGCGTTGCTTAACTTGCGTATATATATATATATATATATATATATATATATATATATATATATATATATATTAATTGACCAAAAAATATATTAAGGAGCGAGAACAATACAAGAGTAATCAAGAATACATTAGATAATGATTTAAATTTGTTTTCTAATCATTTCTGCCCATGCAAGGCAGTAAAGCCAGACGCAAGGGGTTAATGATAGTGAAAGAATAAGTAAAAAAAAGAAAAAGAAACATTATTAAGGAGCGAGAACAATAGAAGAGTAATCAGGAAGTAAGTGGATAACGATTGACATTGTATTTAAATTTTGAAGATCAAAGTTGGCTGGAAACCATGAAACCAGAAGCGTGTTCCAACGCAACAAATAAAAACTAACCACGACTAATATCCAAATTTATTTATGAAACTTATTAAATGATTGAGGAAATATACTAATCAAAAATCTAGATTAAATAGTTTCAAGTGAATATAAAATGGGGACAAAACCCCACTCATATAGGTTCTAAAAGACCGAGGGAGCGAACAAAATGTTCTTTCTCGCTGCATAAAGACGATTAATGCAACTTAATAAAACCGCTTGTAATCGATGAAAACGCTGAGCAAACTAACCTCTGCAGAAGACTGGGAACGAATTTTGCCTATATCCTGTCGCATACTCTGGATTATCCAATAAATCCTGACCAACGCCGAGTCATGAACAGACCAGGCATAACGCATACTGCGATATATATATATATATATATATATATATATATATATATATATATATATATATATATATAATGATAACTGCAAAATTGTCCAAATCGTCTAACGGTCTGGGATAATTGTGCATCCTACAAAATTTGTAATATCTCATAAACCACTAAACTAATTTGAGTTTCTTTTTTCTTCGGTTTATTGAAAAGTTTTTTTTTTTTTTTTGTATTATGTTTAGTATGCAATGAGTTTTATTTTTAAGTAGCTTAAAGCCAGGCTCCGTGCGGACTTTTAAGCTCGCTTCTGCATAGGGCTAACTGGGCCTCAGGCCCCAAAATTATGGGATCTCTGGTCCAGCTTAGAAAACAGCAATGATACTTTTGAAAAAATAACTTTGAATTTCTCAATTCCCTCCATGGAACTTCAAAACATCATTTTAATTCTGATTTTGGCTATAAGTCCAATTCAGAAGACCGATTTGTGCCGAAAATCCGATTTAGGCCGAAAATCCGATTTGGGGCGAAATTCCAAATCAGGCTCAAAATTGGGTTCTTCACATCCGAAATTCCGAAACTTAAATTGAGTCAAGTTCTTCAAATCCCAAACTTTGTGGAACTTCAAAATCTCACGTCAGGAAACTTCTCATTTTAACTCTGATTCCTTATTATTCTGAAGAAATAAAATTGATTTCCTCAATTCTCAACGTTTTAAAGTTACTTTAAACTGAATTTAAAACATTTTGATTTTTTACATTCACAACGTTTTTGTGTTACTTTAAACTCAATATAGATGAAAAACTTTTATAATCATTAATTTTTTCAGTTATTTTAAAAATTGAATTTTTAAGTGTTCCTTCCGCATCCAGACTTAAATCACAATGCTTTATATTAAATTACGTGTAAGAACTAGATGAAAGGCAGATTTTTAATCCCAACATCATCCTGATTGTAAAAAGTCATAATATGCCTATGTAGTGCAAGTGTGGCTCGAGTTAGAGGAGTTTCTGACTGTGACGTCGCCCCCCCTGGTCGCAGCGTCGACTCTGTCGTTCGATCTCGTTCGCGGCTCCAAGTGTGACGTTCTAACCCTTTGGTTAGATGATTACCAGCCTCGCCGTTCCCAACTCGCTTCCAACGCCTGGTTACTAGGGTAACTGCACTGATCTCCGGTCTGCCTACCCACGTTGTGATTAGATATTAGACAGACGGGATCAAACAGGGATTTGGGGCCGTATCCAAGCTGAGTTCGACGGGGTGGTAACACACAAGTAAAAGAAAAACTCACGAGGCCAAAAAATTACTGATAAAAAAGGGTAACAACCTTTTATATCTAAATGTTCGTTACATAAAAATTATTCCTACTTCCCGACCCGTTTTGTGGACTGTGGCACCAAGCTTCTACCATACAACTTAAAGACTTCGAGTTGCCTACTCTCTAGAAATTTGCATGTCGGGGTGTGGTTTGGTTTCGACACTGGGCGCTGATCTCTACCAGTCGTTCACGGCTGATTCTTCTCGCCGTCACTGCGCGAATTGACTTCTTCTCTTCGGCTTGAGTTGGACGAGCTTATTCACTTCGGCTTGAGTTGGACGAGCTTATTCACTTCGGCTTGAGTTGGACGAGCTTATTCACTTCGGCTTGAGTTTGATTTCAACTTCTTCTAAGCGCAACTGCAAGTAACTTCTTCTTCGTCCGCCCTGCAACTCTTCTCGTCAAGGTCCGAACTCTTCTCTCTGCCGTCCGGGGCTAAACTCTTCTCTCTGCCGTCCGGGGCTGAACTCTAACTTCTCATCGACTTTCGGGCTGCAGCTCCAACTCTTCTTAGGCTCTCGGGCAATTTTCTTCACTTCGACTTGGGCTGGACGAATTTCTTCACTCCGGGTTCTCTTGCCCGCAAAGGGGCGAATGAACCGGGCCCGACGCCCGCGTTCAAGCTCCCTCGCTGTCCGCGGTCCAGCTGCAACTTCGCTCCGCAACTCCGCTCCAACTCTTCTTGTCGTCCGCTCTGCAACTCTTCTGCCTGTAACTTAAACTTCTTTCTTCGGCTTCAGCGCTGCAACTTCTCTGCCTGTCCGGGCCAAACGGACCGGCCTTTCTGGCCGCAAGGGGCGAATGAACAGGGCCCGCCGTCCGCTCTGCAGCTTCTCTTGCCGTCCGCCCCGCAACTGATTTCTGACGATTGGGGTCCTGCTTTTATTGACGCCGTAACAAACTGGGGTGTGTCTGTCGGCGCCAGGGTTTTCTTGATAATTTCAAAAGTCACATTATTTCTGATTTCCCATTATCGCTCTTACTTTCACTCCTACTTCCTCACAGTGCCTCTGGGGGGGGGAGGAGCATACCCGTTTCCCCTGGTCTCTCGTATGTCAGGTGACCGCTCTCGACCAATGAGACTATGGTCGGGCGTGGTCAATCCGGGGCTTTGTTCTGGGGAAGAAACACCTTGCTAAAAAAAACAAAATCCAAATTGGCCTTTTCGCACGAAAATGACGATTTCGGTTTCCTTCACATTTGGCCTTTGTCAAAACAGCCTGCCGCTAATTAGATGCGATTTAAAGAAATAATTTCTCCGCCTTGTCGGCGCCTAAAACAATTGCTTCACCTCTTTCTTTCGTTCAGGCCTGTTAACAAAATCTTAATTATCTGAATTGAAAATATCTTCCACTCATCATTTTGGGTGGTCCTTATCTTCAACTCTAGAGCTGGTCAGGGTTTGTGTACCAATGTTTTGTATACATTTCCCAGCGGTCACCTCTCATCTCAATGACACCCTTTTCGTTTGTCACTTATTAATATTTTTTTTCCATTGTTCTTAAAATCTTATTACTTCAGCCAACTTTAACAAACTTCCATCCTACGCGGACACGGAATTAGATCAAGTGCTTGACCTGATAATTTTGACATTTGATATGTGCCGGTCGAGCGTGTGTCTACCCGCTCGCGGCCCGTCTTGTTATCATGTCTTTTCCCTTTCTTTCTTTTTAAACTCTATTCTTTCAAATAACAATTTCTATTTTTCGTGAATTTCGGTCAGGTACTTTGGCCTAGATATCTTTTGACACCTGTGTTGTTTTAGTTTTCTTATGACCGGGTTTTGTACTATCTATTTCTCCTTCTCTTTTTCTTTCTTTCTTTCTTTTTTCTTCCTTCTTCTTCCCTTCGGATCGCCTAAATACAGTTAGAGAATTATTCTCAAAACTCAATTATTCTTCGTCTCTAAATAACTATTAACTGGTTAATAAACCGAATAAAAATAAATCATATTTTTGTGAATATCTCTTTTCAGTTTTCTAATAATGCAGGGTGCCACAAGACACACGGACCGACAGACAAAATTTAGATATATAAAATATATTTTCAAGTGGCTTGAATAATATAGGTGATATCGTTGAAACATTGGTTCTCGTACGATAACCAAAGTTAACAATATCGAGTCTGGTCACTCCCTGGGATGGGTGACTGTTGGGGAATAACAGGCTTTTTAAGTTTGGACGTGTGGTTGGTATAATGTATAATGACTGGGAATTGTTAAAAACGAAGCCAAGTTTAAATTCCCGTTGAGTCCTTTATATTAAATTACGCGTAAATACCCTAGGGAAAGTTAGAAATCTGCCTCCTGTCTCCCCAGTAATGGGTTAATTAGTAAGATTTGTATCATTAAAACTATTACCATCAGCAAAAAATAAAACGTACAAATATTTAGATTTCGGGATTAAAGAGCATATACAATTTGATATGGCGCTAAAACAAAATCAACAAACCAACCAATTCCACTTGGCTTCTTTATAATCACTTAAGCTCAAATATCTGCGAGAAACGTATATATCCACCTCTTCTTTTCCTAGATATGGATTAAATAATAAGACTTGTATCTCGGTACCATTATTATATCCGAAGCAATTCTTACAATAAAAAAAGAATTCTGGCTTAAATAACCAGTACAAAAACGAATCAGTTAATCTAGAGCGGTGACCCCTTGGGAACACCAGGTGCTTTAATCTTGGATGTGCGGGTGGTGTAATGCATAACGTAGTTAGAAATTGGAAAGTCTTGTTCGACTTCCAGCCAGTTTCATTATATTCACTTACGCGCAAATACACCTGGGGAGGTTATGAATCAAAATTTTCCCTCCATCTATGGGTTAATTAGTAGGATTTGCATCTTCTTTTAAGCGCCGTGTCCTTTTGGAATGTAGTCGATCATGACTCTCCACATCTTCCTATCCGTTGTAGACCTTAATTAGTTTTGTCTTTTTGTTATTTCTTCCAACCCTGTTCTACCATACATTTACTCAAGCCAATCAAATAAGTTACGCGCTGTTTTCAGCTGTCCATCTTTCATTCAATCGGTCCCTTAATTATCAGATTTTCCAAGCCATCTTTCCTCATTACCTGCTCTAGAAACTTCCCAGTGTTAGTCGTGATGTTAAGTTTGAGTTTCTTTTTCGTTTCCATTTTCTCTAAAACTTCGTTGTTGCTCACATGTTCGGTCTATGGTATCCTCAGCATCTTTCTGTAGAACCACATTTCTGTTGCTTCAAGTCTCTTCTTCATCTTTGAGAAGATTGTCCAGCATTTGCTGCCATACAGGAGAACAGATATCTCTACAGTTAATCATTATTATCTCTAAAATATTCTTACTATATAAAAATATGTTTTGGCTTTAAATAACCTGCAATCAATCGATCAGTGCAGGACAGAGATCAAAAATACTCCCAAGTCTTTTCTTTTATAGTTTCATGTCCATTATTATTGAGGTGAAGTTTCGAATTGCAACTATTTCCGTAAGTTTCTAAATCTCTATGTATTTCATGACCGTGGAAAGCGGAGAAAAGATTGCTGTAGGCTAGCATAGTGGCGAAAGTCAAGGAATTATGAATAAAATTAATTAGAGAAGGTAAATTAAATTAGTTGCTTAATTGGACTTGCCACCAATGGGACAAGAATACTCGTATAACACACATTTAACTAGAAATATAGATTAAGATAGCCACCCCGTGTACCAATTGCTTTGGCAGGTGATATATGAGATTGGAACAAGCCCAAAACACCTCGGGCGAATTCAGTGCTGAGATCACTCCGAATATGGAAGCTGAAATACTATTTATTTACCGTTAATACTTTTCGTCAATATAGAAAATAAATCGAGTTAGATTAATCCCAGGATATCCTGAGTTAATTCATAAAATGGTTTTGTTTTTGATTGAAAACACTTGACCAGCTAACCTATGGTGTGACATCGTATTCCCATACTATCTGTACAAGTATGCAGTTATCCCTTTGAGTCTTAGTGGCTTTATTGCCTTGCTTAGGGTGAACTGATTAACAAAAATCATCAATCAGCGTCTCTGGGAAAACGATTGAAAACAAAGCAGGGACAAGTTGTTATCCCAGTTTAAGAGAGTTCTAAAATCTCAAAGAACGGGAAAGAGAGCCAGCGATATTCTCTTTCGTTTACGTAACTTCATGAAAGATTATAATTGACAGAGACGCTGAAACTTTTTCAGTGCGACACAGTTGTTTAAATTTGAGCAATAAATTATTTCATTTTATCTCGTAACTACCTTAAAAGCAGCACTCCGTGTCGGCTTTTAAGCTAACTTCTTCGGAAGGCTAATTGGACCTCAGGCCCAACACTAGAAGGAACTCTGGTCCAGCTTAAAAAACATCAATGATAATTTTGCAAAAAATAACTTTGAATTCTTCAATTCCATCTATGGAACTTCAAAACCTCACTTTAAATCTGATTCGGTCTATATCGAATTCCAGCCAAAAAGACTGATTTGGGCTGCAAGTCCGATTTGGACCGAAATTCCAATTCAGGAGGAAAATTGAATTCTTAAAATCACAAACTCTGCGGATCTTTAAAATCTCACGACACAAAACCTCTCACTTTAACACCGATTCTTTGGCATTTTGATGAAATAAATTTGATTTCTTCAATTCTCAAAGTTTTTGAGATATTTTGAACCGAATTTAAAGCATTTTTTCTATATTCACAAAGTTTTGTCTTACTTTAAACTCAATATGAATTGAAAACTTAAAATCACTAATTTTTCCAATTATTTTAAAGTTTGAATTTTGACTGTTCCCTCCTCATCCGGAAACGAATCCCATCGCTTGATGTTCAAACCCCAGATAAAGGGCAGATTTTCCTTTACAGGATCATCCTGATTCCAAAAAGGTATAATATGTCTGTACAGCAAGTGTGGAGATAATATGATAATATTTATAACATCAACAATATACAATACACGCCAGCGACATGAAATAGGTAAACCACTGCTACTGGTGGACTACTTAGACAGCATATTACTCCCCACTTACAATAGTGTCCAACGTATTTCTGATTCTTTAATGTTTAGGGCAAACTGTTAAATGTACAATCAAAAATATTTTCCAAACGGGCAGGTTCCTGGCACAAAATTAAGATAAGATGTTCATATAATCATATGTCCAAAAGTCCATCGTTGCACCTCAACACTATAGCAAATTGTCAAATGTCCCTCGCTTTCTTCTACACACGCATACACCCGTCGGACCCTTTCTTAATTCCACACGGTGTCGAATTGCTGATGAAGAATCTCTGTATTATTAATGTCTGCTGCGGAAACCAATTGTTTTATGTGACCCCCATTGATAAAAAATGCTTGTATCAATTTGTTATTCCATCTCTTCTAAATACGTAAACAAGACTGATGAGACAAACAACGGATCGGAAGTTTTTTGCAATAAACCATCGGCAAAAGTTCTGTGAGTGATCAGAGGGTGAAAGACACTACACATTGCAAAGGATACGGATACAGGAGCTGGTCTTGAATTATCTTCCATGTGTTACTATGAAATGTACGACATGCTAGGGCCAATTGATGGGTGCTGATACTTGGATCGTCTCCGACAGCCTGAAGAATGTGTTCTTCGTGGTCAGGCCTACAAGCGGATCTCGGTATTCATTGATCCATAGTTTGTGATAGGACGGACCCTGTCTCAGCAAAGCGACGATAAACAGCAGCAATATTTTGCATATATATATATATATATATATATAAAAATATATATATATATATATTAACGGCAGCCATATATATATATATATATATATATGTATAAACAGCAGCAATATTCTGCACACACACACACACACACACATATATATATATATATATATATTAAAGACATTTTTATGTTTAACGTTCTTTTTTATAGATACAAGTATTTAAGTAAATGCTCTGTTTATAATAAACAGTATTAAATAACATTTACCGGTCTGAATGTCCGAGAAATTTTCATAGAAAATAGTCGTCCTTTGACAGGATTGGAACCTGCATCCTATACGGAACCGTCATTTACGCTGACGTGCCTTACCGACCAGCCAGAAAGGAGCGTTCGGTAGACAAGGTCGAATTTACTGCTTATAAACTTCAATCTTCCATGGATCTCGTACATTCATAACTTCTCTGGCGTATCAAATGTAAACAAATGACGCCATATATTAAGAAATGGACAAAGTCCGACAATTTATTTATTAAACGTTAAACATAAAAATGTATTTAATAAATAAATAAATTGTCCATTTCTTAATATATATATATATATATATATATATATATATATGCAGAATATTTTCATTCAAACTTGTTGCTTTCAATAATATAGACATATTTTGTCTACTTGTTTTATTTGCTGATCCTTTACAATTCTCTAATGACTTTTTCGATGTTAAGTTGAAATTCGTCAAGGCAGGGGCCATAATATTTGTTTTTAGCTCATATACTTTCGGTTATTTCTAAGATCATCTTCAGGTGTAAATTACAAAGACAAATCAACTGTGATTAAATCTGCATAGCGTTTTGATTGTGATTTCCAACAAATGCTTTTTAGATGTTATGCAGTAGAAATTGTATCCGTCAAATGAAGTTTAATTCAAGCCAACATATATTCTAACTTTTTATCAGAGATACAATCTTCCAAACGATATTTTTTAAAACATTGCGTATGATTAAGTTGTTTGGGTTAAATTTAATATATAAGGTCGCCTTTCTTGCTGAATTACGTCTTAACATCAAGATGAGTATAAAAATAAGTAGACACAATGTTTTGTCTATATTACTCAATGAAATATTTATAATCTGATACAATATATACATCTCAAATATACTAACAAGTAAATATACTCGAGGCTAAGTTCGATCTGTAAAACCTTGATAATTCTCCCTTTCAACGAAACACAATAAATACGTATAAAATGCGTTTGTATTATATCATTATCAATATATATTCATATATATATATATATATATATATATATATATATTGTGTGTATTTAATGAAACGTGTATATATATATATATATATATATATATATATATATATATATATATATATATATATATATATATATATGGGTGAGGCAAAACTCAAAGCGTCATAGGGGTTAATAAGGCAGGTTGGAGAGGTCCTGTTGAGTGGCCACAGAGTTCACTAGACCTCACACCCTTGGATTTTTTTCTGAGCTGCTATTTAAAATCATTTGTTTATCAGGAGGAGATACGGTGGATAGTAATGGCTCGGGTTGAAGAATCTGAGAGCCGAGTTCGAATTCCAGCCGAATCCATTACATTCACTTGTGCTAATACCCTTGGCAAAGGTATGAATCCTCTTCTCCCCCAACCCAGTTATGGGTAAATAGCAGGGCAGACCGGCTCCTATAGCCTTGGATGGCAATTGGTCTACCGCAGAAAGAAATGGCAATCTTCTGCGGGAAAAAAAACTGCCTCGTCACTCATGTATCGATTGCCTAAGCAAACTTGCACAAGAAATATTGAAGAACTTAAAGGATGAATGAATATGAAGGTAAAAAAATGACAGAGAAAACTCGGCGACATGTTGACGAATCAGGCACAGAATTGAAATGTGTTTTGAAAATGAAAGAAGACATTTTGAACAGCATCTATAACAATTAAATAACTAGTAAACAATATATTCAACTCTAATTATACTGTTAATAAATTATCCCTAGGGTGTATGACTTTTGCTTCACTCTGTATATATATATAAGACGAGATGAAATTTCACTCTTAGAAATTAGCAAAACATATAGCGGAAAAAAGAAAATCCCCACCCAACAAAAAACAAAAAATAAAACGGTGATATAAGGCATGCTGATTGCACTGACTGCCAAAATCCAAGCATCTGGTCAAAATTTTTGCCGTTATTATCAGCTTATCTGATTCGAAGCCGGAAGTCACAAACTGTTGTCAGCCATATTTGTTCCGCTTTCTGAACGTCCCCAGGATTTAGGAAAAAAATGAAACTTGAATGTATCAAAGCAGCGATCAAATTTCTAGCATTCTGAAAAGAAAAATCCAGAAAAGTAAGAGATAAGTATTAAATTGTATGAGCATATCACCTTGATAATGATATTTAATCAAATAAAATCTGAACAATGAATGAGTCTGATAGCGTAGGGGCGCTTTAAACGGCAGATATAGTTAATAATGACAGACAAATTAAAGAAGACGAAGAAGAAACAAGAGCTATTGAAGCAGTAAGAAGAAAAATATTATTCTGGAAGATGAAGGAAAAAGAAAAAGAAGAAAACGGAGATTTTGAAAGAAGAAGCCCGACCTATTGAATGGAGGATGAAGAAAAAGATGTTTATGAAAGAAGAAGAAGAAGAAGAAGAAGAAACTCGAGCTATTAAAGGAGGAAGAAGAAAAATAGTATTATGAAGGGAGAAGAAAAAGAAAAAGAAGAAAGTAGGAGGGGGAGGATTTTATTGTAATTATAACAGACATGACATTTTCGAAAAAGAGTGAAAGTATGGACGTTGCTAGAAAGCTAAAATAAATTGCGATCAAGTAAAGAGAAACGTGTACATTCCGATAGAAGTGTTTCGAAAGATTATAAAAAGATTTGATTTTTATTTATTGGCCACGTCAATCTTCATTTTTCCATAATGTCTAAAATTTAGAGCGACTTCTTATCTAACACAAGATGATCATTGTTTGCACACGATGCCACTGTAACTGGTCTCGTTTCGCGGGGCTGATGAAGTGAACTACAGGAATGAAATTTTTAAAAAATAGCTTCAGGGAGCTCGGAGAATAAACTGGCTTTAAACTCCGAAAATGTAAAGGACTTGGTGGTTAGGGTTAGAAATAAATGTCATATCACCCGTCCCTTTGGATATCAGCGAGGTTTGTGTGAAGAGTGTATAGGAAGTTTTTGTGAACGGGAATGGCGGAAGACCTCTCCTGGAATAGCAATACCATCGTGATTACAGAAAACTCCCAGAAAAAAATATTTACAAAGAGAGTTGCTGATGATCTTCGACCACTGTTTCTATTGAGGGTGTGCTGGATTCTTCTAGTTACACGTTTCATGCCTCTTCCGGATGCCTTAGTTATTATTTTTATCTACTGGACCATGTGTTCTCCTCGAGGACACATGGCCTAGTGGATAAAGACGTTGGTTAGATCAAGTGAATAGACCCAAAGAGTTATAAGTACAATAACAGGCCACAACAGCGGTGAGCCAAGAACTTGGAGAGTTGAGTTAAAAGGAAATAACTGAGACATCCAGAAGAGGCCTGTCATGTGGAACTAGAACAATCTACCCCGGTGGATGAAATAAAGAGTTCGGTTCGAAATTCCAGTCACCTGAAGAATAAAGGAGAGTACAACGGCCAAATCGTTGTGAATATGGCAATGAAGATGAGGATAACAGTCCGAGTAATGTAAATAATCATAATCCCTCATTTCAGTTAACGGTATTCTTTTACGTAAGGATGATTTCAGTTCTTCGCCAAATTTAAGATCATTGTAGATTTTGTCATTTTGATATTAGCTTGGTTTCTGTTGCCCACTTTCAAATATTTGAAATTTGATAAAGTTGTTTCTTTATAATGATAACTTTCGACCACGAGGAAGGCTGAAGAATGCATTGGCCGAAATGCAGCAATAAGACAAAATAAAGATAATCATATTAATTTCAGCAGCTCCTTGATTGAGCATTTATTTACTTTTCTTGCTATTGTGAAATGCACAATGAAATTGAATAGCAGACTCCATACACACCAGAACACAAGGGCACACAGACACACACACAAAATACACACAACATCGACTAAAGCAAAGTCAGGACGTAGGCTATGATAGCCATCCACATTTTTCTATCATTTTTAGCATTTAATATGTTTTTTTTTTCTTTCTCGTAAACCCTGTTCTACCATACATTTTCACATGCTCATCAAGGATGTTAGGCTAACTTCCTCTTTCCCTCAATCTATCCTGTGAGTATCAGATTTTCCAAGCCCACTTTCCTCATTATGCCTTTATCCACTGCGCCATGTGTTTTTAAGGTTAGATCCAGTGACTAGACCCAAAGTGTTGTGAGTTCATTACCAGGCTACATCAATGGTGAACCAAAACTTGGAGAGTTGTGTTAAAGGGAAATAACTAAGACATCTGAATGAGGCATGTCACGTGGAACTAGAAAAATATACCCCGGTGGACGAAATAAAGGATTCGGTTTTAAATTCTATAATTTCTCCCACCGCATTTTCGTAGTTTCCCTCTGACTTTTTCTAGAAATATTCTCATGCTAATTGTTCTGGTGAGTTTTCTACTTTGGCAACTCAGATTCAAGAAATTAAGGCGTGCAGGGAGAGACAAGGAAGCATTCCAGAATTTAAGCAGCGTACTAAAAAAATAGAAAAGTTTCCTAAAAATGAGAAAAATAGTGTCAAACTGCTACGCGATCTCTGTCCTCATGTATGGCAATGAGTGTTGGGCGATTTCATCAAAGATGAATCGGAGACATGAAGGAACAGAAATGTAGTTCTTCAGAAAAATTCTGATGATGTGAACCACAACGAGAGCAACGACTAAGATTTTAGAGGGAATGGAAACAAAAAGGAGACTAATATTTAACATCAGGATGAAATAGTTTTTTGGGGCACATAATGAGGAAAGATGGCTTGGAAAATCTGATGCTCACGGGACAGATAGATAGCAAGTGGTAGAGAGGGAAACAACGCATAACACACTTAATTTGATGCTTGATGGTAGAACAGAGCTTAACAGAAATAAAAGAAAGACAAAGTTTATTAACAGCTACAAGGGACAGGAAGTTGTGGAGAGCCAGGATCGCCTACGGCCCATAAAGATGATTAGATTGGCAGTTAGACGCACTATTTTACTATGAAATATGCTAAGTGTAAATGGTCACGTGGCCGAGTGGTTAGAACGTTCGCATTCTGAATATGAGACCCGGGTTCGATTCTCACCATGGTCGATTTGTCAGGAAGGAGACTTCCTGATGTTATCGGACCGGAGGGTTCGATCCCAGCTTGCGACACCTTTAGAAAGTGCTGGAAAACCATACTACGGGTTGACCCAAGCCATGTGAATGAAATTGGCTAGACGGTACCATTGGAGGCTGTCGATAGCTGTGCTAGCACAAAATCACAAGTCATCGTGGTCGAGGGCTTCGTTCAAATTGTTGATCACACTAGATAACACGCTCTCCCAGAAACTGTAACTAAGGTCTGCTCAGCATAGTTGCAGCGGGTTCTGTGGATGTTGAATAAACACAAATGCGCCTGAACTACAGTTATTAGCTAGCCGCCCTAGTTGAATATGAGTGGCCAGTTATACATATATGTATATGTTAAGTGTAAAAGTAAGCCTTATGCTAATATATTCTCTCGCACTTCTCACCTCATCCGGGTTTTATTTTTTAATTTTTAGTGACAAATACAATCTTAGAATTTTTAAATGCAATGTCAGTTATCAATTTCTTGAATCCTCTTAGTTTTATTGCATTTGCGTCTTAGTAGCTTTCTCACCTTGCTTGTGGTGAAATGATTAAAAAAGTAAAAGAAGGCCTTTTGAAAATCTGCACTATTTGTTATCAAACGAAGTGAAATCAGAGGAATTCTCATATTGAAAATATTGGATAACAATTGTCAGCATATTGAGAAAGATTTATTTTATCCCACAGTAAATTTCGTAAATAAAATCAAACAGTAATTGTTTTTTATAAACGTTTTTATTATTTGCCATTTATTTCTGAGGCGCTTTCATTCTCTACAGCCTTAAATCTGCCTTTCATTCCCGCTTTTCTTTTTTCCGGAGATTATTGACCAATGGGATTTTCTTGAAAATTTCCTTCTTTTTTTTCTGTATTTTTTCTTTCTATAATTTTTTTACATCGTTCCTTTTTTTTTTACTCCGTTTTTGTTAGTTTTGTTGCTTAATTCTTTCTTTCCTTCTTTCTTTTAAATTTTTTTCTCTTTCTTTCTTAAATGAGATTTTCTATTCTCTTCCTTCCTTCCTTCCTTCCTTCCTTCCTTCCTTCCTTCCTTTCTTTCTTTCTTTCTTTCTTTCTTTCGTTCTTTCTTTCTTCCTTCCTTCCTTCCTTTCTTTTTTCTTTCTTTCTTTCTTTCTTTAATGATATTTTCCTTCCTTTCTTTTCATCTTTCTTTCTCTAATATTCATCTGTTTCTTTTCTTTCTTTCATTTATGAGTTTTTCTTTCTTTAAATGAGATTTTATCTTCTCTTCCTTCCTTTCTATTTTTCTTTTTTCTCTAATGAGATTTTCCTTCTCTTTCTTTCTTTCCATTTTTCTTACTTTTTCTTTTCCATCGTTATTTCCTTCTCTAAAGATACTTTTCTTCTCTTTCTTACATTCTTTCTTTCTTTCTTTCTTTCTTTCTTTCTTTC
>CAHIKZ030004391.1:3435000-3445000 GCA_903632075.3 Acanthosepion pharaonis | reverse complement strand
GACACTGAATATAAATGATTGACGATCAAAGATGACTGGGTAGCAAGAAATTGGAAGAGCGTTCCACAAGCGAGAATTGCGAGAGAAGAAACTGTTACCAAAGAACGCTTCAATTAAGCACTTCAACTTGTAGCCAATCTAGTACTGCGCTTAAATTCATAAGTCTATGTACCATAGCAGAAAATAATATTTCGTATCATACAGAAATGTAGCACAAGTCCAAAAAGAGAAATGGGCCAAAGCTGGTCTTCTATCTTATATTTAAACTTAGCTAGCCGCAATCTGTGACCCAAACACACAGTAATAATCATAGCATAAAACAGCACGTTCTTACTTAAGATTCTTACTACAGTCTCCATAATACCTCAGAGTCTCTATGATGTCCTAACTAATCTCCATTCGTACAATTTCTCTTTGATGGTGCGGGGAGATATAAATACCATAGTGAAAAATTCATCAGAACAATCACAATGAAAGTATTTATAGAAAACGCATGTAATGTCATTGGGTTAATGGACTGAAGCCGAGATGCCAGGTCATGACAAATAACATTGCAGATTCTTCTTTGAATTTTATCAATAATATCTATAGATATAGCAGGAGTATAAGACCAGATGTGGCAGCAATATACAAAGCATGGCTAAATTCAGTTATGTGCCATGAGTAGGCGATCATGTATCTTTTGATACATGACTGACGAGGCAGATTTTTTTCTCGCAGTAGGCTGCCATTTCCTTCTGCAGTAGACCAGTTGCCATCCAATGCTATATAAGCCGGTCTGTCCATAGCTGGAGGGAGAAGAAGCGGATTCATAACTTTCTCAAGGGTATTAGCGCGTAAGTGAATGTAATGGACAAATAGTAGACTTTTAAATATGTAAGATAGATTCCGTCGAGAAAAATTGTCTAGCACGATATAATGAACATACCTTCATAGCTGCAGACTTAGCAATGTATATATATATATATATATATATATATATATATATATATATTCTACCGTCGATTCAGCAATTTTCAATCTGCTTGTCTGAATCATCTTCAAGAAGCGAGAGCAAGATCTAAAAGGCTAGCCAATCTAACAGTGATCTCATCTCACAATCCTCACACTTGCTCCATATGTGACTTCCTTTGTAAAAGACTAGCAGGTCTTAAATGCCACTTAAGATTAGCGCATAAACTTTCATAACTGAATCAATAAGCTGTCAGATCCTCATACGTCGAAACCGACGAGAGAGGTCATTATTATATATATATATATATATATATATATATATATATATATACTCTTTACGCTTCATGTTAGCTGAAAAGGAATTACTCTGCTGGAGGTTAGCATCAGCCATACTGATGGAAGTTAAAAGTGAGATGAGAGGAGTAAACCTTTGGTTTAGGGAAAACATTGCAACTATGGTAAATAAGCAGAGAATGAAAGTATTCAAAAATGAAATCTCATGTGATGGCGAAAAAAAATGCAGCTTTCCGTCGAGAATAAGGGAAGACAAAAATGAGTAAACATATTTCTTCAGGTCAGGAGAAAATATGGCGGACGGCTGTTTAGCATGAAACGGGCAAAGAGAGTGTGGAGATGATGATTTATAACCAAAAAAAAAAAAAAAAAAAAAAAAAAGAGAGACAATGGGGAAAGTAGTCGAAAAAGTGTTGCATCCGAATCCCGGTAAATGGACTTACCCAAGGGATCACAAAAATGAATCATAAACTACCGTTAAAATGAGAAGCTGAAAAGTTAATAGAAATTATTTAGGGAAGGCTGCAGTGTTAAAGGCCAAGCTAGAACTCATTATCTGGAGCAAACTGGTTTTAAGGGGCCTGAATAAACGAAGCCAGGTAGGACGAGGGGAGAGGCTAGTGATGGAGAGGGAGAAGCAGTGAAAAGGGGGAGAAAAAAGGTAGAGACAACTAGAGGGCAAAATGAGAAAAAACAAGTAAAAGAGGAAATTGAGTAGAAAAAGAAACTAATAAAAAAGATTGAGGGAAAAACTGAAAGAAAAAAAGAAAGAAAGAAAGAAAGAGGAAAATTGAAGAAAGAGAAAGAAAGAGAGGAAATAAATGAAAAAAAAAGCAGAAAATAAAGAAATCAGAAATTAAAAAGAAAAATTCTAGAGAGATGAATCGAAAAACGAAACAGACAAAGGAATGAATGAATCAACAAAAAGCAACTACGAGAAGGATTAAAAATAAAGAAGGAAATAAAAAGAAAAAGAAAGAGAACGAGAATTAAACACAGATGTTAGAACACTGGAGAGAGACGAAAACAATAGAAAGAAAGAAAGAAAGAAAGAAAGAAAGAAAGAAAGGGATCAATGAAAGCGACAAATGAGGTAAGATGGAGAAAGGAAAAAGAAAGGAAGGAAATAAAATAATATAGAAAAATAAAAAAAAAATTAAAGAAAGATTCAATAAGAAAGAAAGAAAGAATCAATAAGAAAAGGAAGAGGCGGGGACTGAAGAAATACAAAAAAGGAATAAAAGAACAAAAAACAGAAAAAGAAATTAGAAATTCGAAAGGAAAAATATACCCGACAAAAGAATAAATAAATGAATGAAAATCAAGTAGTGGAAGTGAAAAAGAAACGAAATAAATACAGAAACAAAGAAAGAGAAACGTTCGTCAGAGCAATTGCTATGAAACTGTTTGTAGAAAAGACAGAGGGAAGCCACGTCGCATCGGTGAGAAAGTCGAGATTCCAAGTCAGGATCGATTACATTGCAGATCCTTCTTCGGATTTCGTCAAGTACATTGAGAGGAACAGCAGGAGCACCACACTAGATATGGCAGCAGTATTCAATGCACAGACAAATGGTAGATTTTTAAATGTTCAAAATGGAATCTGACGAGAAAATATTTTTTTTTCTTTTTCATTTTTTTCCTTAGATATTATGGCGATCAAGAAGAACCGTATCAATGAGATGTTTTCTTGATTATTTTTTTCAACGAGGTTTATGTCTTGTTTCGTGACGTCATGGCCCCAATCTATTTGGATGTTGAAATTTTTTGACTTTTTTTTATCAGCGTCTCTTATTTGTAACGGTACCATTTCTATTCTTCAAATCTCCAGGCCTCCAACATCGGCATCAATTCAAATGGGAGTCCAATTTAAGATGGCAGCGCCTTTCTGCGCAAGCATTCCACAAATGCAAATTATGTCGGTAACATTTTCTACAGCCTTTTCCCACAGACTGCATTTGTCTGAATTCATTTGGCGCTAGATAATCTTCCGACAAGAATTGGAATTCAGGTCTTGGACTTGAGCGGTTATTATCATTATTATTATTATTAAAATGCTTTTTTGAGCCACATTTGTTTTACAATCATATCTCAGGTCCTAACCTATGCCCTAACGTAAGCGAAGGTTGTGATTTTTGTTGTTTCCAGTTAATTTAATAAAAGACAGCTACTAACAAAAAGGAGAGAATGGACAAAGCTCTTCGCCGGATAATGGGGAGCAGTTTTTGTTAGAATTATGTTTTAGATTTCCTGGAGAGATACTGTACCAGGGATTTTGTCGATTTCTTCTTGAGTTCTTTTCTTTATCAGGCCCAAAGCTCCAACCACAACAGTTAGAGTTTAAGTTTTTAAGCGCAACGTTATATATTTTTATTCTACTTCTAGTTATTTATAGTTGCTTAATTTTTCATAAACCTTAGGAGAGATGGTTTTCCTCACATGTTACGCTCATGACAATCAGTGGGGACTTATTATTACAGAATTTGTTTTTATTTCTTGTATAGGTTGAGTCATAAGTAATTTCCAATTGTAATTATGAATGTACTATCCGAACTAACTGATCCTTGAATAAATAAACATAGGTGATGAATAGTGGGTTGCATACAACAATGTTGAAAGTAAAAGACAGTCAAACTGACTAAAAAATCTGCTCTCCATGATAGGAGTAAATATATTCGCTCTATTCCCCGGTTCACACTCCTCCTTGATCTTTTGAACAGGCTTAGAGGAATAGCTCTTGTTACCTCTTTAGGATTGGGTTTCCGGTTCCCACTAAAGACTACTCGTTTGTTTTCACTCCCAGTAGCTCCTTAGGGGCACTATCGCTTTGCTTGGCGTTAAATTGATTTTTTTAAAGAATCACATAAATGAATATTTTACATAGATGGTGTTTTATGTTTCAGCCAACTAACTACAAAAGTTGCTCTCCATATAAAAAAAAATAAGTAATTCTGTGCGTGTGGTGAGTTGGTAAGTTATTCAATGTGATTTCTTAAAATGAAATGAAACACTAAATGCACAATCGTATTCCAGCAACTGCAACATGTCTTGCGCTCATCAACAGAAAAATATCTTTCTCATCCATTACAACTCAAGGCTATGTAATGCAAGCATAAAGCAGGGAAATATTTTTACCTGTTCTAACCCAGCCACAAGATTCGCCTAACCTACGGATTATTATCTTTTCCAATCGTCACCGAACGATTGGATGTAGACAACTTTCTCTAATGAAAATTATCAGTTCGTTGAAGAAATGTGGCCACAAGTCATTGAATTTTTCTTGTATCAAATAAATATCATTGCACCTTCTCGGACTAACGTTGTTGGCTGAGAGGAAAGTCGAAAGAATCTAAGAAATCAGTTGTTAAGTCTACAGCTAGAAAGGTTATTTCACTATGTCGTTCCAGATGATTTTTCCCGCCAGAATCTATTTTACATTTTTATAAGTCTAGCATTCCTCCTTGCTTTGAATATTTCCGCTACATACGGTTTCCTGCTCCTACCATTTATTTAGAGATTCTTGATACAATCCAAACATGAATCTGCAACGTTATTGATCCTAATCTGGCATCGCAGTTCAGTCACTTTCAAACTGCCGTTACGTAGCTTCCCTTTCTTGGTAAATGTTCTAATGAACTTTCCTTTATGGTAAAGTTGTTATTTTTATTCCTCCGCTGCTCACAGACAAATTGTACATATGGTAACTAATTACGATTTTCATAGAGACCATGAGGTATTATGGTGACTGTAAGTAAAAAGGTGTTGTTTTGGTGTAAGGAAAGCTGTGTTATGTTTGGATCAGTAATTATGGCTAGCTAAGTTTAAGATAAGGATTTTTGAGGACCAGCCTTCCCATATCCAACTCTTTTGGCCTTGTGCAACATTTTGTATTATGACAAAATAAATATTACAGTCCTTTATGGTACATAGACATTATAAATTTAAGCAAAGTACTAGATTTTTGGTAAGGTCTCTTCATTTAAGAGTTGAAATGGTTAGATGTAACCGTAAGTTCTATGCTAATAGTTTCTTCTATTGCACTTCTCGCTTGTAGAACTCTTTTCCGGCTTCTATCTTCTCAATCAATTTTGATCTTCGAAAATTTAAATGCAATCTCAATCGTTATCTTCCGTTTTCTTAATTCTGGTTCTTTTATTGTCCCCCCCCGCTTAAGTATATTTTTCTCATATTCTATAACAGTAAACTCCTTGCGTCTTAGTGGCTTTATTGCCTTGCTTGAGGTGAAATGATTAAGAAAGAAATCATCAATAATGTCACTAAAACGCAAGTTATTACTGTAAGTGAAAGAGAATGTGAAGACATTAGAAGAAACTGGACACCCAATCTTACACAGGCAGCACAGGATAAACTTCTACTCTTGTTAAAAAGACCGGGGAGAAGTGTGAACAGGGTGATGGCGAATATATCTACTCCTATTAGATAATGATGAACATAAAATTGTACTTGATTTTTTAAGAATATATTGATAAATCAAAAAGAAATTATTTTTGATAAAACCTAATATAAGTTACCTTTCTGCTGTTGAATTTTTTTCGACAAATATAAATTTATTCGGACGGTCTGTCTTTGCTGATGTCTATAATTTTATTGCGGGTCTGCATCCACCTCCACCAATTAATATGACTGTTTTCCCTTATTCTTCGCTCTTTTTCGTTTTCTTTCCAAATCGATCTGACCGTTACACTTGCGTGTGTTCGCTTCTGTTTGCCTCTCTTTTCTTTTCTTTTTTTTTTCTCTTGTTTATAACCGATTGAGTATCTGAGGTTTTTCAGACATCGTTTATCGTATTTAGATTTCGACAGGAATTTCAACAAACATTAACAGAAGAAAAAATGGTGTAGGGTTTGGCGGTAAAACAAAAAAAAAAAAATATGGCCGGTGGCGAAATTGTCGGAATATGATAAAAATGAGACAGTTTTGCCCGAAGACATTTTTGTCAGAAATAATGGGGAAATAAAAATGCTGATGAAGGATGTCGGCGAAAAATGAAGGAAAAGAAGGGAAAAGTATGTTTATGAAGGGAAGGGGGTTGCTGATTGGAAGAAGGAAATTATGTGGGAGGTGGAAGCTGTTGGTAGGAAGGAAAGAATAAGGTTTGGCGGGAAAATGTAATATTTGTGGTTGTCCTTACGTTCCTCATAACTTAACCTTGACATATTTGGGAAGGATATTAGAATAATCCAAAACCTATACAGGCAGCAAAACCGCCTGCATACGGATAGAAAATTAATTTGCTAAATATACAATATAAAAAAGGGTGTAAGACAAGGAGGTATCCTCTTGCCAGACTTAACCTTTACAATGAGGCGATTTTCAAAGTTTTAGAAGTTACAAGGAATTCTTATTGGCGGCTACAATCTTCACAACAGTGTTGATTGCAAACACAGAAATAAAACTGCAAAAACTCCTACAGAAGGTATTGAAGGAAAGCGAGAAGACAGAACTAAAGATGAATGGCTAAAAGAGAGAATGCATGGTTGTTAGCAAAAAGAACATCACACAATCCAAATTACAAAATCGATATACCAAAATAAAATAAGTGCGGAAATTTAAATAAAATTATTTAACAAAGGACGGAGAGTGTGACACTGAAATCCGAAAGTATAAATATAGCGAAAATGCCTTCAAAAACCTAAGCAGAGTATTAAGCATAATAATAAAATTCTTTTCTCCTGACAGATGGAGAATAGACTTGAAGCAAACAAAGAACAGAGTACTTAACTATTATGTAACATCAGTCCTCTTATATAGTCATGAGTGCTGGTCAATCTCCTCTCAGATGAAGATGAGACTTAAAGCAAACAAAGAGTACTTAACTCTTATGTAATATCAGTCCTCTTATTAGTACTGGACAATCTCCTCTTAGATGAAGAAGAGGCTTGAAGGAAACAACAACAAAAAAAAAAAAACGAGTACTTAACTATCATGTGACATCAGTCCTCGTATATAGGCGTGAGTGCTGGACAATCTCCTGACAGATGAAGAGACTTAAAGCAAACAAAGAAAAGAGTTCTGAACTATTATGTAATATCAATCCTATTATATAGTCGTGAGTGCTGGACAATCTAGTCACAGATGGAGAGACTTGAATCAAGAGAAATGTGGTCCTAAAAAGGATGCTGAGATTACCATGGTACGAACATATAAAAAATGAGTGTTTTAGAGTGAATGGAATAAATAAAAAAAAGCATAATTAACTTAAGGAAAAGACAGTTGGCATTTTTAGGGCACATGAGAAAAGAGGACTTGGAAAATCTAATACTCACAGGACAAATTAAATGATGGATTTCTAAGCGTTGCCTATTTGTGGCACAAGGTCGAAATTACTGGACACCCAGTGAAGATCGAGTTCCTTACTCAGGGATAAATGTTTTAGCGAAGGAAGCTGAGGTGTCCACAGGACCGACTGAATAAAGAACAGCGAAACTTAATGCGTAACTTACCTAGAAAGATTGAGTAAATGGATAGCAGGACAGGTTTTAGGGCTGACAACAAAAAAGACAAAATTTATTATGAGCAAAAAAAAAACAAAAAAAGGAGAGGTATTTTTGGAGAGTCATGATCGCCAATGGCCTGAATGAACACTTCACATAAAAATGGAGAATAAAAAGATTTCATTATTGTAAGCTAATCGTCTGAATGATGCAGGTGCTTGTTTTTATAAGTCAATATAAATGCAATAGACGCCTATGTTTATCTGGTTTTATTTTTTGGTGATCACATGCTTGCGTTTTCCAGATTTATCGAAAAGAGAATTCACATATTGGAATTTGAACAGCGTTTGTTGACTTAACAACAGATTTCATATATTAATTCCATTTACTACCAACCAACAAAGTTAGTCCGCGAAAGCGTAATGATATTTGTTTGACACGAGAAAAATTCAAGGACTTGTTGCCACATTTCTTCGGCGAACTGGTAATCCAATCGTTTACATCTAATCATTCTGCGGCGATTAGAGAAGATAATAATCCGTAGATTAAGCAAATCTGGTGACTGAGCAAGAACAGACAAAATATTTTCCTGTTATGCTTGCAATATACGGCCTTGAATTGTCACCGATGAGAAAGACATTTTTTTACTATTTGATGAGCGCTGGGCGCTTTTCGACCAAACTCTTCCTGACAAGTTGCAGTCGCTGGAATACAATTGTGTATTTCGTGTTTCATTGCATTTTAAAAAATCACAATGAATAATACACTTACCATCTCACCACACACAAAATTACTTATTGTTTTGACATGGAAAATCAGTTTTTTTAGTCAGTTTATCTATCTTTTACATTCAACATTGTTGCATGCAAACCACTATTCATCACGTATGTTTATTTATTTAATGATCAGGTAGTTCGAATAATACAATCATAATTACAAAAAATTACTGGTTTTTTTTTTACATGGAAAGCAGCTTTTTTAGCCTGTTGGTTGAAACATAAAAGACCGTCTTTGTAAAATCTTCATTTATGTTATTTTTTTAAATCAAATTGTCCCCGAGCAAAGCGACAATGCTCCTAAGACTCAAGAGCCTACTGGGAGTGAAAACAAAAGAGAAGACTTTAGTAGGAAAAGAAAACCCAATACTAAACAGGTAACAAGTGCTATACCTCTACTGCTGTTAAAAAAAAAAAAAACAGAGTTGAGTGCGAACCGGGGAATAGATCGAACATATTTACTCCTATCAAAGGTGTTATGTCCCGTGTTCTTTCAGCTTGTGGGCGATCACGGCTCGCCACAACTTCTTAGTCGTTAGATAAGTTACTCATAGTTACCTTTGCCTTCTCCTTCAATTGGTTCTTGTTTAAATTTCTCCTAACCTATTTTCCCATGCTCCATCATTGATATTCTCAGGATCCTTCTGTAGAACCACATCTATGTTGCTTCAATTCGTCTCTTCATCTGTGAGTACTCTTTTCTTTACTCATAACAAAGTTTTCTTGTTTCATAATACTTCGTATAGCTTTTTAACAGGAATTGAGATTTATGCCTTGGTTTCCTCTTTAGGATTGGGTTTCCGGTTCCTTCTAAAGTCTACTTCAACTCTATACTCATAATGTTTCTGCCTTAAGGCTAAAATTTTATTTATTATTTATCTATCTGTTTAGGATAAGGTTTTTAGTTCCTTCTAAAGACTACTTCAACACTATAGTCCTAACATCGATTGAGCTCTGTCTATTTGTTTTGTTTTTCTCTTCTCTCATAATAGGAATAGATGGGTTTGCCTATTGTCCGGTTCATACTCCTCCCCGGTCTTTTGAACAGGAATAGATGTCTATCCCTTGCTTCCTCCTTAGGATTGGGTTCCCGGTTCTTTTTAAAGTTTACTTCAGCACAACTTCCGTAGAACCACATCTATGTTATTCACTAATTCAATCTTGACCTCTTTAAGCCTAGGGTTAGCCGTTATCTTTCCTCTATAACCCCAAGAACTTCACTTCTTTCCCTTTCTTACGCTTATACAACATCACACAGTTACCTCTACCTTGAGTGGCTCTCTATTTATCAACCCACCTACGAGGATTGAATATGGCACAAGGCCGGTTTAATGTGGGTATCCCCGAGCCCGTAGACTCGGCCAAAAATATAGCCTTTTTGAACCCGCCTAGACGGGTTCAGGCCCTGAGTGGCTCTTGGACCTCATATAGAGTGCATATTAGTAAAACTACGCCATTAAAATACGCCTTCGTTTGTCTGTAACATATCTTTCATAGACATTTATAACATATCCATTTAAA
>CAHIKZ030004391.1:3352500-3425000 GCA_903632075.3 Acanthosepion pharaonis | reverse complement strand
CATTTAGTTTGACATCACCTGAGGAGATTACATTTGTCGTGTTGAAACATAATTGGCATTGTGTAGCAAAATAAATATGTTTGTTTTTAATATACTAAAATAATAATATTTAGCTCTACTCAGTATTGGGCCTCTTTTAATTAAAAATTGATGGAGTGTGCAATTATACTTCATTTATTCTCATTGCATGCGTGTATATATATATATATATATATATATATATATATATATATATATATATATATATATATAAGTATAGGATTAGTGTATGCGAAATAAATTCCAATAATCAACAATTACTATTCTTAGAAGATTGCTCAATACAGAGTAGAGCTAATATAATTATTTATTCGAAAATTATAACATAAATATTTTTTAAAATCACTACAAAATAAGCCATTTTGTTTCAACATCATCGCTTGATAAGACACCAGATGTGTTGAAACAAAATGGCTATTTTTGTAGTCATTTTATAACATATTTATGTTATAATTTTCGAATACCTAATATATATATATATATATATATATATATATATATATATATATATATATATAAACAGTTTTGTTTAAAACATTTAGACATATCATGTCGATTAGTTTTTGTTGTGATGCTTTCAAGTTCGCGGGCAAATTTTTTTGGTAGATAGAGAAAATTGAGTTAGAAAAATACCAAAATATTTTAGGAATATTTTTTATTTTCCCAAATACTTTCAAACTCATCTGAGACGCTTTAAAATCCTGTTCCTTGATATATTGATAGGCAGTAGGAATAATAATACATTTACTACCTCTCTTTATAAAAAATAGTATGAACACATGTACTTAATAATGACTTCTTTAATTACATTGTTGATGAACAAATTAGACGAGCTCTTAGGAATCTTAACATAAATAAAAATGAATTCATCGTCAAATAACTTGAAACAAGAAATTACTATATTGTATCAAATGCATTCCAACTATAAACAAGAGGAAAACATTCGAAAAAAAAACTCATAAACATTAATATATCTCCCACTGATCGATGTAAAAAACATAAAATTAGTCATATACTATAATAAATTTAAGAGAACTATTTTAGCCAACGCGTTTCGTCCTTCTCGCTCACTTTACTTTTAGTCTGACTTTGAATTATGATACTTTTTGTCCACCACATGCTTTGAGTGACCTTTCAACCACTATTCATGAATGTTCTCAAATTTGTGAGCCTTGATAGACCAATGATATACTCGCCTTTGTATATAAGATTATTAAAGTCTGTATTTCTACATCGTTTATATAGAAATTGGATGAAGTATGACCCAGAGGAGATTTGTGATCAGTATTTGCCTAAATGTTACAGTAATCTTTGTAAATTGGTAGTTGCGGTGTACAAGACTAAACTATTTATTAGAATTAATAATAAAATCAAACCTTATCCAGCGTTTGTTGCAATTCTTAAAGATTTTTTCCTCCATGGTTCATTTAGAAATCAGATAAAATGAAACTCAGAGGGAGCCTTTAACTACATCATTAATCTGTGCGTAAATGTTACAATAATGATCGTAAAATGGTTTTTGTGTCGGGCAAAACTAAGGTATTTGTTAGGATGAATATGAAATTATTAAAGAACGTGTTTTCTACATGTACATATTAAATACGTCGACGTATAATTCTTCATTTCTCTAAAAGGACGTTTGGTTTCACATGCATTTAAACGTGAACGCCTGGACTGGAAGAAATATTGTCAATAATGGGTTGCCTTCGTTTGATGTGAAGGGTTTCTGGAATTTCAATCTCTTTTTTGTGGTTGAATTGACAGTGTGTTGCTGTATTACAAACACGCGTGCGGGGACACAGCATGGTGTCCATTACCTCAGGCCAAATCATAGTGTAAAGGAGAGCTGAAACCGAAGTCGTTCCACTGAGAGCGACAACTTTTAGCTTCAGTTTGGTGGGCAGTAGCTTGTTACAATTGGAATAACTAATTTTGTTTTGTGATTAATTTACTTCGAATTTTGTTTGACAGAAATCCAACTATATCTGGCACTTATATTCATGATCCAGTAGCATTGATTGGCTGGATTAAAACGTTTAATCATTGTCAGACTTCGAGGTGCCAGGTTTTCGTATAAATTGGTATACCTAATAGAGTTCATGTTGGTATTTAATTCAGTTTCACTGGAGCAGCTTCTTCCCACGAACCAATGAACTGTGGAACCGACCCCTGAAAGGATGTTTCAACGATCACTACAATATTAACCTGTTCTTGTCTCGGCTTAACTGTCATGTTCTCCACCTATCCTCATAAACCAATGCTTCTTATTCTGTAACCCCCCTACCTTCAGGCATTTTACAGATGGGAACATCATTGTACAAAGAAAGAGAAGCTGTTTTTCTTTTGATATAGAATGGATGATGACGTGTATTTTATAGACTACGCAAAGGCGTTAGACAAAGTATGACACAAAGATCTGCTCAGCAACTTTTACATATTCGGGAAAGACATTCGAAGGATCAAAAACCTCGACTGGCAGCAAACCGTTTACATGAAGATAAAAAATAAATTCAGCAGATATACAAAAGTAGAAAAAAGGACTTAAGGCAAGGATGTTTCTTCTCAACGGACATATTCAACATATATATATATATATATATATATATATATATATATATATATATATATATATATATATAATTCATCGAGTCTAGAAGAAACCTCAACAGAAAGCACTGGACGGCCGTTTCGTCCTATATTTAGGACTCATCAGCAGTGCGCATCCATTACCGAGAATTGAAACCCGAAGAGTTACGATAGGAGGCAATACCAATGGTACCAACTGTTCTCGGTGATGAAGAGGTAATGAATTAACCGCTCGATCACAAATTCCGTGGTGGAACTTCTCCGAGTTTCTCTTTTACCCATAGGACTGTGCCTCCACGAGCCACGACTGCTATCACCAAGCCGCTCACTTCAGTGCATTACATGACGGTTCTAGTTCAAGAAATAATTTGGAGGATTTGAAATAATCATACTTTGTGATCGAACGGTGCTATACTGAGTCTAATTCGTTACCTCTTCATTGGTACAGTTGGTATGGCGTTTGCCTTCTATCGTAACTGTTCGGGTTTCAATTCTCGGTAGTGGCATGCGCACTGTTGATGAATTTAGGACGAAACGGCTGTTGAGGTTTCA
Organism: Acanthosepion pharaonis; assembly: GCA_903632075.3. NCBI lineage: Eukaryota > Metazoa > Mollusca > Cephalopoda > Sepiida > Sepiidae > Acanthosepion > Acanthosepion pharaonis. Next base: position 3,421,823 of record CAHIKZ030004391.1, on the reverse strand, counting down.
TCTAGACTCGATGAATTACTTAATTATGCTTATTTTAAATCCTCCTAATTATTTCTCTCCGTATATCCTTGCTTAAACCGGCTTCTAATGCTCAGGAGTGAACGGCTTGGGGATAGTAGTCATAGCACAGTCTTATGGATAAAAGAGAAACTCTCAGAAGTTCCACCACGGATCGAGCGGCGCTATATCGAGTCTAATTAGTTACCTCTTCGTCGCCGAGAACCGTTGGTTCAGTTGGTATGACATTTGCCTCCTATCGAAGAGGGTTCGAATATATAATAGGCTACATATATCTTCAAGAAAGTTTCTGTTCATTTTAAACTTTAAAAATTATAATTAAGAAAAGAGTGGGGAACAATTCTTGTAATAATTCATTAGTCGTCAAAAGAGTTTTTCTTTTATTCACACTACATTCATCATTTATACAATTTATGATAGCAAGTAAAATTTTATACAATTAAATAACTTGATAGTTTTAATGCAGTTTATATGTTACGATTCCGAACATAACTTGTGTAATTTGGTAATAAAATGAGAAAAAAAAATTAATTAAAAAAATATCAGATGATACGATGTTTTAAATAGGACGAGAAATAAGCAGACTCTAAAATTACATATTAAAACTACGGACTGTCAAGTATTATACAGACCTTCCAAATTTCACCCCACAAAATATTGTGCATGGGGGACCTTTGCAGTAAACATAATTTTGGTTGTAAATTTGTAACATATGAGGATAATAAACAGATATCTTTCCTTAGGCGTTTATAAATTGTACACTTCTTAATTATTAACGTTAACAAAGAACTATTTTAAATTACAAAATTGTACTTGCATTAAACGAAAATTACTTACAATATAATTCATATTTTTTCTTACTTAAAAGCCACTATTTGTCACATAAAATAAATTTAATGTTTCTATCTTGTATTGTTATTCATAAAAAGAAATCTTAGTCGTCTTTCTCTCATATCCAAGAATTTAATTTATTTTTTGCTGATCACTTCTTTTTTGATGGTGGCGTTTATTACTAAATTCGCAGCTTCAGATTTACCATAGCCTGTTCTCGTCAGCCATTCTCTATCGCTATTTCCATGGTGAGTTTTCAGATAAACTAAACTCTTTAGTTCCACCAGTCCTAACCTTCACCATCATGCTACGCCCATTTTAGCAAACCACCTTCGTATTCCACTGGTAAGATTTAAATTCCACACAAGCAGACACTCCCCATATAACAGTGCTCTGTGGAACCAACTCCCAAGATGTTGCTTCTCCGATTACTACAATCTTATCCTGTTCAAGTCTTGTACACATATCCACATAAAGTTTGCCTCTTACTCTCTAACCCTCTACCTTGAGTTGCCCTCGGGCCTTGCATAGGGTGAACACCATTGGCCAATAATATTTTATATATATATATATATATATATATATATATATATATATGTATATATATATATATATATATATATATATATGTATACAGTGTAACCCGGATATAAGAGACCCGGATATAAGAGAAACCCGGATATAAGAGACATTTTCTGTGGTCCCAAATTAGAGCTCATACTTACCTAAACAAAATAGACCAAACCCGGATATAAGAGACTTCTTCTCCGGTCCCGACAACTCTCTTATATCCGGGTTCAACTGTATATAATTTATTCGAAAAATAATTTTCGAATAAATTATATAAATTATATTTGCTCTAACATATATTCAGCACTCTTTTAAGAATAGTATTTTCTGGTAATTGGAATTTATTCCGTATACAACAATCCTATACTTGGATATATGTATGTATGTATGTATGCATGTATGTACCGGGTGTAAGAGCATAATTGACCATCCAACAAAATGTTTAATATCTAAAAATCCACTAAACTAATTGAGTTTCTTTTTCCCAGGTTTTTAGTTACGAAGTTTAGCCATCTTGACACCATTTTTCGTAAGAATCACTGAAAAGCTTATTTCAATACTTCACGATCCTATGAGTAATTAATGATGAACATGTAATTTTCATTTAGGATCGATTTCATCACAATACTTCTGTTAAGCTGAGAAAGTATTTATATATTCTTATGCTCAAAGTAAAGTCCAATAGTATTATAAAAATCTCGGACAATTCCAGTAAAATATCTTTAATCATTTCTAAGATTCAACGATTCAATTCAGAGCTTAATCTAAAAAATGGATAATTTTGCTGTTACACAATTTGGACAATTACACCTGGTGTGTATGTGTGTGCATGTGTGTATATATATATATATATATATATATATATATATATATATATATATATATATATATAATTATTTATATATTATATGCGCGGTACTTATTAGAAAGCGCTCAATATCAGAGATAGAACTAACATATTTGGTTGGATTGATGTGAGTTTGTGACTCAGACCCCACCACACGTATATCACGTATATACATACCCCACCACACATACACAGACCCCACCACACGTATATACATATCCCACCACACATACACAGACCCCACCACACGTATATACATACATGCGAGGAAATATTATTCAGTGAAGAAATAGAAAAATGCTCTGATTGTTGACATGTATACATTCACGAGACATTCACGAGAAATTTTCGCTACACTTCCAATCTTGGAATTTCAACATACAAATGCGTATGTATAGACACAACACCACCCATATACATACATATGTCAAATCCGAAACTGCCCACATATGTTTATATATGTATGAGTCCCGACGGACAAGCAAGTGTGTATGTGTGTCTGCGTACCTCATCTGATGTACGGACATGCATCTATGTTTGCGTTACCACGATGACATCACGACGACGATTCCCCACCCCTTCCATAATAACACCAATACACGCAATCTACATAAACCCAAATTTAAAAAAAATTAATCAGTTTTTCTGACGATTGCAAAAGCGTGAAACCCAGGGTCACAAACTCACATCAATCCAACCATATATATATATATATATATATATATATATATATATATATGGCCTAGTGATGTTTCTATCGTCTCCTAAGTGTCTCCGATTCCTTGATAACAGACCTTACTTCCATGAAGCAGGCTGTCTTTCATTCTGGGAGTGAATCTGCCAAAGGGGTAATATCCATGTGACCGAACAGATGTCATTATGAGATGCCATTGTCCTCAGATCAGCGTGACGTCAAGGAAAGAAGGCGTGGCTTTAAATGGTTTGAGAGGCATTGTTTTCTTCCTGTCCGCCGGGAAGGGCTGGTTTCACTCTCGGATATCCGATAGACATCGCTGAAAAGATGCGCTAATATCCGTTTGTGTAACGATAGCGGAAAAGAATAAAAGCTCTGATTAAGATTTGCAGGAAAAACGCATAATATTTTTTTTCGTCTTTTGTAATGATTTCTTTGTTTTTTAAATATTTTAATCCCAAGGCGATTTGAGAGAAAATGAGATTTTTTTCTGGTACAATATATACATCCCAAATATATTAACAAGTAAATATACTCGAGGCTACGTTCGATCTGTAGAGCCTTGAAAATTGTCCCTTTCAACGAAAGACAATAAATACGTATAAAATGCGTTTGTATTATATCATTATCAACATACATTCATATATATATATATATATATATATATATATATATATATATAGATAGATATATAGATATATCTGTGTGTGTGTATGTGTGTATTTAGGCAGCATATCTTTATTCAAACATGTTTCATTGAATAATATAGACATATTGTGTCTATTTATTCTTATACTGGTCCTTTCCAAGCAATTTATTGACGTTAACGTGCATATAACATTTTACGCCATTTTATATTTCTACCAATTTCCGGTCAGCTATCTTATACTGAAACGATTCCTTTGCAAAAATTTCAAAACTATAAAGGATAAACTTAAAATTTTAAATACGGACTATCGTGGTCAAATTGTTAAAGGTACGTCAAGCTAAATGACGGTTTCGTATAAAAACCGTATATAGGATGTACTTGGAGCAATCATAGGTCGTCATGCAAGCTAGTAAGTCTTAGCTGGTCTACCAAACTGTCTGTCCATGTGTGGAATAAAAAAAATATATATATATATATATATATATATAACTTCTTTAGAAATCCCCATATATATATATATATATATATATATATATATATATATATATATATATATATATATATATATATATATATCGGATATTAAATTGAATTAAAGTACCCAGCTCTGTTTCATCCTCAAGCGAATTTTGGAATAACTAATTTTGAAATTTACGGAGCTTTATAATCATATACATTCGTAATATTAATTTCTATGGAAACAAAGAAAAACAATCAGTTTAATAAGGGACGGTAGGGCTTACATTTTCACTGACAACTATTGTATCAACATATTAGTTACTTCACAAACGAGGTTAAGTCAAGGTAGTGTCTTTTTTTCAAATGAATGATGACATCCGTTCAACGCATATCGTTTGGTCTTTTTATCGACAGAAATTTTGGGCACTTTTGTTACGCTGTTAAATGTGTATTTGTATACATAAAGATGTTTTCCCAAAAAGGGTTGTTTGTGTATGAATACGTCGTATTGAACTACAATTTCTTTTGTTGTTGACGACATCTTAAAGGGTTTTTTTTTTTAACTTATGATTGGGTTAAGTTTTTAAACCTATTGCTTTAATTGAACTTGTTTATAGACTTTGAAATTTAATTTTTTTTTAAGCTAATTATTTAAGACGAATGTCTGTTGGCGTAGGCAAAATACTGTTATCTCATGTATTTGATTGAATAGATTTTCGTATTTTAGAAACATGTGTAGTTTTTCATGTAGGCATAAAGGGCATGGGTCATACCAGATTTTACAATTTCTTGTTCTATTTATTATTTTCCATTTCACTTTTGGTGTTTTATTCGTTTTTTTTAAATGCCAAAAATATTTGGATAGGGATGTCTGATTTCTATTTCTAATATTATTGAAGGAGCTTTTGTGTTGACTCCACCTTATTTTAAATTCATTCTTTGTGGATCCTACATATATTATTTCAATATTTGGATTCTCAATTGACGAGATTGTGCATTTGTATACCACAGATTCTATGCGCCATTTATTATCCGACGGGCAATTTTCAGGGTTTCTACAATCACATAATTTTTCATTATTTTTGTCTAATTTTAATTTAGGGTTGTTATTTATTTGATTTTGGCATGTGTGGTTTTCAGGATTTTTTTATATTTTTTTATGATGCTTTCTAGATTTTTTGTGCAGCTGTAATTAATTTTAAGGTGTTTTTATTATAGATCTTGCTAAGTTTTCTATCAGTAAGGAAGTGTTTTTCAATTAAAACTAGGAATTTTTGCCCTAGCTTATTGCTAACCATTTGGTTGAACGGTATGGGTTATATCAAATGATTTTCCTTTTAGACTCTACAGAGTCTTCTGACCTTGTCGATCTATTTATACGATATAAGCTAACCGCAAACCGTGAATTAGATATTAAGGACATCGGGCTATACAGGGATGACGGGCTCATGGTAGTGAGGAGTTCCACAAATTTTAAAATAGATAAAATTAGAAAGACAACACATAATGAATTCAGAAAACTAAATTTAAAATTACAGTTAACACTAAATTGAAAAGGGTAAACTCTTGTATGTACACCCTAGGTCAAACCATCCTCCATCCACAAATAAGCATATACCTTCATGAATAGAGAAAAGAATCAGCATGAACTCCGCAAATGCATAAATATTCCAGAGACACAGTAATTTTTACAACATAACACTAAAAAATAGTGGATACAAAAACGCTAACATGAATTATATGAAAAATAATAATACAAACCAGGAGAAAAACAGAAAAGGAAAATCATTTGTTATACACCCACCCCACGTTCAACTAAATGGTTAGCAATAAGCTAGGGCAAAAATGCCTAGCTTTAATTGAAAAACAGTTTCCTACTGATAACAAAATTAGCAAGATGTTTAATAAAGCTCCGTAAATTTATAAAGGTCCGTAAATTACAAAATTAGTTATTTCAAAATTCTCTTGAGGATGAAACAGAACTACGTACTTCAATTTAATTTCATTTCTATAAATGAGATTGAAGTTTTTTGCTTCTGTTTTTGAAACATTAAAACTCTTATGTAGTGATGGAATCATATTAAAAAATAATTATAATATATATATATATAGTTAGTTAGTTTATGGAAAACTAGGTAATCCGTATGGGTAAACCTAAGGAGGATAAAATCCAGAGAGCTCAATGTAAATCCAGAGCAGTCGCATTCAAATAAAGGTAAATGTGCATATAAACATATGCCCAAATGAGATCGTTGTACATCAATAGAACAACTTATAACAAATGTTCAAAATGTCTTCCGCTTTCTTCTATACACAAATGCACCCGTCGGATCAAAGACTTGCGGGCCCTTTCACATACTTCCACACGGCTTAGAAGTGCCTCTGCATTATTAATGTTTTCTGAATAAAAAGATTGTGCTCGGTTGAACGTGCAGGCCATGGAGCCGGTCCTCCTCTACTCATCCAAATTTCATGGTAGGTGTCACCTAGTGCATGGCTAAAATGTGCTGGAGTCTCATCGTGCATGAACCACATCTTCAGGGTTGCAAGTGCTACAAAACTATATGTTGTTCATTAGTACAACTATTTATATAAAGATGTGCGTAATTTTTTTATGCTTTTAAATGCAAAACAGTTTACGATGCGCTGAGCGTTCATTAGAACGTAAAAAATTATCCATTATGGAATTCCCACCTCTCTCTCTCTCTATATATATATATATATATATATATATATATATATATATATATATATATATATATATATATATATATATATATATATATATAAGGTGTTTTTGTCTGATGCGGTTTGTCCACATAGACCAGCGGATAAAAGCATTGGTTGATTGATAGAAAAAAGTGACTTCATCCAAAGTGTTGTGAGTTCAATTCCTGATTTGGCGGACAGAACAGAAAAATGTACTGATGAGTGCGAAGTAAATAAACTGAGATATCCCAAAAGTCATGGTACGTAGAATGAGAATTCGGTTTGACATACCAACAAATATCCCCTGAAGAAAGCTGAAGCGTAAAACGGCCGAAACGTCGTCAATATGATACTTAGATATTGTCAGGCATCTTTGACTAACCCCAATGCGCCATCGGATTTCACTTTCGCACTTTCCATCCTCTGTTAGACGACTTCCCAAATATTTAAAGTTTTATACTTCGATTTTCGTATCTCCGATTTGTAAATAGCATTTTGGGCTCACCCTTTTCCTAACAATCATGCATTTTGTCTTCTTGCAGTTGGTGTTTTGTACCTGATTCTCGCTTTCCTTTACTACCTTCTGTAGGAGCTTTTGAAATTTACTTTCTGTGTCTGCTATTAACACTGTGTCGTTGTAAGGTTGCCTCATATAGGAAGAAAATGAGCACTACCGATACCGAGATTCGAGCATGACACACTAGACTTATGAATATATGTTTTCCACCAGGTGTATAAATAGCGGTGTCAGGCTACTGACTGCAGTGATTATTGAGTGACAATTGAGTGGAACTATCCAGTCGAATTAGTGTGAATTACTGTGCGTCGATGATTTGGGTTTTGATTTAGGATTTACCGGACGTTAAGCCGAGCTAACAAGGTATTCATTGAAATGGTTAATTATCTTTGGTTGACTTTTATTTCTTTGTTCTTGTTAAGTATTTATTTGCTGTTGTAATTCAATACTGATTTATCTTAAGATTGAAGTCATGAGCTATACTTAATTATTAACGACTACCATACATAAAAAAACTTTTGTCTTTTCTATAAATACTTTGGCAATTTCTCGAATGAGCTCTCCGCTATGGTTCCTAGATTCTTTGAATTTAAACGCAGTACAAGACTGGCAACAAGATCTTACCAATTTACAGTTGGGCAGGTTAGATGTATCCATAAATTCTGTGCTAACAGTTTCTTTTCTCGGATTCTTACTTGTTGAACTCACTTCTGGCTCCATGCTTTTCAGCCAACTTTGATCTTCAAAAATTTAAATGCAAAGTCAATCGCTATGTACTGTCCTCCTGAAAATTATTACAAAGTGATTTCAACATTAAGCTAAAGTTTTTAATGAAGGTGTAATGAATCCCAAGTCTACGAAAAGAGTAATGTGGTACAAATTCATAGAAGGCGTTAGATGTATACCCTGTTTCCAAGATTTTCGACCTATCAGCTTCTCTAGGGACATCAGTAAACCTTTTGAGACTATTATCACCAAGAAAACTGTTGAATGCATCAAGCGAAAAAAACAAACAAACAAAAAAACAGCGACAAATATTATATATTTATCACCTCTAGATCCACTGCTGATGTCCTATCTTGGCCCACAGGAACTCGATAATTGATTTATCACGAAATCGATCTCATTAGACATCAAAAAGGGCTCGAACAAAGTATGGCATACGATGTTTCTATGCAAACGCTCCAGATATTTTCTGGACGAATATTCGTAATTCTCAAGCCCTTCCAATCGATACAACAGGTCAATGCAGGCGTGTCTCAAGTTTTGACCTTCGCCCATATCTTTATTCCGCTCTATATGATCAGGTTTGGTAATTTTTAACAAAATATTCATATCATACTCCTATATCCATGCAGTCTATTGGTGCAGAAGTCATGACGACAGAACCTGGTAGCTGATCACACCACTGACAACTCAGTGGTAGAAAATACTGGCTTGTAGCATTCGATAATTAAAAAAAAGTTACTAATATTTCATCATCACAATGCAGACACTGAATATTCGCTTGTCATGTTCAAGATTTGAAACGACTTAATTTGACCGTCTATTGGGATCGATAAAGCTGCTGGAAAAATGATTAGTTTTTAATATAGATCCAAAAAGTATGTGTCTTCTCTTGTCATGTTTTATCATGACATGAGTCAGATTAAATCAAGCAATGAAGTTTTGTTGCCATATCTAGGCGCTGTAATTGACCAAGCTTCACATTTAAGTCTTAATTCAGAAGAGTCGACAGGATGATGGTTTATTTTTCACCCTATAGTTCCTTCCCAATAGACAAAACGTCGCAATATTCTCGTTGCTCTCTCACTATTTCCAGAATAAATTTTCTAGCATGCTAGATTCCTTTGTTTATTCAATTCAGACTTTCACATCTATAAACCACCATGCTATGTATACATGTTTCCTAGAACACTACAATATTACCCTTTTCAAGTATAAGTTCAACCGTTATCTATACTACATAATCTTCCCAGTCTTACGTCCATAACATCCTACCTTAAGGGAGGTTTGAAGGGCATAGAACCACCACTTAATTACCGTTGTTTCCAGGTCCACCCTTGGGACAACAGTACCCGGAGTGGTAGCACCTGTAAGGGTCCCAGCTATGGGCTAATAGTGAACGCCTAAACTGGTGTGAAAACACTATGAAAATACATTTTTATAGTAAACATTTCCAGCACTAGATTTTAATAGAAAAATGTCGTCGGTATGACGATAAACTACATCCGGCAGCTAGGCCTCTCATCGGGAGATTGGATATTTTAAAGAGCGTGGATCTCCCTCTTAGTTATCGTTCTTCTCAGGTCCATCCTTACCCGGGAAGGTAGTATCTGTTAGGATCCCGGCTCTGGGCAAATTCTGAACACTCAAATGAGGTCAAAAAAGTTAAAAATAAAAATACATTTAAAAATAATTACTAAGAGTACATTTCCATGTACTTATAGCTGGCCACTCCTATTCGAGGATATCCGTCTACTATGGCGGCTAGACAATCCCTATTGCAGACGCTTGCTCGGGCGTATTTTGTGTTTGCTCAACACCCAGAGAGTCGCAACTGTAGTTTATACTGCAAGTACGTTAAGCAGACCTTAGTTACAGTTTCGCACGCTTAAGCCCTCGGCCTCGATGACTTCGTGCTAGCACAGCTATCGACGCACCCCAAGGGTTCCGTCTTTCCAATTTCACTCTCAAGGCTTGGGTCAACCTGTTGTCTGGTTTTCAGGCACTTTCCGAAGGTGCCGATCGCTAGGATCGACCCCTCCAGTCCGATAACATCAGAAAGTCGTCTTCCTGATAAATAGACCATGGTGAGATTCGAACCCGGGTCCCATGGTCAGAAGGCGAATGTTCTAACCACTCGACCATAGTAAAAAGAAGTTTCAGATTAAGAAAAAAAAAACATATTAACAGAGATTAAAAAAAATATTACATTTTCTATTCATACGAACCTAGCCTAAAAATCTTGTCGGCATTACATGACCCATTGAGGTTGATGTACCGTAAAAAAAAAAAATAAACGAAAGCTAAACTCTATCTTTTCAGCCTTGTATTGGGTGAAAAATATCTTTAAAAAGGTGATGCAAAAAATTCAGAGGAAATACAAACAATTTTAGAAATGGGTTGAAAGACGAAAAGTATCTAGTAAACTCTTTATGGAAATACATTGTAAACATGGCGTCAGGAAAAGACATTTTGAAAAATATAAAACGAAAGAATGAGAGACAAGGAGAAGCATATTCCTTACCAAAGAGCTGCCGAGGAGAGCAGGCATTAATTGAAATATGATAAAATTCGGATAACTTAAAGGGGGAGGGGTTGAATGAAGAGGACTAATCCATCGAGCAAACGATATGTCGATTAGAGAACACAGTCGACAAGGTGAACTATTTTCCGTGTCGTATTCGTCAAGGGAATACCCTTAGCTAAAACGGCTCTTAGCAATAGAGGCAATATTAATACTGTACAAAAAGGTCAGATGATCCTTAATAATTGATTCAGATCAACTGTCGATTGGCTCGACCGAGTTGGTGAACAGTCTGGTTGGTAGAAAAGCCGAGAATATAAGTGCCCGTGAGACATTTGTCAGGTCCACGGGGGCCTCATGTCTATAGGAGAGAAGGCGGAAGATGAAATCGTTAATTGTATTTGTTCGCGTTGTTCTTGTCTCTTGAAAAACAGTCGCGATGCTGTCAATGCAGACGAAGGTGTTAATAGTATCTCGGATTATTGAGGAAATGGAGGAGAAACCTAATAGGGAAGATCCAGCATGCAGTAAACTGTAATTTACGGGAAAGAATTTCAGAATAATTTTTAACTCGATGTTAGAAAAAGAAACCCAAAAAACAAAAAAAAAAAAAACAAACCAAAAACACGTTTTCTTAAGTCAACAGCGATCGCTTTTAACACAGTCCCCAGTGTAGACGTGTATATACGTTTTGATTTTGTTTTTTGTTTTTATTGACCCAAAAATGTCATTTTCAGACGTGGACGAATAAACACGTCCATGGCATAAATTTTAAAAACAGCAACAGACGGAGATACGTAGATTTTCTTTCATTGTATGCCCTTCTGAGCTTGAAACTAGTCTAGTTTCCAACTCATACGTCTGGTAAAGGAGACCCAGTTTCTTAGTTACTTTATTAAAAACAAAAAGAATACTCTGAAAATTAAACATTTTATCCAAAATATTTGTCGAGGAAGCGGTTAATTGACATACGAAGATAATTAAAAAATTACCCGCAATTTCGCTATCACATATCTTTAGGATAGCCACACTGCCTTCTTCTCATGGATGCTTAGAGTTGGTGCTAATATGTACCCGTGATCGAAGTTTGATCTTGATCGAGTCGGTTTTCATGCTAGTGTTACAGTGTAAACATGACCGTTCCGTTAGCAGTGTACACCAAGAAGGAACAAAGAACAGTGATTCGAATCTGCAGAGAACATGCTCTGTCATCGATGGTAACTCGCCGGTTCGTCATTATCGTTTGTCGAGCTGGTTGTATCTTCTTGTCAGTGGGAGAGGTTGACAGGCGTCCTGCTGCTTCTTCGTGGATCACGCTTGTTCGGCCACTTTTAAACTTCTCGATCCACACATATACACTTCGTGATCGCGCACTGTCGCCGTATTGTGTTAAAAGCCTCCGAGGAATTGATAAACCTTCTGATCAGATATATCAGTTTCGAGTACACTGTTAGCGGAGCGGCTATGTTTACACTGTAGAAGCAGTAATAAAACGGATGGAAGGAGTTTAGAAAGCCGAAAGTTATGTTATTTTACTCTGTCTTTTGTGGTGTGGCTCATAATGAGAGATTCACGTTTAATCTCCTCTGACTATCATGCTTGAAAAGTAAACGTTGACAGACCTCAACACGTTTGCGGGTGTACTCTGCTGGAATCAATCTTGGCACCCACCTGGCATAGGCTTTATGGGAGCCGAACTCCTCGTGGATGATTTGATAGGCAGAACCATGACTAATCGGAAGAAAACCTGCTAACTTATCAATGTGTTGTGGTAGGATCCACCTAATTTGCACAGTAGAGTACCGACCATATAAATATGGTTGGTACCGGGAAGAGACTGCGACTCAGTCAACACATTCTCCAGGAACGGTCTTACCAGGAATATACAAAAGACTATATGTAAATATTGTGTACATTTCCTCGTTTCAATACATTTTGTTCTAAGTACATTTTGTGTTGCATTATCATTCCATGCATTAGTCAAGTTTCAACACAATGATAACTCGCCCGTTCGCCATTAGCATCTATTGAGCTGGCTGAATATTCTCAGTGGTGGACGTTGACGGCCGTCCTGTCCCTTATTCGTGCATCACGCTTGTCCGGCCACTCTTAAACTTCTGGATCCGCTCATATACACTTCTACGCTCTAGCACACAGTCGCCCCATTGAGTTAAAAGCCCCTGACACACGTTCAGATCAGAGAAATCGGATCACTACTCATTGTGCCTCCTTGGTGCACACTGTTATCGGAGCGGCCATGTTTACACTGTAACAGCAACAAGAAAACTGCCGCGATTAGGCTCAAACTGCGGTCATGGAACTACAATAATAAGGAGGGTGTGTGGAAAGTCGAAAGATATGTTATGGTGAAAGTGGGGATAATTTTGAACTTACCCTAGTCATGATTTTTGGAGGCTATCAAAAAATATTCAGATGTTTTTGTAAAACAGTAAGAAAGTCTCACTGTTAGCGGATATAGTCAAGATGTATTTGCAGGCAAACGCAAAATATTCAGTCATTTGGTTTTATACAAGGATCGATAATTTTTTAACGGATATTGTCGAGACGTGTTTCGTGTGTTAAAACAACATATTCACTCATTTGATTTTATACCAGGAGCGGTCATTTTTTTTAACGGATATAGACTAGATTTATTTCGGGGGCTAAAACACAACATATTCAGTCATTTGATTTTAAACAATAAGGAGCGATCACTTTTTAATGGATAAAATCAGGATGTGTATCGAGGCCTACGACGCAAAGCATTTTCTTTCAAACAGTAAGGAATGATTGCTCTTACGAGATATGATCAATATGTCTTTCGAAGGCTAAGGTACAAAATATACAGACGTTTCATTTTAAACAATAATAATCGATCACATTTCACCCATATATAGGGTGCCTAGTAAAAAAGCCGCAAATTTATTATCACTGTTTTATGTTTTAAGAATAATTGACTTTTCAATCACGTTGAAAAAATTTCTTGAATATTCATCATTTTGAATAATCATTCGACTTTTGCGTAATTACTTAACTTTAATTGGTTCTTTTATAATTGATTAATTGCTGCTCCATCTTCCGACTCGTTATTTAAAGGTTATTTAGAAAATTTCGTCTTTCGTTCTGGCCTTTTCGTAGTTTTTTAAGAACATCCATCGTCTTTCTGAATTTACAGTTTTTTTACTAGGTACCCTGTAATAAAGATAACTTTTGAAGTCTACACGGCAAATGATTCAATTGTTTTCTTTCAAACAATATAATGATCGCATTTTAACACTTTAAATAACTATCAGCCTTTAACAGTTATTTCTAAAATATCTTTGGAGGTTACGACACAAAGCATCGGAACGAATTTTGAAAAAAAATAAGGAACCCTCAGTTTTAAAGCATACACTCAAAATGTGGAAGATAGAAATGCAATAGGGAAGGATATGCGTAAATCAGTCAGACAGAATTCGTTAGCTAAAGAAGGCAAGACATTTAAGAGAAAGACGCCTGATTTAAACAACGTTGCCTTGCGGACTATGTCCGCAAGGCAACGTTGTTTAAAGCTGTGTAATAGCAAATAATAGTAATAGCAAGCTGTGTAATAGCAAATGCTTTCGGAAATAAGCCCTGCGTTTAAAATCGCGACACCAAAATAATCCAAAGTTCTGCAATTCCATTGCCAAATAATATACGCTTCCTTAAGTAAACACGTAAAAAGGAGACATATACTGCATGGAAACTGTCAATATCCCATTAATGGAAATCCTATCCAACCCTATGCTCAGATGAGAGAGCACTATCATCGACTCACCTGAGCTCAATGGGCTTACGGCCATATAGCGTTGAAACATCGGTTTCCGTACTATCACCGAAGTTAAGCAACGTTGAGTCAGGTCAGTTCTTGCATGGTTGGCCGCTTGGAGATATCTTTTATGTGCGGGTGGTGAAATGGATAATGACTAGGAATTGTTAAGCGGAGAGCCGAGTTCGAATCTCCTTTGCGCTTTCCTTACGTTCAAATAATCTTGGGAAAGGTATGAATCCGCCTCTTCTTCTCCAACTATGGGTTAATTAGTAAGACTTGCATCACTAAATCATTATTATCCTCTTAAGAATCTTCCTGTCTAAAGATATTTTCTGACTTTAAGTAGCCTGCAAAGGGTTGATAATCTCTAGAAAACGAATCAGTCAATCAATGAAATACTGATTAGCTACAGCAGCATGTCTTTTAGATTCCTCTGGGGTATAATTTATAGTAAAAATATAGTCTACAAAGTGAGGGATCAGTTTATATATTGATTGTCATATAGAATTGATCCCCCACTTTATAACCACATCATATTTTCTGGATTGTTTATCAAATTATGATTAAACATGGATCCACCAGCTATCAGTTAATTTCTAAGACTTTTATGACCAAATCTTATTAGCTCAAAAAACTTCCTAGAATTAAAAAAAAAAATTATGGCTTTAAATAATCTACAGAGGGTTGATAAGCTGTAAAAAAAACGACTGAATCAATCAATCTGGGCTCGATGATTAAAAAAGAACCTGTACTACAACCACCAACTGAATGAAAAAGAAAACCACACTTGCAGTGGCCTTTGAGGATTTTATATAGAAAATTGATAACATAACTAAATCAGCAGTTCTAAGGAGAAATGTAATGTTTTTTTACATAAAATAAAGAAAGAGCGTATAGTACAGGTCAGGGAAACGGAAGAACTCAACCAGGAAACTATTTGACGCTAATGGTAATGATAATATCAGCCATGTCCTTATGTGGAAATGAGCTACTTGTTAAATAGCTAAACTTGTATCTGGAAGAAGTAACTATTATTCACACTAAATTGTTAATGCAATTGTTGCATGTGAAACTAATTATTCTTACAATTCAAAATACTGGGTCCCCGCACAAATTAACATCATTTAAAATGTGAATATCCGAGTAACTATATGTCTCAGGCAAGCAAAATGAAATAGTCTTCATGTTGTACAATAAAAGATTTATTTATCAAAATTCAAGATATTCAAAGGGATGTATATTTTATAAGCGATATCCCAAAGTTTCATAAAGCTTCCATCTGTGACACGATACACGTCAAGTCGATAGTCAAGCTCCTGCCAAACACGCTGTAGCATGTATTGCGTAACATCTTGCAACGCCTCTGTACGGACTTCAATCGATGAGAATCTACTAGGAAGATGGACCGGACGTGCCAGTGAAAATAACAATGTGTTGTTGAAATGGTAACCATGTTTACCTTACTTGACACTTGAAATGTGAAAGTACAGGTCTATATCACTCTTCTTCTTACAAGCCTAAACAGAGAATCACTGAGGCGCTGGAGATGTTACGCAAGACATGCTACAACGTGTTTGGTAAGAGCTGGACTACCGATTTGACGTGTGTCGTGTTGCGGGTTGTACGCATATTGAACGTCTGTGACGCTTCGTTGAATCGGTTACATGAAAGAATTCTTTCATGTTGGTTATTTTATAGTATTTTAAACGGATTGAGCGAAGTCGCTACAATTTGTTACTATGTGCGTATTGTTGGTAATTTTTACTATAAATATATATTATTGGTAATTTGTTATATAAGAATGCATTGCTGGTATTTATACTATGAAAATGTATTTTTATATTTTTTTTTATTTTTGTTGGGTTGTTAACTTTGCCATAATCGAGACTCTAAGAAGTGCTTTCAACCCGGATCCCGGTGGATCTAGGAACAACAGCGATTAAAAAGTAGTTTCATGCTCACCAAAACCTCCAATCTTCGGATCAGATGCCTTGCTGCCGGATGGAATTTATCATCATACCCAGGACTGGAGCTTTAAGGTGGCAATGTGGCAGCAACTACAGTAATATTTTCTAGTAGAAAAGACAGCAAATGTCTTCTTTTTTTGATTGGATTGTCCAAAAAAGACAATAACGCCAGTAGGACACAAGGGGTTATAGTGTGTGGAAGTATTAACCTCCCCCCCCCCACACACACACAAAAAGCAGAAACATTACTAAGGAGCAGGAACAACAGCAGAGAACCCAGGAGGGCAGTAGATAACGATTGACATTGCATTTAAATTTTTGCAGATTAAAATTAGCTGGAAAGCATGGAGCCGGAAGGGAGTTCCACAAGTGAAAAATGCGAGAAAAGAAATTGTTAGTATAGAACTAGTACTGCGCTTAAATTCAACAAGCTTAGGTATAATAACGAAGAGTTCATCCAAAACAATTACCATATACATATTTATAGAAAAAGCACAGAGAGGCAACTTTACGGTGGTGGGGAAGCCGAGACGCACGTTCAGGACCAATAATATTGCTGATTCTTCTTTGGATTTTACAAGGATCTCAAAATATACAGCAGGAGAACAGACCATATGTGGCTGCAATATTCTAAGCATGGACGAATGGTAGACTTATAGATATCTAGGATAGACAAGGGAGGGAAAAATTTTTTATCACGACACAACGAAACAACTTTCCTAGTTGCTGGCCTAGCAATGGATACTATATACTATTTCCACTTCATATCGGTCGAAAGTTTTAGCCTGATGCGGTTTAACATGTCACTCTCTAGGAGGTGAGCATCAGCCATGCTAATTAAAGGCAGAAAGACGTCTCTCAATTGATTAATAAAGAGCAGTTAACAGAGAAGTTGCCCATCGGAAATACATGCAAGGATACCTACCAATGCTCGACATGGCGCTACATATACCCCAATATTATGCAACCGTTGATCAGAGCAGCCTCTCTAAACGCTACCAAAAAGTCCGGATTCTTTACTTTCAGTCGGAAGTCGCAACCAGATAGATCATCAAACATTTAAAACAGTTAAATCCTTATGGCCTTGGAAGAAAGAAACGGTAAACCATAACTTAGAAAGGAAACAAATAATAAAATTCAATAAACATGGAAGGAATGCTGGTTGAAGCCTCTCTTTTCTTATTCTAACTAGAACCATAGAAACAAAAAAATAAATATATTTATACGCTTACGAATGCCTTGTAATCGACTTAGTTAATCTTATTTATCAATAAAATATTTGTATGGGGTAATCTTTAAAAAAATTTCGACACTAAAAAAATGCTTCTGACCGCACACTTACTCCAGTCGTGGTGATTGGCTGCACTCATCTATTGAGAATCAATCACACTCCAGACCTCAAATAGAAGTATATTCGTACCATCGCTAAAGTTGCTGGAAAATCATCAGTTCTTTGTATTGCTATAGAAAGTACCTGACTTCTCTTTTGGGTTACATAAACCAACGTTTAGTGGATAAAGATGTTGGCTAAAGTAACCCAAAAGAGACTTGATCCAAAGAGTTTTGAGTTCAATATCTGACCGCAGCAGATGTAAAAAAAAAAAAGAAAAAACGTGGAGAGTTGCTTTACTAAACGAAACAAACTGAAATTGAAATATCCAGAAAAAGGAATGGGGTTTCGGTTCAAAATTCCAACGTATATCATCAGAAGAAGGCCGGAGCGTACGAAACGACAATAAAGATGAAGATAACAGTCTGAACGTTGTAAATAGTGTAAACTGTTACAATACCTCATCTCAGAAATATAGACATATTTTGAAGAAGTCCTAAGCGTACAACGGCTGAAATGTCGTGAATATGGCAATAAAAATCAGGACAACAGTCCGAACGATGCAAATAGTGTAAATAGTTAAAATATATCATCTCAGAAATATAGCTGTTTTTCTGTATTTCCTTTCGTTTCAGTCTCAGAAAATTCCCTAACTACTTGTCACAGCAACCACAAGTAGAAAGTTTAATAGGAGTTTCTTAATCCACACTTTCAAGCTTTAATAAAGTCCCAATGCGTCGTCTCTACGGACTTGTGGGTGATGGATTATTTTCCACTCTACAACCCCTTTCCTACAGACACAAAGTTGAAAATTCTCTCGCTACCCGATCACAATTTCCAGGATAAATGCTCTGACGAGCAGCATTCATGAGTTCCACTAGTTCAGACCTTCACAACTAAGAGCCACCATGGCACGCACGCTGGGACGAATAATCCTCTATCACTTTGTATTCCATTAGTAAGGCTGAAGTTCCAAAAACAGAGTCCAAAGTCTTCTGCGATTACTACAATCAAAGAATCCCCTTTGCATGTATGATCTTTACAAGGTCAGGCCAAAAATACCTTACCGCTTCCATATCTGGGCTGGAGCAACCTAATCCTCAGATTTGATAAAGTTCAGAAGCATCTGCCTAGCCTCGTGGGTGATGAATCATTTTCCGCTCGAAAATCTGTTCCAACAGACGAAACGTCACAAACCTTTAACGAATCTATCGCTATTTCCATGGCAAATGTTCTGATGAGCAATATGCATGCGTTCCATTAGATCAGACCTTCACCCCCAGACTTACTATAATACCTAGGCTCTACATTTCTTTCGGAAAATCATTTCCAGGAGAAATATTCCGACGAGCAATATTCATTTGCTCCATCAGGTCAAATATTCACAGCTAAAACCATAGCCATATCCATAGAGCAGACAATCCTCATTCACTTCATTGACAAAAAGGAACTTCCTTTCTGACAGCTTTTTATCCCTGAAGCCGCTAGACGCTTCCAGGTTGATTTTTTCCCTTGAACACTACAATTTTAACCTCTTCAAATGTAGAGATAATTCAACTATGATTTTAGTGTAAAAAAAGAAATCTAATCTTGACCTACAAGGACTTGTCAAGGCACCTGGTACTCATTTTATGCATTTTAATAATTCCATTTTATTCACATTTTCCAAATTTTATTTTTTAAGAGTTCTGTGACGAACGTATAACTGTTGACTAATTTCACCTTGCTATCTAATCTTGTAACGCCAAACAAGATGATAAAGCCGCTAAGACGCAAGAGGTTCTCCGAGAGTGAAAGAGACTGAAAAAATTATTTTTTTTATGAAGAGAGGACATTAAAGAACATGATTCAATGATCAATAAATTAGTCATTGTTTTTTTCGTTTTTTTTTTCAATTATTATTTAATTTCGTGTCTATCTCAGAAAACAAAACCCTAGACACTTGCTTTGAAAATTTTGTCGGCATTAAATAACCCATTGAAATTGATATGCCGTAAACAAAACAAACTAAACTAAACCGAATCATCCACTTTTAAATTATTAGTGTTGCTAACCTCTCGCTGCTCTATCACAATATCCAGGATAAATATCTTAATGAGAAATATTCATTTGCTCCATCAGATCAGACATCCACAGCTAAGACCATAGTCATATCCATAAAACAGACAATCATCATTCACTTCAGTGACAAGAAGGAATGGAGCTGCTTCTTTATAAAACACGCTCCCAAGTGGATGCTTCTTCAAACACTATAATCTTAACCGCTTAAGAGAGTCACATCTAGAGATGACTTACATATGAGTTTAGAGTAAAAAACAAAGCTAATCCTTAACTACAAGGACTTGTCATGGCACCTGATACTCATTTTATACATTTTAATAATTCCTTTTTATTCACATTTTCCAAGTTTTATTTTTAAAAGTTCTGGACAAGCGCACAATTGTTGACTGATCGCACCTTGATTTTTTTAATCTTGTTAAACAAGGCGATAAAGCCGCTAAGACGCAAGAGCTTTTCCGAGAGTGAAAGAGACTGAAAAAATATTTGTTTATGGAGAGAGGACGGTAAAGAACATGATTCAATGATCAATAAATTAGTCACTGCTTTTTTTTTGTTTTTTTTTTATTTATTTACCGTCGTCTCAGTCTCAGAAAACAAAACCCTAACCACTTGCCTGCACATGCAAATCAAGAGTCGAATAGCGGATAAGAAAAGTAGAAAGTTTAATAGGAGTTTGACTGGGGCAGTTGCTTTACTGAATGTAAATGTGGTGATGGGGTGGGGGGGTCAGGCTGTCGAAAAAGGCAAACGAATATAAGACGAAACACTTATACGAGTCAAGTGCTGTAAAGAGAGGCAGATTTACAACAGCGAGACCCGATGTACGAGAGATGATACGGAGTTGGCTTCAGGGCGGCAAACTGAAAATAGAAATTTTGCTGACAACAGCGCCATCTGTAGGGATAATCTGTGCACAATTGGTGTTGATGCAACACAAAGGTCAGATTGGTGATGATAGCATGACGCTTGAGGTAAAACGCGAGTAAAATGTGTTTACGTCCGTCAAATGGCCAAAGATACAAGGGGAGGGGAGTACGAAATTAAATGGGCGGGAAAATACGAGGGGAGTTATGGGTGGGGCAAAGGAAGGTAAGGTAGAAGGTGAAGAGGTGAATGTAATTATTAGAACATGGAGCGGGGCAGGAGGATACGTAAACGCTAAAATACTAAAAGAAAGGAAGGAAAATGAAATAAGGAATAAAAAAATCAACACAGGATAAACAAGAATGAATGGAAAAGAAAAGGAAGAAATAAGAGGAAAATGAAAGAAAAGAAAGAATAAGAGAAAGAAAAAATCAAGATGCATAAAGAAAGAAAGAAAGAAATAAAGAAAGAAAGAAAGAAAGAAAGAAGAAAACTACAATGAGAAAATGAAAATTGGATCAAAAAGACAAAAAAGAAAAAGAATCAATGAAGGGAAAAGAATGAAAGAAAGAATAGGAAAACAAGAAACACAATGGATGAAAGAAAGAAAGAAAGAAAGAAAGAAAGAAAGAAAGAAAGAAAGAAAGAAAGACTAAGAAAACAAGAAACAGAGTAGATGAAACAAGGAGAAAGCAAGAAAAAAAGAAAGACGGACATAGTACGAAAGAAAAAACCAAGGAAAGAAAGAAACAATAAAGAAAGAATACAATGGAAAATACAATAGAGGGAACATGAAAGAAAGAAAGAAAAAAAAAAATAAATAAATAAATAAATAAAGAAAGAAAGAAAGAAAAAACAAGAAAACAAGAAACACAATGGACGAAAAAGGAGAAAAAAAGAAAGAAGGAAAAATACGAAAGAAAGGATGAACGAAGGAATGAATAAAGAAAGAAAGAATAAGAAAACAAAAAAACACAATGAAGAAACAAGGAGCAAGGAAGATAGATAGATAGATAGATAGATAGATAGATAGATAGATAGATAGATAGAAAGGAATGGTATGAATGGTAATATTGAGAGTAGCCGTTTCCTTATAAGGTATCAAGGGTCAAGAAAGAATTAAAAAATATGTTGCTTATATAAAAAGTGTAAAAAAGGAATGAGTCGCAAAGTAGTAGAACCAGAAGAAGTAAATATTAGGGAAGGAACAAGAGGTAAAGTTTGGAAAATGTAGCGAGCCGAGGAAAGAAAGAAAGACAGAAAGAAAGAAAGAAAGAAAGAAAGAAAGAAAGAATGAATGTTAAGGGAAAAAAATGAAAAAATAAAAAAGAAAGAACGTTAAGAAAAGAAATGAATGAGTGGAAGAATGGAAAGATAGAAACCGTAGAAAGAAAGAAAGAAAGAAAGAAAGAATGAAAGAAAGAAAGAAAGAAAGAAAGAAAGAAAGAAATATGATGAAGAAAAGTGAGAAAGAAAGGAAATAAGAACGAGTGAAAAAATTAGAAGAAAGACAACAGCGGAAAAAAAGAAAGAAAGAAAGAAAGGAAGGAAGAAAGAAAGAAAGAAAGAAAGAAAGAAAGAAAGGAAGGAAGAAAGAAAGAAAGAAAAAAAAGATGATGAAGAAAAGTGAGAAAGAAAGGAAATAAGAATGAGTGAAAAATCAGAAGAAAGACAACAGCGGAAAGAAAGAAAGAGAGAAAGAAAGAAAGAAAGAAAGAAAGAAAGAAAGAAAGAAAGAAAGAAAGAAAGAAAGAATATTAAAAAAAGAAAGAAAGAAAGTAGGAAAGAAATAACGAACAAAAGAAAAACAAGAAAGAAAAAAAAAACAATAAAAAAAGAAAGAATGAAGTAAGAAAAAAGAAGTTAAAGAAGGCAATAAAAAGAAGTAAAGAAAAAAAGAAAGAAAGAAAAAAAGAAAGAAAGAAAGAAAGAAAGAAAGAAAGATAGGTAAGAGAAAATAAATTCAGTAAAAGAAAGAAACAAAGAAATCATGAATGTGCAAAAAAGAAAAAGAGAATGAGTTTAAAAAAGTGAAAGAAAAAAGTTAATGAAGAAAGAATGAAAGTAGTAACGATAGAGAGAAAAGAATGAAAGAAAAAGAAGTAAAGAAAGAAATAAATAAAAGAAATAATGTTCAAGTATTAATCAGTGTGAAGAAGAAAAGGTGAGAATAGAAAATAGTAATCAATTAGGTGTCAAGCAACCAACTACTTCCTCCATGATCACGTGGTCTACTTTATTCAGTTATGGGATCACCTGTGTTTGCTCACTGGCGATCTATGTTCAAACTCAAGTATCGGCAGGAACATTTTATTCCTATTTAAAAAATGCAACATTTTTTTCTTTACAAGATCAATTTTTATATTTTTTCATAATAAGATTGATCATGAATATTTCATTATAGCTGGTTCTCATATTTTTGTAATTATCTAAGTGTAGAAGATAATGAGACACAATGGAAATACTATAACCGACGCGTTTTGCTAAGAGCGCCTGTTACCATTGGCTTCTTCAGATTAGAATGAAATAAAACTTACTGTAAGGGAAAATACCCTGAAATCCCTGAGGATAAATGAGGATCATAAATCAAATTATCTTAACGCATCCATGTCCTCACCCAAGAGAGAGTTTCTCTCTTTGTTCGTTGTATATATATATATATATATATATATATATATATATATATATATATATATATATATATATATATGTTAAAATAATTGGAAAGAACAATGAGATTTATAATTTAGAGTTCGTAGAATTTATTTTATTTAAAAAAAAAACAGTGCTCGATACAGCAGTAGAGCATAATATAATTTTTTTTAATGCCTTGCCATCGCAACACTGAAATTCCCATGTTTCAAAACTGAAACTTCAGTCCAAATTTCATTATAAAATTTGAACTTAAAATACAAAGTTCCGTACCATTATTAACCGATGCCAGGAATAACTTTTTTTGAAATTGATTTACTTTATATATAAGTCCAGACAAAATTGATATCATGAGATATTGGGAAAATTCAGTTTTTTTTAATTTTATTTTAGGGTGTTAAGATTTAACTTATTTAGAAAATTCATGTATGCAATGTATTGTAGCTATCAAGTTGGACAAGTCAAGGTGTGGGGGGGGGGGCGTATGGTATTTGTCCACTGACACAAACTTTCAATTTTCAACTAGAAATTAGTGGTAGTGTCTATCTTCCAACACATCGTCTGGGTTTCAGTAGCAATACATTTGGCATTTTTATTTTTTATTTAATTTTTATATAAATATCAATTATGACTTTTTTCAAAAGAGGCATTCAAATATTATTTAGTCACATTTTTAATATTTATATTTTTATTGGTACCGACTTAAGATATCATATATAATTTATTTACTAATTGAGTACATGTATGGTAATGTTAAAATTAGAATATTAGAATGTATTCATGATCTATTTTATTTATGGTCAAATATAAATATGTTAGTTTCATTTTATAAAATTATCTTTTAAGTAAGGAAAAATTTCGCAATGTCTACAAAAAACCGCTATTCCATTTCTTTGATTTTATATATATATATAGTTTATGCAAACTTAGGTAATCCGTATGGGTAGACCTGAGGAGGATGATATCCAGAGAGCTCAATGTAAAATTCAGAGTAGATATGTTTGAATAAAAGACAGACCAAAGTAATAAAGTAACGCGAATTAACAGCGTCTAAGAATTTGAATGAAACCTGTCGTGTAATTGATTGGGGTTGTTGTAACTTCTTCCTTTAATGTCGTTCTTATCATCCACCCCTTAGCCATCTATATCTAGAGACGAGACGCGTTAAATTTGAGCAACATCTCACTCCCTCACTTCGTTAACTTTGCGTATACTTGATGAGGTCCGTCAAAAACGTGTGAATTTCTTTTCATTTTTCATCTCAGCTTTTGGAAGTAAAGTCTGATGATCCAGAACCCTGTTAAAGGGGTTATGGTAAAATAGCTTATTACATGGAATCTTAACGTGGTCTGTCTTTTATTCAAACATATATATATATATATATATATATATATATATATATATGAAAAATTAAAACAAAGATGACCAGCATGCATTTCGCAAAAAATGTAGATTTAATGAGGAATAAAATGCCAACGAATTGATAACAATCTTGGCAATAAGATTGGTGATATAATTATTATTATGTATTAGATTTTGACTAAATTGACGTACAAAGGGAAGTCGGAAATTTTCTGACAAACCTGTGTCCTTTTTCAGCGAGACGAGTAATAAACAAAAAGTGGGATTCACTGTTCCCATGAATCTTGTTGTTGGCTAGATGGCTCCTGTGGGAACTAGATTCTATGAGTAAACCCAAATTTAAGGTCTCAGTAAAATGAAGAGGTGCACACATTTTATGGAAACCCATGTGTTTCCTAAGGCCTGCAGGTGATTTGCAAACTTTTAGACATAGAACATGTTTTTGAGCTATTTCGCTCGAGTGGTTGAAGACCAGTTGCCACATATTTCAGCGAATGTACAAGCAAGGCCCGCTTTACTGCGTGCGACGAATCTACAATGACAGGTAAAAGGCTATCCTTTAGAGGAGCAGCATACTGCCAACTTGATTTCATTTTTGCACGCAGCTGATCCCGGTGTTCAAGTCGGCGTCGTTCAAACCTTTGTATAGATGAGAAGTAGGCCAGGCGCCTAGATCCCTCACTCTGATGCTTTGTTTTTCCCCAGGAAGAAATCGGAATGCTGCATCACATCAGATTTGTTTTTGAATTTGTTTTTGTAATGCAATAGTGGCTTTCCATCTTACTTGTTTGTTAGAAGCTGGTCAAAGATAAGATTTTTTTTAAGCCTGCTATCGCCCATATGAGAAAGACGTCCGACACACCTTAGCTGGATATTCATTAGGATGGCTTCAGTACCCGTCATGTTGCATTCAGTCAGAACTTCATTGTTTCTAAGGCGATCACTCAGTTTTCTGTTGTACGTAGGCAACGAATGTGGAAGGTATAAGTTTGATTGTTCTGTAGTCGGTACACAGTCCAAGATTCTCTACCATAGTGTTGTCAGTATAGTATATAGTAGTAGTAGTAGTATGGCTGACCACTCGTATTCGAGGATACTTGTCTACTAGGGCGGCTAGCCACTCCCTATTGCAGACGCTTGCTCAGGCGCATTTGTATTTATTCAACACCCACTGAGCCAACCTATGGTTTATTCTGCAACTATGCTGAGCAGACCTTAGTTACAGTTACCTGGAAAGAACGTGTTATTTAACGTGATCAAAATTTTGAACAATACCAGCACGCTCAAGCCCTCGGCCACGATGACTTGTGACTTCGTGCAAGCACAGCTATCGGCGGCAAACAAGGGTTCCTTCTGCCCAATTTCACTCCCAATGATTGGTATGGTCTTCAGGCACTTTTCGAAGGTGTCGCACGCTGGGATCGACCCCTCCAGTACGATAACATCAGGAAGTCTCCTTACTGACAAATCGACCATAGTGAGATCGAACCTAGGTCTCATGGTCAGAATGTTAAAGTTCTAACCACTCCTCCATGTACCCATGGTATTGTCAGTACTACTGACTTGTACCCATCAATTTTAACCTTTAACAATAGATCAGATTTATTCCAAAGACCGTAATAAAGATTACCGAAGGCAGAAGTAAACTTTCCGATCCTGCACTTAATTTTTTGTCCATTTTAGGATCGTTGGATACAATCGGGCCAAGATAAGTCAAAGAAGAAATGGTTTTCAAGAATTTTTCCTTAACATAGACAGAAGGAGAAACAGCTGGGGGATGCTTACAGATAAATTGATGGACAAGTTTCGTTTTCGCAACTTGATGGTTAATCCGGAAGTTTTTGATGCACGAGAGGATTTGCTAATCATCCATTGCATATCATCAATGTGATTAGCTACAAGTGCTCACGCATCTGCAATGAACATGCCACTAGCAATTTGTACAATCGTATTAGTTCTTCCTTCGAACGATTGTCCTAAACTCAAATCTCACGCCTTTAACATTCTGAAATCCTTCTTTCAGCATGCGAGAAAAACACAAAGCAAATAAGAGAGGTGCAAGAACAAGACCTTGATTAGAGGCAGTGAATGGGTCGGACCCTCTCCAATGAATCTAAGTGAGGACCACTTCCACTAATGGGAAGGCATGACCCCACTGAGCATCCTTTCAGGAACACCCAGCTTCCTAAGGTTGACCTAAAGATCATCTCTTGAAGCGGTATCAAAGCCTCAATGACATCAATGAAATAATAAATAAATCCTTGTCATGCTCTCGTGACACTGAAAATCATGTCCACAGTGCTTCTACCAGGTCGAAAACCGCACTGACGTTCAGACAAGAATGAATCGACGAATATATATATATATATATATATATATATATATATATATATATATATGTGTGTGTGTGTGTGTGTGTGTGTGTGTGTGTGTGGATATTGGTGAACACCCAATGTTGACAGTCTCTTTCCTGGTTAAATGTAATTGTCAGTCCATATATACACTATAAAGATGGCCTGATGATTGCGTTCAAGCAGGAAACAGCCTGTCATCGCTGGGTGTTGAATTTAATATTAAGTTTTATAATTACATACGCTCTATCTTTGATATTGATCACTTTAACCCATAAATATATATTACATTAAAACTATATTTTATCATTCATTTATATATATATATATATATATATATATATATATATATATATATATATATATATATATATATTTGTATTGAGCTATCTTAATTAATGTTATGAACGTTTGTATTTATATTCCTTTCGTCCTCTTTCGTCCTCTCTCTCTGTATATATATATATATATATATATATATATATAATAAAAATGGACAAAGTCCGACAATTTATTTATTAAAGACATTTTTATGTTTAACGTTCTTTTTTATGGATACAAGTATTTAAGTAAATACTCTGTTTATAATAAACAGTATTAAATAACATTTACGGGCCTGAATGTCCGAGAAATTTTCAGAGAAAATATTCGTCCTTTGACAGGATTCGAACCTGTATCCTATACGGAACCGTCATTTACGCCGGTAAATGTTATTTAATACTGTTTATTATAAACAGAGCATTTACTTAAATATTTTGTTCTTGTTCTTGTTTTTTCTCTCAGTAATAAGAGGACAACGAAAATATATGTACTGTTGTAATCCGAAAAATGCTACTAGAAATGAGTTATTGTTTTTGGAGCGTGCTGTCGCAACGCTGAGTTTGAATTTAAATTTTACAATTGTGCGTTCTTATACAAATATGGTGATAAGCGAATTCTTTTTTACTGGTAAATTTTCTGTCAAAGTGGCATGAACTATATTGTTCAATAATTACAGTAATGTCGCACTTATTATCCAAAAGTTGCATTTGGATCAGTTATTTTAATTTCAATAAAGGTGCAATTAATTTACAAATTCATGAATTATTCATACAAAAAACAAATACAAAGGTTAATGATTTAATTGGCGAGAAATCCATCGTCGCAAACAATTCAAATAATATACAAAAACCCCGAATCCGTTTATGAATGAAAAGATCCTTGTTTTTATAAATTCCTGCTGTATGAGCTCTTATTATTTTTACAAGCTTTCGTCTGTTCATACAGACATCCTCAGGTATGGAATAGATTTTGTTCTTGTTTTTTCTCCCAGTAATAAGAGGACAACGAAAATATATGTACTGTTGTAATCCGAAAAATGCGATGGAATACGGTGCGAACATGAATGCTATACTACTATGTAAGTGGCATGGCGGGCCCTAACCGTGAATGTTTCGACTGGTGGAACCAAGGAATATAGTTCTTCTGAGCACTTTCCTTGAAAGTAGCGATAGAACAGCGAGAGGCTTGCCACATCCCGCCTGTGAGAAGAAGATTTGAGGCGGGAAAATAATTCGTGACACAAAAGGACTCGGAGACGCTTTTGGTCTCTTTCGTGTGTGCACATATGTGTCACTCTTCCTCTATATCTACATGTGTGTGTTTATACGGTTATAAACCTCGGTCTATATGCTTTTGTTCCTGTCTCTCTGTGCTTATCATTATGAAGGAGACAAAATATTTTGTCTCAGATAATTGTATAAAGATGGCGTCATTTGTGTTAGCTATGATTTCGCAGAGACCAAACAGCTTCCTTCATTTTTACCGTCTTGTCTTATTTCTGGATCCGACTTTAATTGGCCCCGACATCGGATATCAAATAGCAGGATATTTTGGATCAGTTCCGGCTGGCCTCTGGCGTAGCAGATTGTCTACGAGAAGAAAATGGAGAAGAGAAAACGAAAGGAAAGAAAAGGAAAAAGACGAAATTGAAGAAATATTATCAGTCAGTGATGTCCAGTGATATAATTAAAAGTAACTGTAGATATGAGATCGGAAGAGAATATATATATATATATACTCAGTACAGTTTATCCGAAAGTATAGTACGTCAAATAGTCACAATAGAAAGTGGGGAACTATATATATATATATATATATATATATATATATATATATATACACACTAGTAGGCTTCGCTCGCTCGTTATCGCTTCGCAAAGTAATTTATTACTTGAAATCTTTGAAACAAAAATTTTAAATGAACATTTCATTCATAAATTGGCTTGTTACAGTTAAGGAAAGTTTTACAAATAGATGCCAACTTGTTGAAGGTCAAATAAAATGCAAATTTCAAACAATTTTCTGCACTATATAAGACGATATTCCTAAAGAGAAGTATTTTTGATATGGAAATCAAAACAATCCCCGAATAAGAGAACAGTAATGAAGGACAGTTAATAAAATAAACTTTTCTAAAATCAATAAGCAAATTAGTTAAACCTGAAGAGTGATATTGCCTAGAAGTAGACAATATTTTACAGATATTGCACTTGCACTCGTGTAAATCTCTATCTATAAAACGCAGGATGTGTGTGTGTGTGTGTGTGTGTGTGTGTGTGTGTGTGTGTGTGTGTGTGTGTGTGTGTAAGAAATCCACGGTCGCAATCTTCGACAGATTTGCACCAGAATTTACATGCCCATGCTACAAGTTAGCGGGAAAACCAAGCCGACTTTGCATTTCTCAACTCCCATCGATAGTGGAAATAATCGATTTTTTTCATGCTTCTACGGCACTTTTCATGTAGTTTGCGGCTATTTTCTACTGGCCAGAGTGAGAGCCTATAGCTGGCTGCCACGAATAGGCAGGAAGATTCTAATTGCCAGAGTGAGAGCCAATAGCTGACTGACACGAATGTTAACTAGCATGTTAGCATGCAAAAAAAAAAATCGATAGCTGCATTCGTCACAAGTGGGAAAAAATTAAATCTGCATGGCACTTTACTCCAATTGGTTCATTAGCTTGCTTAAACTCAACGTTGATTCTGATTCCGCAGAACTGGGTTGGGTGCGAAAAAGTATTTGTTGTTAACAATTTTTTTTTCATTCGGTTTTTCCAATTACGAGTCCTTTTTTAAAGCTGATCGTTTTGTGTTCATTTTGTTTCGTTCTTTTTTCGTAACAGATTTAATGTTTAGTATAGAGCTTAGAAAAAATTCGCAGTGTGAGATAGGCAAAAAGTAAGGCATGTAGCAACATCAGCACGGCAAAGGGTATTCCTTTAAAGGCAAGTAAGGGCAAAAATATTTTATGTCAAGTGATAGCGATTGCTGTATGAGTCGTACGATTTTTGAATCAAACACGGGCAATTATTAATTGATTATTAAATGGCACTGGGGCTTTAATCTCAGAATTCGTAGGAGAATTGCACATCAATTTCGCATTTATTTATATAGATTCCATAATATAGGTTTTACTTAATTAGCTATTATGTTTCTCTAACGCTTCAAGTGTTGAATGTATAAATAATTCGGATTTCTATTTTCACTATATTAATTTTATCTTAATCTTTCTTTACAACGATTGCTTTCGGAGATTTTTTTTTTTTTTTTTTTTTTGTAAGATAACAATATTTATGACTTGGAAATCATTTAAGAATAAGGGAAATTAATTGCGAAATCTGGCGAAAGTTACCCATGAAATAGAAATAAATGTTTGTAGGGAAAGTAAGGACCTACGTACATCAAATTATCTTTAAATTAAGTGGCGGATGAAGAATTATGATTGAACTTTTAAAAGGTAAACTTAAATATTAATGCAACTCTTGAATGAGATGATCAATTTTGAATTCTTCTGTAGTTTATTTTTGCTTATCGAAAATCCAACTCCTTATTGAATATTACTGCCTTACTTTTGCTGTACCAGACTTTGAATTATGGCACTTTATAGCCTTCATATATTTCAACTGACCTTTCAATCAGGTGATGAATATTCATGAATGTTGTCAAATTTAAAACCTTGAAAAACTATTGACTCCCTTGCTGTTTTTGTGACGTACGGTGGGCGTTAATGGTTAGTTATAACTCAAGTCTTGAATGTTAATATAATAATCACTCCAGTCAGTAGCCTGACACCGCTATACAACTTGCGACAAACATATATTCATAAGTCCAGATTGTCACGCTGGAACTTCGGTTAAGGTAGTTACTCATTGCCTTCCTATACGACGCTTTTGTATATAATCAGTAACAACAAAATAAATCCAACATTTGCCTTGGTAAGGTCCACAGTGGACAAAACGCGTCGACTAAGAATAGTTTTTCTCTTCTCTTATATATATATATATATATATATATATATATATATATAGAGAGAGAGAGAGAGAGAGAGAGAAAGAAAGTTCAATGTATGTGTGTTTGCACGTGTGTGTGTGTGTCCAAGCAACTCTTCCGCTCCCACTGGTCTGATTTCAATGATTCATAGCTATTTCAAAAGCCCCAGAAACTTTAGGCGCTGGGAACGATTTTCGTTGAACTCCGATTCAGAGTTGATAGATTATGCGAGGTTAAAAATATATATTAATATAAAAAAATGAACTACAGAAGAACTCAAAATTGATCGCCGCATTTAACAGTTGCATTAATATTAAGTTTAAATTTTTAAAAGTTCAATAATAATTCTTCCGCCACTTAATTTAAAGATAATTTGATGTACGTAGGTCCTTACTTTCCCTGCAAACGATTATTTCTATTTCATGGGTGACTTTCGCCAGATTTCGCAATAAATTTCGATTATTTCCAAATGTATTTCCAAGTCATAAATATTGTTATCCTACAAAAAACACGGAAAAAAACTTCCCGAAAGCAATCGCTTAAAGAAAATTGGCAATCAAACATTTCAGGATTGTGGGTCCTTGTCCGGCCCGGAATGTGTTTAATTTGCTCACGGAGTCGGCCTGATTCTAAAATGGTGTGATATGTTTGGTTACGGCATCTAGGAGTAAAGCTGAAACCACGAAAAATTTATTTTAAAATATTGTAATGTAAGAACAGTAATTTTTTAATTTGAACATGAAATATTGGAAGTTACTAAGTTGTATTCCTTAAACTGTTTTTATCAGTAGAAGCCAAGATGGCAAAATCCAAAATCAGTTGCAGTAAAGAAAATTCGGTAATCCAAAATTTCAAGATTGCGGGTCCGGATTCGGCCCGGAATTTGTTTAATTTGCTCATGGAGTCGGCCTGATTCCAAAATGGTATCATATACTGTGCTACGGTATCTAGGAGTAAATTGAAATAGTGTGACATAGTGACACACTGATATTCGCATTTATTATATAGAAGAATTAATGTTGGATAAAAAAAAATCCTTTCAAAAATTACTGTAAAAATTACGTTAGTGTAAAAAAATCATCCCATTCTATCATATACTTTTAACTTATTTTCTATTTTTACACGTACTGACCACCTTTCGTTTGTAATAAATCATTTTATCTTCGTAGCGTTGATTCTACCTAAAACTATTCCGCGCTTATGTCCACTATCATTACCAATTTAATTTATTCCAGGAGCTTTTCTGTCTTTCTAGGGTTTTCATGTCATTCCCTTTCTAACTCTAAACCTAAATCCTTCTGGTGTTTGTCTCTGACAATTGAACCAAAAAGAAAAATGCTTTCTATTTTAATTCTCTTTTGTGTTTCTTTCTTTCTTTTTTTTTTTAACTTGCACACTTTATTCCTTTACTTCTCAATGTTTCCGTCAATTTTTCACATGACACCTGCAGCAAGCCTTTTGCCATCATTTAAATATCGACATGTCTCTATCGTTTCGACGTGCGTTCGTCTGTATTTCCGTGGACATCCAAGCAGATTGTTTGGTGACGATATAAGCTATATCACTTCGGGGATCGCAAGTGAAATGGTTCAACTCAAATAGAATTAGAAGCAATAATAATGAAGATTGCCCGTGGAAGAAGAGTGGTGTGTCTTGCAAAAGATGCAGACAACTTGGCATGAAATCTCTCTAACGTTCTCGTCTGATTTCAATCAGAAACCAAAGAAGGTACCTGCGGCGAAAAGAAGAAATCGAGAGAGAGAGAGAGAGAGAGAGAGAGAGAGAGAGAAAACGATCAAATCTCTTATACTGTAATATCACTGTCCATTATCACATTGAATGTTTGCTTTATATGTTTTTTTTTTCTTCACGTGACTTTTTTTCTTCATCTTTTCCTTTGTTTATTTTTTTTTTTTTTCACAGTCGTCTAATGCATTTTCTTTGTCCGATCATCGCGGATGATATTAGATTGGACAACACGAAGTGTCGGATTAGAGACCATTCAGGGTTTGGCTCGATTCTTTTTCTATGTACACTTTCTAACCATCACGTGTGTGAACATGGTTCTCCACAACTTCCTATCCTTTGAAGTACTTAGTAAATTTTACATTTTTAACCATCCCTACTATTCTCTGTTCTGGTATCCATTTACAAAAGATTTTCTTTCTACCCTTTTTGCCTTCATTATGTCATGTAAAATAATGAGACCTCGCCGCCAATCTAGCACTGCGTTTAAATTCATTAAATGTCGGTACCATAGCGGAAAGTTCATTACAACATCTATTAAGAAAGTATTTATATAAAAGGTACAGAGAAGCTAAATTAAGACAGTGGCAAAATGAGTGAAGTTTAAATGCCAAATCAGGACTAATATGATGACAGATTCATCTTTGGATTTTATCCAGAATCTCTAAATATATAGCAGAAGAAACACACCAGTTGTAGCAGCAATATGCAAAGCAAGGATGAATGGTAGACTTATAAATATGTAAGATAAATTCTGGCGAGAAACAATTGTCTAGTATGAAACAGTGAACCAGAATTTCAAGCAACATACTTAGCAAGTGATTCAATATAATTTTTACACTTCAAGTCAGCAGAAAAAATTAGCCAATATATATATATATATATATATATATATATATATATATATATATATATATTATATTATATTGTTCCATAAGGAGAAAATCGCGTTGCTCACTACAAAGATGCATTCTTGTTTCGATGCAGCTGCATCTTGACTAGTGAAAACCAAAAATGGTTATGAACAATTCTATTTACAAGCAATCCGCTTATTGAAATAAATA
Organism: Acanthosepion pharaonis; assembly: GCA_903632075.3. Lineage (NCBI taxonomy): Eukaryota > Metazoa > Mollusca > Cephalopoda > Sepiida > Sepiidae > Acanthosepion > Acanthosepion pharaonis. Next base: position 3,387,779 of record CAHIKZ030004391.1, on the reverse strand, counting down.
AACAAGAATCAACTTTGTAGTGAGTAAGTTGTTTTTGTCCGTATGTAATAATAATAATAATAATAATAATAATAATAATAATAATAATGATATATAATATATATATATATATATATATATATATATATATATATATATATATATATATATATAGCAGCATGGCCTGGCGTTGCCCGTGCTTGATTCAAAATTCGTACGACTCATACAGCAATCGCTATCACTAGACTTAAAAGGAATGCCCTTTGCCGTGCTGATGTTGCTACATGCCTTACTTTTTGCCTATCTCACACTGCGAATTTTTTCTAAGCTCTATACTAAACATTAAATCTGTTACGAAAAAATAACTAAACAAAATGAACACAAAACGATCAGCTTTAAAAAAGTGACTCGTAACTGGAAAAACCGAATGAAAAAAGAATGTTAACAAGAAATACTTTTTCACACCCAAACCAGTTCTGCGGAAACAGAATCAACGTTGAGATTAAGCAAGCGAATGAGCCAATTGGAGTAAAGTGCCATGCAGATTTAAATGTTTCCCACTTGTGACAAATGCAGCTATCAATCTTTTACATGCGAGAATGCTAGTTAACATTCATGTCAGTCAGCTGTTGGCTCTCACGCTGGCCAATAGAATCATCCTGCCTATTCGTGACAGCCAGCTATAGGCTCTCACTCTGGCCAGTAGAAAATAGCCGCAAAATACATGGAAAGTGCCGTAGAAACATGAAAAAATCGATTATTTCCACTATCGATGGGAGTTGGGAAATGCAATGTCGGTCTTGGCCTTACCAATAAGTTGTAGCATGTGCATGTAAATTTTGGTGCAAATCTGTCGAAAATTTCGGCCGTGCATTCGTTACACACACACACACACACACACACATCCTGTCTTATATATATATATATATATATATATATATATATATATATATATATATATATACATATATTGCCGTACTTTGCTTAGATTTCTGACTGTTCAACTGTATCAAAACCTGTAACGCATTGTTTTAAACTTTTAGGGTTAGTCCCTTGTCTTACTTCACTGCCCAAACTGTTTATCAACAAATACTCTTGTTTTACTCTATCACCCTCTTTCCTTTCTTTCTCTTTTCTCCCTTTTCTTTACCCTTCTCCGTTTTCCTCTTAAGGTGTTTCTCCCTATATTTTTCCATAAGATGTTTCCTTGTAAATATAATTGTCATAAACATTTTTGGTTTACACCTGTTGAGATGCAACCGCATCGAAACAAGAATGCATCTTTGTAGTAAGTTGTTTTTGTCCGTATGTAAAAATTGTAATAAATAATTATTACTCTACTCTTGGTATTAAGCCCTCCTTTGCATTAATACTGTGAACGTTAGAATTTATATTATTTTCGTTTTCATTACATTCGGACACACACACACACACACAAACACACTCACACACACACACACACAAACACACACACACACACATATATATATATATATATATATATATATATATATATATACGCGGTCTGACTAAAATGCAACATGACTTGGTGTACTGCGTATAGACAAAAGCGGGATAAGCGGTTTATGTTAACAGTTAACATGGGAGTATATAACTGTAATCTTAATTTTCTTCATCCATTGCATGTTTTCTTTCACATGCTTTTGTGTCAGGACAAATCGTGGCTCCTACACCACGACAATGTACCTGCTTGTAACGCTCTGTGCATCCCACGGTTCCTGGTCAAGAAGAACATCTCAGTACAGGAATAATCTCCCTATTCACCTGATCTTGATCTTTGTGACTTACTTCTTTCCACAAGCTCAAGGGGATCATGAAGGGGACTCGTTTTAAAGGCGTAGGGGTAATCATGTGGGCCGTAACGACGGAGCTAAGGAACATTCAAGAAGGATCCTTGGTAGAGAAAGATGGAAATCTGCATTGGACTCGCGGGGTGTTACTTTGAAGGTGAAACAATGTAGTTTGTTTTTTGGAATTGACATAAATTGTTTGCGGTACTAACCAGCTACTTTTCAGGCAAACCTCGTAGGCAATCGGTAAATTGTCGCCGTATTATATTTATAACTTAGCGCATGCGCGTTATTCATTTATTTTGTCGGCTGCTCAGTATAGTGGGTTCACCGTCTGTGAGAAAAAGTGCACCATGACGCAATTCACTTCTCCCAAAATTTGGAAACGGAATGATATACTGCTTGGCATTGGCGACGGAAACTCTAATACGAATATTTCAGACTGAGAATCAATCTAAGAACAGCGAGGAGGATTCGGAAAAAGTTGGATGATATATCCAGTCAACATCATGGTGTCTGGAGTGATCACTACTGATGCCGACGTTATACCTTCGTTCATCTTTCCAAAGAGCCACATATTCAACATGGAGGACTACATGAAATGTCTTGAGGAGATAGTGCTACCCTGGCTCAAGATGGTGGCTGCTGAAAAACCCTATGTCTAGTAAAAACACTCTGTACCATGCCACACAAACAGGAGAACCCAGTCATTGCTATCATACAATTTCTTCGATTGCATCACCCCTTACATCTAGCCACCTAATTCCTCAGACTGCAAACTCTTTTATTATGTATCAGTGCAGTTGAGCGAGTAACCGACAAAACTCTTTGTAACACAGAAGGCAAGTGTTGACCAACTTAAACAAGGAGACCGTCCGAAAAGAGCCAGGAGATTCCGAAGTCGTCTGGAGGCCGTGGTTGAAGCCAATGACGATACTATTTCATGAATTTACTCTTTGGTATTTCAAGATATTTTTGTGTAATTTTCGTAAATATATCTGTGAAAACGAGATGTCAGTATTATTTTTATTTTATTTAGACAATTTATCCATCACACCCTATATATAAAGGTATGTAGGGAAACTTGGTGAGTTTCATAGAACTAGTGAGTATAATATATATATATATATATATATATATATATATGTACCAGAGATATTTTCTTTATTAAGATTTTCTTATATATATATATATATATATATATATATATGAGTGTGTGTGTGTGTCGTCTATCGATGCTTACTCAAGAATTCTTAATAAAGAAAATATCTCCGATACATATATATCTATGAAACTCACCAATTTCCTCTACATACCTTTTATGATTACTTAAGTAAGACGAAAGTTTGGGCTATATTTCCTGTACATTTTCTTCCAAAATAAACTTCGAGCAGTTTGCAATCGAATGTTTTTCTTCTCAGAAGCATTATTCGTAACTTAGAAAAGTCGATAACTAAAATTATTCGCCACAATATATCTGTCGTTTTTAGTATTATTTGCCTAAAAAAACATTTTATATATATATATATATATATATATATATATATATATATATATATATATATATATATGTGTATCAATCTTTTATATCTTAACCGAATGCATTTCAGTTATCAACAACATGGAAATATCCTAAAAAAATTAATGAAAACTAATATATCCACCACAGATCCTAGTAAAAAAAATAAAATTAGTTACATACTTCACTAAATCTAATATATCTGATAATAGCAATCATCCATAAATGACTCTTCCACGCCCACTAACGTGTTGCAGCAAACCAATATTGTTCATAAATTTAAATGTCCTCTGGCAGATTTTATCTCCTATGGTAAAAATAATATTTATGTATGACACAATACAACAACGTTGTCTCTGCGGCTAAGTTTTCATTTGAATATGTCTAACATTTTCAAACATTTCCAACAACATACCTATCTACATTAGCAATTCAGAAAAAATCCTTGTCGAAAATAGCTCTATACTTCTTCACGAAAAGAATAAACATAAAAAATTCTTGAATCTATCTATATTAAGAAAAAGGAAACCAAACCTTAATAATATTAATTATGAATATTTTAAATTGTGTATAATAGATAACTTGAAATGCCAAGGTTTACAATAATAGTTTCTCTTTTTACTGCCCATGACGTAAAACAACTCTCCAAACTATACTTAGTTACCTCCCTTTAAAAGGTTTCAGGCACTGACGTAGGGTTCCTCACTCCATTTATAAAAAAATTAATTTTCATATAACACACCAATTCGTCTCTGGTAATAATAAATGCTATAATATTTATTTTATAATAAACAATACCCTGATGATGACATGGATATGTCGAAATTACTTTGAAATAAACAAATAAGTATGAACGTGACGACTTTCTCTCGTCTTTCAATAATGATATCAAAAGAATTATCCGCGAGTAAGTAAAAAATAAATAGACAGAACATGTCTAAACTATACAACGAAACATGTCTTTATGCAAACATGCTACCAAAGTATACGCATATATATATATATATATATATATATATATATATATATGTATAATGGCTTAACTGAAAATTTCTCTGCAAATAACCAAGCGTAAGAATTCATTTTAGTAGAGCGACATCTTTTCATTTCCATCGTGTATATATATATATATATATGTGTGTGTGTGTGTGTGTGTGTGTGTGTGTGTGTGTGTGTGTGTGTGTAAGCAAATACAAAAATGGGAAGTGTGCCGTGGAAGTGAGTTTTGATCGGAAAAGAGATTCCTGAAACTATCATCGAACATTCCAGAAAGCGATTTTCTTGATAGCTTTCAAAATCGTCTGGTGCATAATCCGATTAGAAAATTCCGAACGCAAAATACATTCGCAAAATTTATTTTAAAGAGGGAGAAAAAGTTGCTGGTGGTTGGGGGTGAATAAATTAATAGTTTTGAATTTGAAAATAAAAGGCAAGCGAAGGAAAGAGAACGTGAATAAAAAAAAAACCTGCGATAAAATATGGAACAAATTCGACAATGGCAAAGATTAATGTGAAATTTAACATCGCTTATATTTTGACAGAGGATTAAAATGAGAAAAAGTGTAAATGTAGAAAGAAAGAAAGAAAGAAAGAAAGAAAGAAAGAAAGAGAGAAAATGACATAGAAAAAGAAAGAAAGACTAAAAAAGAAGCTACAAAGTAAAACGAAAGGTAGGGAAGAAGAAGGAAAGAAGGAAGAAACTACAATGAAATAGCAAAAGGAAAGAAAGAAAGACAGAAAGAAAGAAGGAAACAAAGGTAAATAAAACATAAAAAAGAACGCCAGCTGTAAAGAAAGAAAGAATAAAAGAAATAAAGTGAAACAAAGAAAATGAATGAACAAAAATGAATGAATGAAAGAAAAGAACATGAAATTGTAAAAGGAAAGAAAGCAGGAAAGTAGAAAAGAACATGAAATAGAAAAATGAGTAAAAGAAAGGAAGAAAAATAGACGAAATAGTAAAAATAAAGAAAGAAAAAAGAACGGGAAATAGTAAAAAGAAAGAAAGAAAGAAGAGAACATGAAATAGCAAAAAGAAAAAAAAGAAAAAAGAAAGAAAGACGAAGATGAAATATAAAATATAAAGAAAGGTTGAGAAAAGAAAGACAAAAATGAAATTTTAAAAGCAAAGAAAGGCAGAAGAATGAAAGAAAGCTAAAAAGAAAAAGGGGATCAAGAAAGGAAACGTACAAAATCAAAACAGACGGAATTTGAATTAATGACATAAAAGAGTGAAAAAGAGAAGTATTACGGCACATCATTTGTTGTTGTCTTATTTAGAGTCGAATTTAGAAAGGCACTCTTATTCTGGATCGACCAAACGGATGAGGAGTAATGGTCAACCATTTAGTTGGTCCGTTAACCATTAAGGCACCCGGTAAAAACCAACAAATCTCGGCAAACATATGAAAAACAATGTGGGTTTATGTGGGTCGAGAGAATCAATGAAAGAAAGAAAGAAAAGAAAGAAAAAAAGGAAAGAAAAAGAGAAAGCGAGAGGCTAAGAAATAATAAAGAAAAAAAAACAAAAAAAATGCTAATAAAGAATACCAAGGAATTAAAAAGTCAAGAAAAAGAAATATAGCAAAAAACGTTCAAAGAAAGAGAGACAGAAAGAGGCTAGGAAATAACAAAGAAACATAAATAAAATAAAAAAGAAATAAAGAATAATGTGGAATGAAGAAAAGGAAGCATGAAAGAAAAAAACATACCAAAAAAACGTTGAAAGAAGAAAGGCAGGATTGAAGAAAGAAATAAACAAACGAACGAAAAATGGGGAAAAAAGAAGTAGGAAGAAAGAAGAAAGACTGGAAATAAAGAAAAAGAACTAAATAAAAAACTAATAAAGAATAATAAGGAATAAAAAAGAAATCATGAAAGAGAAAAATAGCAAAATAGCGTTGAAAGGAAAGAAGAAGGAACAAAGAAGAAAGGAAAGGACGAACGAATGAAAGATAAAAAAAGGAAGCGAGAAAATACATATAATGCATGCGATATTAATCAAGGGGAAAGAAAGAAAGAAAGAAAGAAAGAAAGAAAGAAAGAAAGAAAGAAAGAAAGAATTAAATTTGAGGCGAGAAAATTCATATAATGTAAGAATGGTCAATCAGAGGAAAAGAAAGAAAGAAAGAAAGAAAGAAAGAAAGAAAGAAAGAAAGAAAGAAAGAAAAAAGGAAGGAAGGAAGGAAAGTTCGAAATAAAATATAGAAAAAATAACAAAAAAAAAACGTTGAAAGAAAGAAAAATCTAAAAAGAATAAAAGAAAATAAAAAGAATAATGACGAATGAAAAAGAAATCATGAAAAAGAAAAAAATATCAAAAATGCTGAAAGAAAGAAAGAAAAAAAGAATGAAGAAAGAAATGAAATAATGAAGGTAGGAAAAAAAAAATGAAAAAGATAGGAAATAGTTTTTGTTATTTAAATAACCAAAACAAAAACAAAGTAATAAAGAATAATAAAAAATGGAGAAAAAAAATCCCGAACGAGACAAATAACAACAAAAACAAAAAATGACGAAAGAAAAACAAAAAAAATCAAAGAAAGAAAGGAAGAAAATTTTAAATTATTTTAAAACAAGGATATAAAAAGAGATGATATGTTTGAAGAAGAATGAATGTAACAAGATAAAAATAAAGATGAAAGAAAGAAACAGGAAGAAACAATAAAGGAAAGTCACAATTAAGAAAGTTTCAGGGCGTAGGCAATCATGGCTCTCCACCTAAATCTATCCCTTGCAGCTCTCAACAATTTCTTCCCCTCTGCCACCTCCACCAGACCACGTTCTGTCTTTCACTTGCTTATGTCCGCTAGGTATGCCATGCGTTGTTTTCCCTTGTCTCTCTTCCCTCTATTCGACCCGTGAGTATCAGATTCACCAGACCCTCCTTCCTCATTATGTGTCTCAGAAACTTCAGCTACCTCTTTCTGATGTCAAGTATAAGCCTCCTCTTAGTTCGCATCCTCTTTAAGACCTCATCGTTGCTCACCCGCTCGGTCCATGATATCCTTAGCATCCTTCTGTAGAACCACTTCTCCGTTGCCTCTCGTCTCTTTTTCATCTTTGAGAAAATCGTCCAACATTCGCTGCCTTCAAGAAGGACAGATGTCACGTAACAGCTCATTAACCTTTTCTTTGTTACAAAAGAAATCCTCCTGTCTCGTGATATCCTGCCCAGCTTTTGGAATGCCTCCTTGGCCATCCTAATACGTCTACGCATCTCAGCGTTGCATTTACCGTCCTCTGTCAAAAGGCTTCCCAGATATTTAAACTTCCGCGTCTGCTCGATTTTAGTGTTCCCGACATGCAAATCCCATTTGTGCTCATCCTTTTACTGATGACTATGCATTGTCTTTCTTTTCAGGAGTTTTCACTCTTTAGTTCAGAGCAAGTTTTCTTGACAAAAATCCCTATTTTTTAAAAAATATTTTTGAAAATTACAGGAGCTTTTGAGCTGTCGAAAAAGAAATCGTTAAAAGAAGAATTGTTCAAATATTGATGGATTCCCAATGTCAAAATATCTTTTCATCTTGTCCGAATTACAATTTCCGACTTGTTTTTTTCACTTTCCGGCCTTAAGACAAGTCAAAAGTGCATACGACACCTAACCTACCGATGACATGTCATAAACCTCTTGGTGATCTGTCGTTATTTCTATGGAAAACTTTTTAGTGACTACCATTCCTTAGTTCCACCAGTTCAGTCCTTTACAGATAGGACTCTCTATGCCCTGTATACAGACTCTAACCATTTTTCATATTACAAGAGTAAGTAGTAAAAAACTTTCTTCTTAAGAATCATTACTGTATGTATTTTTATTTATTTTTGCTGTAATTTAACTGATTTTTCTTTTACTTTTTTCTTTCTTCATATTGCACTGATTTTTTTTCATCGTTATTCTTTTCTTCTTCTGACACTAATATATTTGAAATTCTTTTGTGGTATTCTAGTCTTCTGAAAATCCTCAAATTCATTTCGTCTTTGCATGCATTATTCTTTTATCCATTTTTTTCATGACTTCTTTTAGGTTGTCAAAACTTTTCATTTTTTTGTCTCAAACATCCTCTTAAATACAACAACGTAAGTATAATTCCATAATTTGGATGTAAATCATTCAGGGCTTTACAAACATCACAAATGTCTGCTTGGCATTATCGGGGGACCCTAAGGTGTTTATTCTCGCTGAATGGAACTTAACATTTCCATTAAAAACAGAGCATTTATACAGGTACTTTATGAAATTAGATTTAATATAATGAGTGTAACGCCTGATAATGGCTGAGTTAGCTCGCTAGCTAGCTAGCTAGATAGATGTGACAAAACTGAAATAGACAGAGATATAGATAATGTAGTGAAATAGATTGATAGCACTACCCTTACTTGTTATATATGGCATTTTTTGTGTTATTTTGTGCAAGCTAGTAAGCTCAGTATTATGTATGTGAGCAACGAGGAAGAAAAAATGGACACAAAAAAGAAAAGTCTTGACCAGCCGACTTAATAATCTTACGTAAATGGATGCTAGAACTGGGATGGGATTAAAAAAAAAGTTAGAAGAGATACACAAGATAGGAAGTTGCGGAGAGCTATGATCCCCACCTCATGAAATGGTGCGGAACAAAGAAGAATATTGTTTTGATTGATGCGTTTTACGGCTTATCAACCGTTTGCAGGTCATTTAAAACTAGAAAAAAAAATTAGATTGAAAATTTTTTTTACTTAATAATTGTTTTGTTATACAAGTATAACTACTTAACTCATAGATTGTTGGAGAATAGTTGAATACATACCTTTCCTAGGGGTATTTACGTGTAAGTTAAAATAACGAACCCAACGTGGATTGAAACTCGGGTGTCCGATTTACAATTCCGAGCCGTTATCCATTACAACATATGCACATCCAGTTGCTTAACTTCGGTAATCGTACTAGAAGAAGAAGAAGAAGAAGAAGAAGAAGAAGAAGTTCGTCCTTTGTTTCTTCGATGAACGAGAATCCACGACGTTTCGGCTGTTGTACGCTCCAGACTTCTTCAGGCGATTGGAATTTCGAGCTGAACCCATTATTTCGTCCACCGGAGTAGATTGTCCTATTTCCAGATGCCATGCCTCTTCCGAATGTCTGTGTATCAGTTATCTCCCTTTAAATCAACTCCAAAATTTTTGTTCACTTCAGGTACAGCCAGGTATTGAACACACAACTCTTTGGGTCAGATCATAATTCAACCAAAGCTTTTATCCAATGAGGAGGCAGATACGAGAATACCTGTCATCTTTTTCCGCACTACCCAGCGTACGGATTGAACACGCAACCGCTAAATGACTAGATCAATTAATTGATATCATACATCACGTAACTATAATGTAGGAAAAGCACATGTGCAGGAATGCCGTCTGAAAATCTTCCACGAATTTAGATGCGATTACTTTATTCAAATCTAAAGTATTCGCTTAGAAGACTACCAACGAAGACACACAGCTGAAAAGCCATGTGTGTACAACAGCCAAAAATTTCTGTATACGATAATGATGGCGGCGAGAAGGATCCCAGTAAATTAGGCTATAATAAGTTCAAGAATATATAAATAATGGAGATATAATTGAAACAACTAATACCACATCGGTAACTAGCATTAATACGACTATTTCTATAACTAATATTCCTTTAAAGCGTCTTAATTTATAGATAGTTGAAATGAGAAGATTGTATTCGTTAAGTCATTCCTTGATGACGCACAAGATATTCAACGTCTTGGTCTGTTCTAATCTTCCTAATTGAAATAGCTTCATGAGGGTGGGACATCAATCCGCTTCGTTCTCTCTTCTTGTGAACTGGATTTGATGGCGGTAAAGAAAATCTGATCGAAGATGCCGCCATCTCATTGGAAGGAAGGATTTAGGCGTTGCAGTCAAACGCATACGTTTGGCTCCCGAGCCTGTCTCTACTAATCCCAAATAAGCCGATTAGTCAGCCAATTAGGCTAATCTTAAGAATCCAGGCAACGTTTTCAGCAGGATAAGAAAGAAAGAAATCTTAAATAATCATGATCAGATTCGGTGAAAATGTCGATTAGAATATTTTGTTGAATCGTATACAAACACGCATGCATATTTAATGGGTCCTTCTTTAATAAAACTTGTATAAAACAGGGATTGCTTTGGTGAAATACACAACTATATATATATATATATATATATATATATATATATATATATATATATATATATATATATATATATATATATCACCTATAGTCGACTCTCCTGTCGAATTCGACGTATGAGGGTCAAGCAGATCAGTTCCCAGGGTACCGACAACCTGACAGCAGCACATGAGATTTGATTATAGTGGTGAAGGTTTCGTGCAAGACCAGCCACACTTTTGAAGGGCCGAATACAGAGACCTGGTGCACTAAGTGCCACAATGTCCCATTTTCAATTCAGAATTGTCCTTCTCCTAGACCAGTTGCCATCCAAGGCTATAGAACCCAGTCTGTCCTGCTATTTACCCATAGCTGTAGGGAGAAGAAGATGATTTACACCTTTCCCAAGGGTATTAGCACGTAAGTGAATGTAATGGATTCGACTGGAATTCGAACTTGCTCAGATTCCTCAATGCAAGCCGCTATCCCTATCCGCCGCAACATACCTCCATATATATATATATATATATATATATATATATATATTTATTTAAATTCATACGGTCGGGATACTACCTTCGCATGTAGGTCTCACCGTTTAGATTTGAAATAGCTAAATGCAAACGCCACTTCCACTCCAATCATTACTTTTCTCGCACTTCCCACCTGTGGGACTCCGTCCCGTTTACTTACTTCCCTGATAATTAAAATCTTCAAAAATGTAAATGCAATGTCAGTCGCCATCTTCTATGTTCTTGAATCCCGTTCAATATTTGTTCTTTTCCCAATCTTCCCTATACTCGGTCTTTTCTCTCATGTTCACCCCCCGCGTACTAATGGCGTTTCTCTCTTGTTTGGGGTGAAATGATTAAAAAACGTGTTGCAAAATATCCCAATATGCAACATCTTGTTCCAGAATTGAAAAAATATAACGAAAAATTAATCTCAACTTTCCGGTTGTATTTAAGTGCGTGCGTGTGTGTGTGCGTGCGTGATTGAAATGAAGCGTTACGTAATGAATACAGTATAACCCGGATATAAGAGACCCGGATATAAGAGACCCGGATATAAGAGAAACCCGGATATAAGAGAGATTTTCTCTGGTCCCAAATTAGAGCCTGTGTTAATGTATATAAAATAGACCAAACCCGGATATAAGAGACTTCCTCTCCGGCCCCGACAACTCTCTTACATCCGGGTTACACTGTATAATCGATTTCAACTTGTTATATTTGAACTGTTTTCCAAATCCTTTCTCTCTGATTCATATTTTTCTCTTTTACACTTATTATTTTTTATTACAGTTTATCAAAGCCAACGCTGTTATCAAACGTCATTATCTACTAGAAAAAAAGGAAAATAGCAAAAATCTACCTCCTCTCTACTCAAAAAAAAAAATTAAACCGGTCTGATTATCGAGGAGACATATCATTTACTTGTTCGCTCTTTAGCAAAAGGAGATAGAAAAAACAATGTACCTAAAAAACTAATAAAGAAAAGAAAGAAAGCTGATCAAAAGAATGCTTAATAAGTATAAAATCCTCAAGAAAAAATACATCTGAAAACAAGCAATCCACTTAAATGTATCAGATGACATTTTATTGAATTAATTCAGTGAGGATGCCCGAATCGATATGGCAAAATACTTCATTTGGAAGATTTATTTTTTTAAAGCAATCAGTATCAATGGGAAATTAACCGTGACTTGAGCCTGTGGTAATAAATCCAATAAACTGTGATTATGATAAGGAAAACAATTTGTAATAATATTAGGCTGTTACCTAAATTTATTTTAATACTTATTATTTATAAATAGTTCTGATGAATCATTTCACAATGTGTCACCATTTCATTGTTTACGACATCCTGCCAACAACCAAACTGTTCAAAGCCTCGACGATAGAAATCAGTAGGTTTGGATTCGTAAAATTCATCAAGGTATGTTTTATGCTTCCCATTTAGTTGCTGAATGTAACACCCGTCAGATTGTTAGAAAGCGATAAAAAACGGTCGTATTTTGAATGGTATCAATTCGATTCAGTAAATAAATAAATTTTAGTCTATTGTTAACTGGGGCAAATGATGGCCTGTTAAGTTTCACACCTTCAAAATTAAACTGCTCTCATTTAATAACCTGAGAGAGCCCTTTATGTCTTCCATCATCGTGGTTGAGTCAAACCTTCAGGAGATTGACTCATTGCGCCTCTCGGGCTAACGTTCTCAGCCGGTATGAAGTGAAAAGACAAGATTGAATCCTTTGCTTGGTCAGTTGTTAAGAAACTTAGTTCACTAAGTCGTTCAAGACAATTTTACTCACTAGAATCTATCTTACATATCTATAAGACTACTATTCGTCTATCCTTAGAATATTGCCGGTACATATGGCCGCTTGCTCAAGTTATGTATCTATAGATCTTTGATAAAAATCCAAAGATGAATCAGTAACACTGGTGTCTCAGTTTCAGTCACTTTCTCACCGCCGTTAAGTTGCCTCCCTGTGTCTTTTTTATTTACGTTCATGATTATTGTTCAGGTAAGCGCTTCGCTATGGTACCTAGACTTTTTTCATTTAAGGGCATTGCTAGATTGGCGACGAGGTCTCATCTACTTACAGTTTGGTTGGCTAGATGTAACCATAAGTTCTATGATAACAATTTCTTTTATCACACTTCTCGCCTGTGGCTCGCTTTTCCGGCTGCATGCTTTCCAGTCAACTGTAAACTTCAAAATGTAAAAACGTATGCAGCTATCACACACACACACACACACACACACACACACACACACACACACACACATATATATATATATATATATATATATATATTTGTTGGATAGATGTGAGTTTGTGACCCTGGGTTTCACGCTTTAGCGATCGTCGGACAAACATATATATATAATGCATTCATTAATTCATGCCCATAGAGAATAGATATCGGTATTATATTTTTCAGTGCAATGATCATGATAATCAAGAATTGTGTCTTCTGCCGGTCTATATATATATATATATATATATATATATATATATATATATATATATTTGTGTGTGTGTGCAAAAAATTCTCAGAATAAATCTGTAGAAAAAGACAATATGTATAAACGTAAAGAGGACAATAGGAAAGTTGTATGCAGTTTTAGTCGACGTGTTTCGTCCGAGGTCGCAATTTTTCTAGGCAAAAAACGATATCAATTTATTGAAACAAAGTATCTATTAGCAAAAAGCATTATATTATATTCTTCAGTTGGAGCAATGAATATATAATAGCCTTTCTAAATTCTTCTAGTAGCTACCGAGATTTTCTTTGTTTTTTGCTTATAGATACATTGCTTGAATAAATTCATTTAGTTTTTTGCCTTGAAAAATTCTACATTGCACCACGAAAAGAGTTGGGTAGAACTACATACAGTTTTCCTATTGTCTTTTTTTCTTTACACACACACACACACACACACACACACACACACACACACACACACACACACATATATATATATATATATATATCACTTTAAACGTTATTTTTGTGGATACTCGTATCACGTAGACGCTCAGTTCATTTACTAAACAGTATATTTATTTTCGTCTATCAGCCTTATTATATTATAAATATATTGCTGTAACTTTAAAATGGTTACTGAATGAGGAATAACCAAAATGGAGATTGGAAATGAAATGCTAATCTTTATAACATCACCAAAATTCAATACTCGCCAGCGGCGTGAAGTAGGTAAACCACTGCTAGTGGTGGACTACTTAGACAGCGAATTACCCCGACTTAAAATAGTGTCCAAACGTATTTATGAGGATTGGGACATACCATTAGTGTTCATAGGTAAGGGATATAACACACACACACACACATATATATATATATATATATATATATATATATATATATATATATATATATATATATATATATATATATATGTATATATATGTCACTGTAAACGTTATGTTTTGTGGATACTTTTTATTAAACACTATATTTATTTATTGACGTTTCGTCTGCTGGCCTGCCGGACAGCGCTTATTTTTCGTTAATAGAATTTCTCGAATATTCAGATCTGTAAACGAAATACATAAATATACTGTTTAATAAATAAAAGGATCGTCTCCTCAAATATGAGTGATAAGAATGTTTAAAGTAATAAAATCTGCCGAATTAACAAATAAAAGAAATCCATATATATATATATATATATATATATATATATATATATATATATATATATATATATATGTATATATTGCACATCCCAAAAATATTTATCATCATTTATTCGCAGGGTTTAAGTTTTTTTTCTTTTTTTTTAAATAATGTAATATTTTTTTTGTGTATTTTATTTTTTATTTGTTTTATGATTTATTTTTTGTTACTCCATTTCTGAAAGCTTTCGTTCTTCTGACAGGGGCAGTAGTCGACAGCAAATTAGGGGATTTAAGATGTCTCCAATAGCAGCCTGAACTCGCGTAACCTCTTCTTGATTAATGTAAAGTGATTTTTGTTGTAGAAGACTTCACGATATGTTTTAACGAGACATGCGCTGATTTTTCATTCTTAAAAGAAAATCCTTCAGTCATCTTCTATGTTCTAATGTGAATAGGGGAAAAAAAAGTCGAGAGAAAAAATCAGGAAAGAAAGAAAAAACCTCAAGAACTTTAAAATGAAAAGAAAAAAATCGGGGTATTTAGGGAAGAGAGAAAGAGATGGAGAGATAAATTTCAGACATTTTAGCCAAAGTAAACGATAACTTTAGACGAATGTTTAGTTTTAGAAAGAAATTTTATATTGGGAAACACATACGCGCCCATCAGAAACACTTACTCACATTTAGGACTATCTATTTAACTTTCCACGGGGGCAAATACAACACAGATTTAGATTTTATATGGGACCCCACACACGTACATTTGAGTAAAGATAGAAATTTCTCACTTGCACTGACATTTGACGCAGGAGGCAGGGTGAAATCCAGATCCTGCGCCGTTAGCACACTTAGCAAAATTGTGTATATTGATTGTAAAAAAAAGTGTATATAAAAAATGAATATTTAAACAAAATATTTAAAATGCGCTTTGTGGTGTAATAGATATCGTCTCGCATAATGCTAAACCTGGAGAACTAAGTTCGAATCCCAGTTCCGTTATCCATTTACTCAAGCTTATATTATGCTCTTAATCTGTCCTGTGAGTATCAGATTTTCCAAGCCCTCTTTCCGCATTATGTGCCTTGATATTTTCAACTGTTTCTTTCTTATGTTAATTATAAGTCGCTTTTTTGTTTCCATCATCTCTAAAACCTTGTTGTTCCGTCCATGATATCTTCAGCTTCAAAACAAACATGACCTTTAAAGATTTACTTTGCGTCATTCATTTCAACTAACAATTCCTTTGTCGAATAAAAACCATATTCTAGTAGAATTTCAACAGATCTAAAATTGTATGTAGATTGTTTAAAGTATTGCGAAAGTCAATATCTTCATTAAATTATTATTGTATCTTCTAGTTACATGTATATAAAGTCAGTGCAATCCATTTTTGTTTTAGCACCTGTTGGAAGTCTATAAGTGATATCATATTTTTTCATTTGTTAAAGTTCTTTGTAAATCATTAGATTTATTCTAAAATATTTAAATTCATTCTATAAGATTGTTTTCTTTAAGTCCTACATGGTTGCTTCGTTTGAAGCCATTTGCAATCATTGATCAGAAAAGTAAAACGGTTCAATATAGCTGATGATTTAGACATTTATGAACGAGTTGGATGTATAGCATGACACCCAGATTAGAGTCTCGCTCTGAAGAGGATTAAAAACAGGACGCGAGGTCAAAGTTTACAGCACATTACAAAAGTGTTTCTTTAGGTATTTCTAACACGGATTAATGACATTTCTACTGCTAAAAATATATGTGTTTAAGCCTTTAGTCAAATAATCAGCTTTAAAAAAAATAAATCAATAAAATATCCCACGAAGAGAAACCAATATTTACTAATGCAAAACTTTACAGTATATTTATTAAATCATCCATTAATATTTCGTAGCGTAACTGTTTTGTTTTTTTTTAATTACAGAATGTAGGCGTTTAAAGTTTATCCCCTACGAATTTCTTGGATGTTTCTTGGCAAATATTTTCCCATTCTTCACGACAAAATTCCTTTAGTTCTTGCAGGTTTTGCGGTTTCCTTCTTTGAATTCTCAGTTTCAGCTCTCTTCATAAATTTTCAATTGAGATCTGGAGATTGATTCGCCATTTTAAAATGTCTATTCTATTTGAACTTATCGATTTTATAAGCTTTGCAGTATGTTTAAGATCGTTGTCTTGTTGAAAGACCCAACCATGTTGCAAGACCAGCGAATGTTCACTCTGGCGTAAATTTCTCTCTAAAATATCCTTATAATATGGTCCATTCATCTTTCCTTCTTTTATTTCAATGTTCCTTAGTACTTCAGCACTTTGCTCCAGCATTTCTACGAAAAAGTTCAATTTTCGTTTCGTCTGATCAAAGTATATTTTCCAAAAATGCTGCAGGTTTGATACAATGCTAGTTCGCAAAATGCAATCTAGCAAAAACGTGTTTTCGCTTAAGAGGTGTTTTTTTTTTCCTTGGAGTCCTCGAAAAGGACGAAGTAACTAATTGTATCCGTGATCATTTTTACTCTGTTTACTTCTAGTCCCCGCTTGAAGTTCTTTAAGCGTGACTTGGAGCGCGTTGCCAACTTTTCTCGCCAATAATCTTACCGTACGTTCCGTCAAATTTCTAGGACGACTAGAGATTTTTGGGGACGAATAGAATGACACATTTACAGAGGTCTTGATCAATTATTTTGCTTTTCCCCATTTTGTCAATGTTTAAAGGACGGTCGACAGAAAAAAGAATGACACAATACTTTTAATCATTCCTAAAAGTAAACACAAAATTAATCTGAAACGTTCTAAAAATCAATCTCATCCTAATTTGGAACATCCTAGTATAATTTGAACACTTTTATCAAAAAAAAAAAAAAAAAAAGAAAAAAAAGCTGTTGTAAGTTGTAAATAAAACATATATTATACACTTTTCGGTTATTAAATATCGGTTTTTCTTTGTGGGGTACTTACTTGAAGTTTTTTTTAAAAAATATGGTTGTTTGACTGAATGCCTAAATATATGTTCTACGAGCAGTAAAAGTTTAATTTATGTACCTTTATTAGAAATACCCACCCCCCAAAAAAATGTAATATGTTGTAAACCTTTGCGTGGTACTCTAACTACTCTTGGGGTAATTTATTCTTTTCTGTTTCCTTAAACCTTAAAGATATTAGATGGTTCCTTCAATGGAAGCCATTTTTAAATATTGATCTAAAAAAAGGTTCTATATAGCTAATATAATCATCCACTTAAGATAATTGTTTTCAGGAACATATTTTCTCACTCAATGAACAGCTATACCGGGTAGAGAAGAAATAACTCCCACAATTTAAAATTTGACAAAAAGACAAAGGTAACTGCTGTTAAAATATTTATTTTACCGTTGTTTAAACAAAAGGTTACGGGTTTTATTAGTTTGATTTTCTTTCAGCATTTCACCCCATGCAAGGCGGGATTGCAGCTAAAACAAGATCCTATATATTGTGGCCTCTACAGCCCATACATTCTTGTAGACAATTTCTAGTCTTCCATCAGCTGTAAGTTCGAAAGCTTCGAAGACAACTATGTGGCTATCTTTTAAACGCTAAACCTGTGACCCTGAAATTATTAACACATATCTATCCGGAAGAGATACATTTTGACGTATCAGGAAATGAGTACGAAAGCTGATTGCGTTGTAATTAAAGATTCACCAATTTATAATAAGATTTCAACGTTGGACACTCTGTATCCCCACCTTTCAAGCCATGATAGTAATTGATGGTATCTGAAAAAAAACAGGGTAATTCATTTGTAAGATTAAGACACAATTGCTACAAGTCTACTACCACCACGCATGTGACACTTTAAAATGTCTGATGTATTTCTGTCGCACCCTGTATTGATGGGCGTTTTCCTTCCTTACCTTTTGACACTTAAAATATGGGAGGTATTTCTGCCTCACCTTTAGCTCTTTCCTTACCTTGTCCATAAATTTGTATGGAAAGTCATCAGCTTGAGTCATTATTTTCCCTTCTAGTTTTCGTAAATTGCAGCGTACAAGTCGATTACAAGTTTTCCTATATCTAGCGTATAGGTCGACTCCCAAACATAAGCTACCAGTGGCCCAAAACATATGCTTAGAGGCAAAGGTAGAAAGACTATAGTATACGATAACCTTTAGCAAAATTATATATCACAACATTTACATGTATATTGAGACACCATCTTTCTATCTGCGTTGTATAGCAAACAACTTACAACACAAACCGGAAATATCGTATGTTCTATTTTAAATTCGTTATGTTTACACATGAACACATTAAACTCAGCATAAACTCCTATATGATATTATTAATATCTTAGATTACACATCATACCGAGTTGATTTTTGATAGCACTGCTACGTATCATATGTTATTGTAAAACACGGGTTCACTCATCCACCATTTGCATCCGTGACGTAAACAAATAACCAGTGACGTCACCACAGTATATCAGCGGTTAGACGAGATGCGTGCTCTAGCGTTAATACTGAATTTATCTTACTATTTTATTATTTTATGTTAATTTCTGGTTTTAGGGGGATATATTTGTGGCAGTCTGCTGGAGGTGCGTTCTAATCGTTATGAGATTTGTTCACTTGTTTACAAGTCGGTGGTAAAATTTGGTATTTTATACCTGCAATATAAGTCGACCTCTAGTTTCGGAACTCGGCTTATTGGCCGCAATTTACGGTATATGTACAATCGATTTTAGTTGTTGCTACTGTTTGATGTCTTCAAGTTATGTATTTTGCTTCTGTTTTTATGTGGTAAAATTCTTTGTTTGGGATTTTGTGGCGTCAGTTATCAAATTGTTTAAGGATTGTTTTCTTTGAGAGCTGGAAGTTTCATTCGCTTGAAAAATTTCCATGTGGATAATAAATAAGATTAGATGAATATATGAGACAGTAAAAACACTTATACATGCACTGGCGCCTATTTTAGTTTGTCAATTTAAACAAGCAAAATGTAAAAAAAAAAGATGGCGCTGATATTAAAAAGCACTGTAGAAACAGTCTATGGTTGTCGGAAGAATGTTACATAAAAGAAAACAATCTAGCTACCAAGTGCGAAGAATGGTTTTGAATTAAGTCTTGGATTCTGCTAATGGCTGGGTTTACAACGAGGATTTCTATCTTGATTTTCCGAAAGGAGGAAACATGGTTTTTGAGATGTTCCTTGAGGTCATCTTTATTCGCACTTATATGGGGCAAGGGGGCGGCGTCGGGAAGAAAAAAGGGCCTGTCAAGTGAGTCGTTAGAAGGGAAACGGAAGAACTTTCTTGAGGAATGAAACAAGTGGTGTGTAAAAATAGAATATATGTTTTAAAAAAAGTGTAAATACGGAGGTTGGTGTTGGTGGGGAACATAAAAATATTGTAAAACATTTGTCCTTGTCAATCATTTTGTTTGGAGTAATAGAAATAAAGAGAATGAAATAAAAAAAATGCATGGTAAATAGGTGTGAAAGAAAGAATGAAATAGAGAAAGAGAGAAAGAAAGAACGAGAAACAAAAACAGAAAATAAGAAAAAGAAAGAAAGAGAGAAAGAAATAGAAGGAGACGTGAAGAAGAGAAAGAAAAGCTGAAAAATAAGAGTAGAAAGAAAGAAAGAAAGAAAGAAAGAAAGAAAGAAAGAAAGAAAGAAAAACAGAATGTCAGAACTAAAGGAAGTGAGAGGGGGAAGTAATACAGACATAAATACATAAAGCAAAGCAGAAAGAAAGCAAATCAGCTAAAAAAAGAAAGAAAAAGATAAAAGAAAGAAAAAGATAAAAATATATAAAGAAAGAAAAGCTGAAGGATATCATGGGCCGAGCGTATGAGCAACGAGAGGGTGCAAACTAGCAGGAGGCTTATACTTAACATCAGGAAGAGGTAGCTGAAGTTCCTGGGAAACATAATGAGGGAGAAGGACCCGGAGAATCTGATACTCACGGATCGAATTGAGGGAAAGAGAGACAAGACAAACTTAGCGGCCTTAAGCAAGTGGATGACAGAACATGGTCTGTGGGAAGTGGCAGAGGGAAGGAAATTGTTGAGAGCTGCAACGGATAAAAGGAGGCGGAGAACCATGATCGCCTACGCCCTGAAAAGAGATGGCACATAAAAAGAAAATTTAGAATGGAATAATTAGAAGAGAAGATAACTCTGATCGCCAACCTTCGATTTATAGGAATCAAGGTGGTTTTTGGAGATATTTTACAAGAAGAAAATATGTCCTATGAGTAAGTAAATATGGTACTACGGTGCAGATAGTCCTTAAATAAAAGAGGTTGGACCGTGGAAAATAATTTTCCACCAACAATGACTCGGAGACGGTTTTGAACTCAGGTCTGGACAGGTCTTGTCCGTATATGGCAACAGTTCTCCATTTTTGGTCTAGCCTGGCTCTTATTAATGTAGAGGATAGAACGAGGAATCAGTTACAGGAAGGAAACCATTTTATCTGCATCATTAGCAATGGATCGTATATAGGAATTCAACTTGAGGCTCGGGTTTGTGTATAGGAATTTTTTCAACGTAGCTTAGATGTGGCACAAGTCTGAAATTATAGGACACCTAGTGAGGACTGAACTCACTACTTAATTGTAACTGTTCTAGTGAGACAGGTTTGCTAACCAGTCCACTATGTGGAGGGGACTAACGTGTGTGTGTGTGTGTGTGTGTGTGTGTGTGTGTGTGTGTGTGTGTGTGTGTATGTATGTATGTGTGTGTGTATGTATGTGTGTGTGTGCGTGTGTGTGTGTGAATATGAACATGCCTGTCTTTTTTCTTACATTTTTCTCTTTCTTTAATTTTTATTATTCTTTCTCTATTCATTTCGTATAAATAAGAAAAATAAGTGAATGGCGACCCTTAAATGTTCTGTGTGCAACATGGATAACACTTCTTCTGGTCGAAGTTCCTTGTCTCTCAAAGAATATTTCCTGGTTAGCGGAAATTGGTAAAAAATAACCGAAAAAATAGACACGCAACAAATAAGGTTAACCCTTGACAGGCAGATTAAGAAAGACATGCCCGGCATTAGCGTCAACCCTTAAACTTTGGAATGGAGCCAAGCGATTTTTTGGGGGTCAGGTAAGGATTTGAATAAAGAATGTTTGCTTGAAGCTAAAAAAATAATCTCTGTCCGAATGGCTCTAATAATTGCAAATGTTTATAAGTACTAAACAGCAGAAATCTGAGAAAAAGAAAGAAGACGTAGAAAATGAAAGAGAGAGTAAAGGGGGGAAACGATAAAGAAAATAAAGGAAAAGGAATGGAAAACGTTGATAGAATTGTGAGAGAAAATATCAATAGCAAAGAAGGACGGAAAGAAAGAAAGAAAAAAGAAAAGAAAACGAAAAAAAGAAAGACGAGAGTTATAAAAAGAATGGAAGAAAGACTGGTAGTATAAAAAGAAAGAAAAAAAGAAAGAAAAAAGAAAGAAAAAAGAAAGATAGATGAATGGTACAAAAAAAGAAAGTACGGACTAAAATGAAATAGCAAAAGAAAGAAAGAAAGAAAGAAAGAAAGAAAGAAAGAAAGAAAGAAAGAAAGAAATATATAAAAAGAGAGACGGGTTTTACCAAAGGAAAGAAATGGAGAAATAAAAAATAAATAAATAAATATGGATGGGTGCTATAGAAAGAATGAAAGAAAGAAAGACGAAGGGTATAAAAAGAAAGAAAGAAAGTACGAACTAAAATGAAATAGAAGAAAGAAAGAAAGAAAGAAAGAAAGAAGAAACTGATGATAGTTGAAAGATGAAAAACAAAAAACAACCATCAGGAGTCTGTGAAAAAGAAGTAAAAGAAAGAAAGAAAGAAAGAAAGAAAGAAAGAAAGAAAGAAAGAAAGAAAGAAGGAAATCAAGCAAGAAAAATTAAGAAAGAAAGTAAAATGAAATATTTTAAAAAAAACAATTAACATGTACCTGCAACCTAATGTAAAACATCAAGAAAATAAAAATAGGAAAAAGTGAACACATGCTGACTCAAGGAAAATATCATTAAACCAAGTTATATTGACTTACAGGCAGAACATTTACTATAGCATTCGATATTTACTGGGTGACTCATCTTTCCTTAGACCCACCCAAGTAAAAACTAAACTCAATTTAGCAAATAACTATGATATATTGGCCTCAACAATTGGCTTTATTTATAAATACGATCCTCACCAGGTGCCTCACCTCTGGTATATTTCGCCAAAAACCAGTCTTACGTATAAATGTATATTGTTGAACGGTCAGCCTCAGCGAAAATAATAAAAATAATATATTGGCTTGCAGACAGAAGATTACAAGTGAATCGCTCCTCACTGTGTGCTTCCTTTCCGTATTCCTATGCAAAACGCTGAGCTCAGCTTAGTACAATATATATATATATATATATATATATATATATATATATATATATATATATATATGTAACAAAATTATTGGTAATCCGTATATTCCAAAGAGGATATAGATCCGTTGAGAGCTCTATGTCGAAGACAGAGCCAAAATTATAATATAATGAAAAGCTTAAAAAAACATAAGTAATATTTATTTCATTGAAGTCGATAAAAACAGCTTCAAATCTTCAGACCTGTAAACCAAATGAAAAAGGAAAAATACACTGCAGGTTTAAAAATTAAGAATAGTGATTTCATATTGAGAGAATGGGGGGTGGGAAGATGTAAATTTAATATAGTGTAGGAAGGGGGAGAAAAAGAAATGGTGTATATACATGACAGTGAGAAAAAAAGTTCGTCTCAGCTTAAATTTTTCCATACATATATATATATATATATATATATATATATATATATATATATATATATATATATATATATATATATATATATGAAAAAGACAACAGGAAAAACTATTCTTAGCCGACGCGTTTCGGACTCTGAGTGACTTTATCAAGGCAATATCAGAAGACGAAATACATCGTCTTAGAATAGGTTTTCCTCTTGTTTTATTTTTTAAATGCCTTTTGTTCCTTTACCGATACACTTTTTTTCCTTTTTGTGGTCAGTATCACTCTATGCAAGGTAGTAACGACACTAAGACACTAAGGGTTACAGTTGTAGGAGAATTAGGAACAGAAACATTAATAAGAACGGGAAGAGAAAAGAGTAATCAGGAGGAACATACATAGCGATTAACATTGTTTTTAAATATGTGCAAAGTTTGCTGAAAAGAATGGAGCCAGACGGGAATTCCACAAGCAAGAAATAGAAGAAAAGAAACGGTTAACATAGAATTAAGGCTAAATCTCGGCAGATCAAATCTAAGATGATGAGATCTCGACGCCCGTCTAGTGCTGCGCTTAAATTTTAAAAAGTCTAGATACCATAGCTCACTAAAAAATTACCATGAAAGTATTTATAGAAAAGACACAGTAGGCAAGGGACTGAAGCCGAGCCGCCACATCAGAACTAATAATGTTGCTGATTCTAGTTTGGGTCTTATCAAGGAGATCAAGTTAAAAAGCAAGGTCACCGGGCCATATGTGGCAGCAAAATTCTAAGCATGATCGAATAGTGGACTTATAGATAGGTTGTGGAGAGAAAAATTGTCTCGAACAAAACAGGGAAACGATTTCAATCTATCTGGAAATAATTCACACACACACACACACACACACACACATATATATATATATATATATATTTGGTTGGATAGATGTGAGTTTGTGACCCTGGGTTTCACGCTTTAGCAACCAAATATGTTAGCTCTATCTCTGATATTGAGCGCTTTCTATATAAGTACCATATATATATATAAATAATTATACATATATATATTTATTTATATTTATATACACTTTTTCATATATATATATATATATATATATATATATATATATATATATATATATATATATAATATTCCTATAGCACTAAATACATACATAAAACAATGCATAGATTCAGTTAAAATTAAAGCAAAATACATCCTTGATAAGAGCTAAAATTATCGCCCAAAACGCTTGTAAAACATTCGGACAAATTTTGATATAATTTATACGAACACAAAAGAAATTATATAAAAAAAACCTCAGCCAACACATCTTGTCAGTCATTTTAGACGAAACATGCCTATATATATATATAAAGAAATGGGCAAAGTCCGACAATTTATTTATTAAAGACATTCTTATGTTTAACGTTCTTTTTTTATAGATACAAGTATTTAAGTAAATGCTCTGTTTATGATAAACAGTATTAAATAACATTATAACGAATGTCCGAGAAATTTTCATAGAAAATATTCGTCCTTTAACAGGATTCGAACCTGCATCCTATACGGAACCGTCATTTACGCTGACGTGCCTTACCGATCGGCCACAAAGAAGCGTTCGGTTGGCAAGGCCGAATTTACTGCTTATAAACTTCAATCTTCCATGAATCTCGTACATTCATAACTGCTCTGGCGTATCAAATGTAAACAAATGACGTCATATATTAAGAAATGGACAAAGTCCGACAATTTATTTATTAAAGACATTTTTATGTTTAACGTTCTTTTTTATAGATACAAGTATTTAAGTAAATGCTCTGTTTATAATAAACGTTCAGGCCGGTAAATGTTATTTAATACTGTTTATTATACACAGAGCATTTACTTAAATACTTGTATCTATAAAAAAGAACGTTAAACATAAAAATGTCTTTAATATATATATATATATATATATATATATATATATATATATAACTATACTGTCTCGAAAAAACCTTCGAATTTTTGATTTGCCAATAATCAAATCTATCTCGAAGGAAAAAAAAGTTTTAAAAAAGAAATAGGTTTATCTATAATATATATATATATATATATATATATATATATATATATAGATTGATATATAGGTTTATCTATAATTTATTTACATATATATATATATATATATATATATATAAGTTTATCTATAATATATATATATATATATATATATAATTTATCCACACAAAAGAAAAAAAATAATTTAAAAAAAAAACAAGAGATATTCAATAAAAATATTCACCGTAGTACCTGATCAGTCTGTTTTAATGAAACTTGTATAAATGAGGGATTGTTTCCCAAATAATTATATATATATATATATATATATATATATATATATATATATATATATATATATATATATATATATATATATATATATATATATATATATATCGTTGAATGGTCAGTCTCAGAATAACGCAAAAGATGATATACAATGAAGTTATTATTTGTTAATTCTTTGCTTATTGGATACCTCTTATCTTTGTGCTTTCGCTAATACTATGATCCGTTTATCTAATAAATATATATTGATAAATGATCAGGCTCAGGGAAGATGTCTTACACCCAAATAAATTAGGTGATATTTTGGGTTCAGAAATTTCAGGAACTGTTGTCGGAAAAGCGGAACAAGTGATAGCAATGAGTTCAGATGTGCAAACTGAGTTGAACCGCACTAAAATAGAATTAGAATGTGTCATATAAAAACAATAAAATGTTTTCTACTTAAATCGTTGGTCCGTCGCCCAAGTGACTCGCGCAATCAGTCTGTTTTGCATTGATGCTACCGACGCCTACTTCCACCCCACACAAGCCACATTCATCAAATCTAATGGAGTCGGGGGCGCACTTCTAATTCTGGAATTTAGATTTGCTTAATTGCTGCATTACTTTTTTTTTCTTTTTCTGTTCACTTTTCTTTCTTCCTTTCTTATAAAAAAAAAAAAAAACTTCTTTTTTTTACCCGTTTTCTTTCTTTTATTTTTTTCATTTCTTTCTTTCTATCCTTCTTTCGAAAACCTTTTTTTTCGCGCTTTTTCTTTCTTTCTTTTATCTTTTTCATTTCTCGTTCTTCTTTTATAACGAAAAACATTTTTCGCTCTTTTTTACTTATTTTTCTTCTTTCTTCCTTTTACCTTTCTCATTCCTTTTTTTACTTCATTTCTTACGAAAAAATTTATTTTGCTCTTTCCCCCTTTTCTTTCATTCTTTATTTCTCTCATTCTTTTTTTCCTTTCTTTTATATTGCCGTCTTTATTTCTTCCTTCTTTTTTTCTTTTTTAATACTTTCTCTTTTTTATGGTTCTATTCATCTTTCTTTCTTACTTTATTCGGTTTTCTTTCTTTACTTTCCTTTTTCTTTTATCTCTACAATTCCTTTCTTCATTTCTTTCGTCAAATTATTTCTATTCTTTCTTTCTTTCTTCTTTTCTTTCTTTCTTTCTTTCTTTCTTTCTTTCTTATGTCAAACTTATTTTCCCGGTTTTTTTACACACTTTATCTTTTTTATTTCTTTCCTTTTTTTCCTTTCTGTTTTCTTTTTATCTTGCGTAAAACTTCTTTATTCTTTCCTTCATTTCATTCTTTTTTTCTTCCTTCCTTATGTCAAATATCTGTTGACGGTTTCCTTTACACTCCTTATATTTATTTCTTTAATAAGTCCTGGGTATGACGATAAACTACATCCGGCAGCATGTTGATAATCCGTTAAGCAAATCAACAAATTATCATACTCCCCAATATCATACTCTTACGAATCCAATCATGTCATTTGAAACATTCAGCTAGTATATGATTAAATGACTCATCAGCTTAACCACACATTCTGCATTTGCTTTCTTCTTGTGAGCTGTTTGCACTGGCCTTAATTGCAATCAATTTTCCAGTTTGCTTCTGTGGTAGAACCAAAACAGACACTTTTCTTCTCTTCAGAAAACCATATGTTACCTAAAGCCACCTTTCAGTTCCAGTAATTGTCTTTGTCCACTGAAAAACTGTATGTTAAAGATCAAAAACAAAATCTTACTAACGAACGAGAATAAAAAAAATGTAATCAGGAGGACAGCAGATTGCGATTGACATTGCATTTAAATCTTTCAAGATTAAAGTTGTCTGGAAAGCATGGAATCGGAAGGAAGTTCCACAAGCGAGAAGCGCGAAAAAAGAAACTACTAGCATAGAACTTGCGGTTACATATGGTGTGTTACAATGACGTAGTGGATAGAAATTCTCTTCTTGAGACATGGGGTCAATAAAATTTACAATTTAAGAACTTTTCGGAGAATCCTCGCTGAGTAAATGATGGCAGTTTTCTTGAATTCTACAATATTGACCTCAATTCCACTTCTCTGTGAATGCATTTTTTGTTGTTTTATATGTGGTACTCATTTTTTCCCCATATTTCATAGCTTCTTCAGTTCCCTATCCAGACATATTTCAATCTTTTCAGTTTGTATCATATTGAACAACAAAATCAATAATTTGACATTAACTATTTTTCTTATCTATAAAAAAAAATATGGTCGGGTTTTCGTGTTTTAATCAATGACATGATCTGTCTGGATTAAGAAATCCCATAATATCTTGCGATTCATTTTCTGTTACTGCCTCTGGCTAATGTTTATATCAATTCTCTTTTACAATGAATCCAAACTTACATAAATCTAAATAGATTATTCTACCAATCCAATCATATCGTTACTTTCACTCCTTCTGTGCCAACTTGTAACATTCAGCGAGTATGTGGTTAATTGTCTCATCATCTTTTGACCATGCATCTTACATTTGCTTTCTTCTTGTGGTTTATCTATCCTAGTCTTGTTTACAGTTATTCTGATGACATGCTCCTGTGCTGCAACTATAAGTAACAAGGTTTCTCTCTTTAGAAAAAACATTTTTTACACCCAAATCCACCTTTTAATAATTTCTGTCTCTGTCTGCTCAAAAAAATGACCATGAACCTTTTTTTTTGCTTTTAACTTGTTATGCCGCTTCTCGTTATAATACTTCTTTGCTACAATCACTCGTACAATATTTGGCGCATTCAAATCGCCATCTACTCTTCGCGCAGGTGCTAAAAACCAATATTTGTTATTGTTGTACTTCTTCTATTCCAACTTGGGACATTCACCGAATATGTCCACACATCCAGCATTTGCTTTCTTTTGATTTGTCTCTCTAAGTTTTGATTACATTCGTTCTGATAACCTGTTCCAGTACTGCAAATATAAGTGACAATTATTATTATTATCATTGTATTTGCTATAATCTTGCCAGCATGTAATTTTAAGTGCCTAATTACCAAGTCCTGTCCGGGGTTTATGAGTAAAAAGAGCACTGTAGGTGAATTATCCCTGCACATCTGGGAGGTTTCGTTTAGATGGAGAAGGTTTTGTGGATGATATTTGCAGTTCCGCACAGTAATATTTTGAATTATAATTATTTATAATTAGCTTAAAAACAGCACTCCGTACGGACTTTTAACCTAGCTTCTGCCGAGGGATAATTGAACCTCTGGCCTAGAACTAAATTGAACTCTAGATCAGACTAGAAAAACAGCAATCATAATTTGAAGAAATAACAAAAATAATAATTTATCAATTCACTCCATAAAAGATCAAAACCTAATTTTAAATCTGATTCAAATTATAAGTCTAATCCTGGTCAAAAAATTTGGGCCGAAAGTTCGATTTGGACCGAAGTCCGATTTTGAACGAAAGTCAGATATGGGCCGAAATGACAATTTGGGCCGAAAGTTTGATTTGTACCGAGAGGCCAATTTAGACAGGAAACCCGATTTGGGTCGAAAGTTCGATTTTGATCGAAAGTCCGATTTGGGCTGAAAGGTTAATTTTGGGCGAAAGTCTGATCTGGACCGAAAGGCCAATTTGGGCCGGAAGGTCAATTTGGGCCGGAAGGTCAATTTGGGCCGAAAGTCCGATTTGGACCAGAAAAGCCAATTTGGGCCGAAAGTACGATATAGGTCGAAAGGCTGATTTCTTTATATTTTCTTTAATTTCTGTTTCATTTCTCTGTTGTGTTTATTTATTACTTCCTCCTCTTCTATCCGATGTCTCTCTACTTTTAATAAAGAAATATTTTACATTTGTCCCCAAATATTAGCATTCTATCTGATTCTACCTCCGTCTTCCAAAATTTGATTTTTATTAATGGAAAGTGGCGAATATAGTCGACATTAAATTAACACAGAGGTTTAACAAAATTCCCAAAATGTTTGAATTTCTTTAATATCTTTTATTTTTTTCACATTTTTTATCGGAACGCTGGGATCATTTTCACATTCTTCTACCGTTAAGCAGAGTAGATCGTTATAATAGACGTTGCTTTAATATTGCACCACATCTGCTTGAGTGACATTTTGACATGAACGACGCCTTATCGATTTGATCACGGAAATCCATCAGACTCGGGGGGAAAGAAAAGTAACTGAAAGAAGAAGAAAAAATTATGAAAGAAGTAAAAGAAAAAGCAGAAAGAAAACATTAGGAAAGAAGAAAAATCTAAAAAAGTTTAAAGAGACGGTAGAGGCTGAAAATTATGAATGAAAAAGAAAAAAGCGACATTAAAAAAGAAGACAGACGAGAAGAAAAAAGATTATTATAAAGGAAGAAGAAAAAAATAACCAAAGATTTTAAAGAAAATAAGAAGACAAATAAATAATAAATAAATAAAATTTCTTACAAATTTGGTTGTATTCTTCTTAATAGAACGAAAGTTATAAGAAAAAAAAATAGATTGAAGATTATGAATGATAAGAAGTAAAGGAATCATGTTTATCAAAGGTAAGAATGAAAATAAAGAAACAGAAGAAGGAGTAGAAGAAACCAAGGAAAAGACTTTGAAAGAAGAAGAAGAAGATGAATAAAAGAAGACGATAAAAAAGAAAAGATGATAAGGAAAATAATGTAGAAGGTGAAGAAGAAGATGATGATGATGAAGAAGAAAGAAGAAGAAGAAGAAGAAGAAGAAGAAGAAAAAAAGAAGTTGAAGATGAAGAATATGATGAAGAAGATGATGAAGAAAAAGTTAAAAAATATGAAGAAGAAGAAGAAGATAATGAAGAAGGATAAGCTGAAGAAGAAGACGTAGAAGATGAAGGAGAAAAAAAGACGAAGTAGAAGAAGATGAAGAAGAATATGAAAAAGTTGATGATGAAGAAGAAGCAGAAAATGAAGAAGAAAAAGAGAAAGAAGAAAAAGATGAAGAAGAAAAAATGAATAAAATGAAAAATAAGAAGAAGATGTAAAAGTTGAAAAAGAAGAAGATTATGAAAAAGAATAAGACGAAGAAGAAGAAGAAAAAGAAGATGAAGGAAAAAAGATGAAGCAGAAAAAGACGACGAAGGAAAAGATGAAGAAGAAAAAGAAGATGAAGAAGAAGGTGATGAAGAATAAGAATAAGATGAAGAATAAAAAGTTGAAGGAGAAATTAAATACACTATAGAATCATACAACGAAATGCAAATCGATAAAGAACGCAAGGAAAGAATGTTAATCCAACGAAAAAAAAAAAATACTCACAAGCAAACCGGAAACGGAAGAAATTGTGGCTGTTTTAATAAAGAAGGAACGAATAAAAATCAACAAAAATCAGGAAAAAGGAATCAATGAAACATCAAGAGATTATTATTATTATTATTATTACTATTATTATTATTATTATTTACTCTTAATAGTTGCTGTAATAATAGTTATAGCAAATAAAAATAAAGAAAACGATGGAGACTAGAGCGGGAAGAACTTGGAAGGAAAAATGTAGAACTTAGAGTAAACACCAGATTTCCCTGCCAATGAGATGGTGAAATTCAAGTGGGTTTTCAGGCAGGAACTGTTTCAATTCAGCGCTGAAAACAACTCCACATGTTTTTGACTCTTTTCGCTGAGTCGATTCGGAAAGCGGCCGGTGATTTTATTGGCCGGTTTTGACAGATTCGAGGGTCATTAATTAGCGCTATCCTTCTTCGGTCAGCCGCAGCCCTTCTATAAGATTTTGGCTACTATACAGAAATAGTCGCCTTTGCTTCATTGACCACTGTCGGTCAACTAAGCCAGTTTTCTTTTTCTTTTAACCTCTTTTTTTATTTTTTGCTAAGATTCTTCGTTCTTTCAGATCAAGATTCCTTGAACTCGTCTTCATACCGTTTCCACCTCGGACAAGGAAAGAACATAACTCTGTTTCATTATAAAAGTGATGTATATTTACTTTTATTTGGTACACTTGAAATCCCTCCGACGCCAACCGCGGTTTTTTTTTTTGTGGGGGTGGGTAGTTGGAATTGGTTCATGCTACTTTCTAAATTAATTTATATTATCTTCGAGTAGATGTCTTTAAGAAAACTGTTAGACGTTTGGAGCAACTTTTCAAATATTTTTTTATTACTTCTGCCTTTTCCTTCTTACTTTTTCTCGCATCCATTTCTACTTTCAGTTTTTCATTCAATTCACGATTCTTTCTCCAATATCGATTCCAGTCGGTTAATTACTTTGGATCAGCCACGGTCTGAGAATAGATATAAGTTTCATAATAGTTCTATCTATCTATCTATCTATCTATCTATCTATCTATCTCTGGCCGTTCACATGTAACTATCGGCCTATCTATCTCCGTCTATTCATATCTATCTATCTATCTATCTATCTATCTATCTATCTATCTATCTATCTATCTATCTATCTATCCCATTCTTTTTCTATCTATCTATCTATCCCATTCTTTTCCTGTACATCCATCTATCTATCCATCTATCTATCCATCTATCTATCTATCTATCTATCCCATTCTTTTTCTATCTATCTATCTATCCCATTCTTTTCCTGTACAT
Source organism: Acanthosepion pharaonis (assembly GCA_903632075.3). Lineage (NCBI taxonomy): Eukaryota > Metazoa > Mollusca > Cephalopoda > Sepiida > Sepiidae > Acanthosepion > Acanthosepion pharaonis. Next base: position 3,355,566 of record CAHIKZ030004391.1, on the reverse strand, counting down.
CTATCTATTCATTCATCCATCCATTCATCTATCTATCTATCCATCTATCTATCTATCTATCTATCTATCCCTATCCCATTTTTTTTCTATCTATCTATCCCCATTCTTTTCCGGTACATCTATCTATCTATCTATCTATCTATCTATCTATCTATCTATCTATCTATCTATCCAATTCTTTTCCTGTACATCTATCTATCTATCTATCTATCTATCTATCTATCTATCTATCTATCTATCTATCCCATTCTTTTTCTATCTATCTATCTATCTATCCCATTCTTTTCCTGTACATCTATTCATCCATCTATCTATCTATCTATCTATCTATCTATCTATCTATCCCATTCTTTTTCTATCTATCTATCTATCCCATTCTTTTCCTGTACATCTATCTATCTATCTATCTATCTATCTATCTATCTATCTATCTATCTATCTATCTATCTATCCCATTCTTTTTCTATCTATCTATCTATCCCATTCTTTTCCTGTACATCTATCTATCTATCTATCTATCTATCTATCTATCTATCTATCTATCTATCTATCCCATTCTTTTTCTATCTATCTATCTATCCCATTCTTTTCCGTGTACATCTATCTATCTATCTATCTATCTATCCATCTATCTATCTATCAATCCATCTATCTATCTATCCCATTTTTTTCTATCTATCTATCTATCCCATTCTTTTCCTGTACATCTATCCATCTATTCATCTATCTATCTATCATCTATCTATCTATCTATCCCATCCTTTTTTTTCTATCTATCTATCTATCCCATTCTTTTCCTGTACATGTATCTATCTATCTATCTATATCTATCTATCTATATATCTATCTATCTATCTATCCCATTCTTTTTCTATCTATCTATCTATCCCATTCTTTTCCTGTATCATCTATCTATCTATCTATCTATCTATCTATCTATCTATCTATCTATCTATCTATCTATTCATCCCATTCTTTTCTATCTATCTATCTATCCCATTCTTTTCCTGTACATCTATCTATCTATCTATCCATTTATCTATCTATCTATTCATCTATCTATCTATCTATCCCATTCTTTTTCTCTATCTATCTATCCCATTCTTTTCCTGTACATCTATCTATCTATCTATCTATCTATCTATCTATCTATCCATTCATCCCATCCCATTTTTCTATCTATCTATCTATCCCATTCTTTTCCTGTACATCTATCTCTCTATCTATCTATCTATCTATCTATCTATCTATCTATCTATCTATCTATCCCATTCTTTTCATCTATCTATCTATCCCATTCTTTTCCTGTACATCTATCTATCTATCTATCTATCTATCTATCTATCTATCTATCTATCTATCCATATCTATCTATCCCATTCTTTTTCATCTATCTATCTATCCCATTCTTTTCCTGTACATCTATCATCTATCTATCTATTCATATCTATCATCTATCTATCTATCTATCTATCTATCCCATTCTTTTCTATCTATCTATCTATCCCATTCTTTTCCTGTACATCTATCTATCTATCTATCTATCTATCTATCTATCTATCTATCTATCTATCTATCCCATTCTTTTCATTCATCCATCTATCCCATTCTTTTCCGGTACATCTATCTATCTATCTATCTATCTATCTATTCATTCATCTATCTATCTATCTATCTATCTATCTCTATCCCATTCTTTTCTATCTATCTATCTATCCCATTCTTTTCCTGTACATCTATCTATCTATCTATCTATCTATCTATCTATCTATCTATCTATCTATCTATCCCATTCTTTTTCTATCTATCTATCTATCCCATTCTTTTCCTGTACATCTATCTATCTATCTATCTATCTATCTATCTATCTATCTATCTATCTATCTATCTATCTCTGGCTGTTCATATGTATCTATCTGCCTATCTATCTTCGTCTGTTCGCATCTATCTATATATCTATTCTTCTATGTTTTTTCATATTTTATATATATCTCTAGCTGTTCATATGTATATATCTGCCTATCTCCCTCTTCATATCTATCTATCTATCTTCATTCATCTATCTATCTATCTATCTATCTATCTATCTCCGACTGTTTCATAAGCATGTATCGGCCTATCTTTCTCTCTTCATATCTATCTATCTATATCTATTCATCTATCTATCTATCTATCTATCTCCGACTGTTTCATAAGCATGTATCGGCCTATCTTTCTCTCTTCATATCTATCTATCTATCTATCTATTCTATCTATCTATCTATCTATCTATCTATCTATCTATCTCTGGCTGTTCATATGTATCTATCTGCCTATCTATCTTCGTCTGTTCGCATCTATCTATATATCTATTCTTCTATGTTTTTTCATATTTTATATATATCTCTAGCTGTTCATATGTATATATCTGCCTATCTCCCTCACTTCTATATCTATCTATCTATCTATCTATCTATCTATCTATCTATCTATCTATCTATCTCCGACTGTTTCATAAGCATGTATCGGCCTATCTTTCTCTCTTCATATCTATCTATCTATCTATCTATCTATCTATCTATCTATCTATCTATCTCCGACTGTTTCATAAGCATGTATCGGCCTATCTTTCTCTCTTCATATCTATCTATCTATCTATCTATCTATCTATCTATCTATCTATCTATCTATCTCAGAAATCATAATTTAATCTATCCGCGGATATTTTTTTATTTCTCCGAATTATTCCCCTGCATTTCCACCCAAAATAATTCTCCTTAACAAAAATCCCACGTTTCATGGCTCCTCACAATCTTCGGCACCTTGTTACGTCGAATTCAAATTGCAGAGTCACTTTGACAGCCACACGCCGGCGCCGGCAGATCAACTAAGTATTCGCACCCAATAACGATAAGTACGTGTGTCTCTGGCCGACCAGATTCTGTTACCGATGCCACCAGAATATGAAGTGCAGTCAACAGTATTTCCAAATAACAATGCCTGGATCACTTGACTTGGTTTTGTGTTGTTCATTCGCCATGTTTGGCCCAGCCAGGAAAATGGAGATGCCAAGCATTGAGTAGAGGC
>CAHIKZ030004391.1:3320000-3350000 GCA_903632075.3 Acanthosepion pharaonis | reverse complement strand
GAACTAAAAAAACTCTAGTAGAAAGAAAGAAAAAGAACTAAGAAAGAAAAAAAAACAACGAAAGAAACATAGAGAAAAAGAGAACGTTCCAAGTACAGCACGTGTTGCACCGACCAGTGAGAAAAATGCATTGTTTGCTAAAGAGCTTGAACAGCGACTTAGCAAGGCTGTTGAGAACAAGACCGGTACCCTGAAGAAGACACCAGCACCGAAACCCCCTGAACCGCCACCTCCTTTACCGGACAGTGAAGGAACAGAGAATACTTTTATATAAGGAAGAAAGAAAGTAACCCTGAATAACTGATAAGAATCTGGAAATGAAGAAACCCTGTTAGAAAGAAAGAAAGAAAGAAAGAAAGAAAGAAAGAAAGAAAGAAAGAAAGAAAGAAGGAAGTGATAAGAATCCAGAAAGAAAGAAACCTTGGCAGTAAGAAAGAAAGAAACCCTGTCAGAAAGAAAGAAAGAAAGAAAGAAAGAAGTGATAAGAATCCAGAAAGAAAGAAACCCTGGCAGTAAGAAAGAAAGAAATAAAGAAAGAAAGAAAGAAAGAAAGAAATAAAGAAAGAAAGAAAGAAAGAAAGAAAGGCCACTTGAAAAAGTTTAAAAATAAGATAGTATCTAGGATACTTTCTTAAAGGATATAGTATTTGGAATGATGAATTGTCGTAAAATTCATGGTTTGGTCTAATATGTTTTAAAACTATCATATAACAAAACAAATTGCTTCTAAATTTAATGCCTCCAAAAAAAAAAAATTCTCTCACATAGAAACTTTCCTGTCCACCATCAAAATGGCTGATGCTAGACTCACAGCTTCTGCTTGGCTACATGTTTTCAACTGACTTGAAGAGAAACGACTACATCGAATCAATAGCTACATCTACTGCATGGAAAGTTGGGTCACTGGGCCGTGCCAGAAGTTTTACTCGGCACAGTATAACTTGCGCCTTTACAAATCTGCGATTCGTCCCTGCATTGAATATCTGGTCTAGTTCTCCTATTATGCATCTCGAGGTTTTTGAAAAATTCCAAAGTCCATCCCACAAAATATTTAATATGTAAAATTCACTAAACCTACTGATTTTTTTTTTTTTTTTTTTTAGATTTTCAGATGTGATTTTTAGCCATCATGACATCATTTGTCGTAAGAATCACTGAAAAAACCCTTTGAGAAAGAGAACAGGTTAAAATCCTTTTCTACCAGCTCCACTGTCTTCCTAAATGAACAATGGTGAGAGGAAAAAAGATCATTCAGGCCATTAATAATGATACCAACATTCATACTCTGCTTTCCATCTTCAAAGTCCACTCAAGAACCATCAAGAGAACGGTGAATAAGTTTAAAAAAGAGGGAACATTAGAGAGGTAAATTGGATCAGGAAGTCACAACAAGAAGAGGGATCATCATTTCAAATTAGAGATAAAGAGTTCAATTAGAAAAAGATCCATGTCAATTCATAAGATGTTTGGCACGTCAGAGAGGGTTTGCAGCTATGACAATCCAAAAAGCAGTGAAAAACACTTGAAAAAGAAATCGTTTGTGAAACCTGTGGGGCAGCTTTTTACTTGGGTACAGAAATATATATTGGAAGATAATCCTGGAATTATATATATTTATTTCAGTGCTTCATGAGCTTCCAATCCTTCCGATTAACATGCCATTTTCGTTTAGGATCTATTTCGCCACGATACTTCTGTTAAGCTAAGAGTAATTGTACATTCTTATTGCTCAAAGTGGAATCCAATAGAGTTATAAAAACCACAAGGAGAATTCCAGTAAGATATGTTTAATCATTTCTAAGATACAACGGTTCAAAGCTGAATCTAAGAAATAGAAAATTTTGCTTTTGGACGATTTGGACAATTTTGCTGTTACACAGTCAGTCTCTCTCTCTCTCTCTCTCTCTCTCTATCTATCTATCTATCTATCTATCTATATATATATATATATATATATATATATATAGTGAGTGTCTCTTCCCGACTTTGGGGATTATAAATATTTACATCTTTCCTTCCTTTCTAGCTCTTAGTTGATTAACTATTCTTCCCGACCGTTTACACCAGTTCATTAGTTTATTCGTTGTTTTTTCTTTCACTAAGTCCTTTGAGTGGCAATATCTCCAAGCCTCTTTCTCCTTAAGTATTCCAACATTTTCAGATGATTTTTTCAGATTCAAATTATCAACATTATGCCTCTTAATTCCTTGGGGTACATAGGGCCCCAACAACACCCTCTCCAACGGACGCGGTTACGGGCGATCCTCTTCAGCTCGGCACATATAGTGCTGGCTGCCTTCTTGGGGAATTTTTATCAGCATGGATCATACACTCTACTTTGGAGGATTCTTCTTCAGGCTTGTCGTTGTTTGAAGATATCGTTGAGGTTTCTGTAACAAGCTAGTTTTTTTTTTTTAAATGAGTAGGTTGTTAGCTTATGGCACAACCCCCAATCTGAAGGACCAGTGTGTGTCTTTCGTCTTGCTCCTACCCCACAGAATTTTTGGTTAGTTGAACCTGCTAAGCGCCGATGTCCTCGCCCACATAGCTCTGCGGGTCGCTAAGGCACGCAAGCCGTCCTACCACGTCAAGCCGACACATCATCAGGACGGGGTTTAGAGTATGTGTCCTCATTGTTTTCCTTCTCTTTCAAACGTCATCGTTGCTCAAATATTCCGTACATATTATAATCATCATCCTCTTGACTAAAGTCTCTTCTCCTTCTTTGATGAAATTCTTCATGAATAATAATAATAATAATAATAATAATAATAACTCTCTTGAAATATTTTTATATCGGGGTGATATCCAGCGTGGAATACTTATGTCTTTAGTTTAGATTGGGTGGGCCATTGTCTGCAATGGAATGAAACTGTAAGAAACTAATCTGAACATCCCCCAGACCCGAATACGGAGATAGTATCTAAGACTTTACAGAAAAAAACAATCAAAGCTATTCACCCAGACATCATCATCAAAGACATCAAAATCAGAATATGCTTTCTTATTGACCCGACAGTTTCTGCTGATTTTAATGTACAGGAATCCCTCGATTAGTGCGACTAATGTCTACATTAAAAGAAACGCACTAATCGAAAACGCATTAATCAACTTCTAGGAAATGATGTAATTTGTACTTCAAATTTTAGTCTCATTCACAATTAATTTCTAATTTGTGTACTTTTAATTATAATATAGGTACATATTTTCTATTTTTGGAAATATCATATTAATAAATTTGTTAACCTGAAAATTTTATTTATAATCATTCCCAAGTAAATGCAACATCTTTTATATTTCGATATTTCTGTAAATTCTGGATCTAATTAAATCGTCCATTTTTTTAAATAAAAAAATCAGAAATTTCCTTTTAAGAATCTTAAAATAAACATGAAAAAAATCAAAATATTCAAAGAATTTTAATAGAGACAAATATTCAAATACGTATTTTTATTATCGGCTTATATCATAAAATGTATCTATTTATAACCGACCATTTTTAAAACACTACTGCGATTACTTAACGTAATACTTGACAAACAAAATAGTTAAACATTTTTAAATTTTAGAAAATTTTCAATTAATCGGTAATTATAAAAAAAATGGTTAGTCTGAAGAATCTTTTACTGCACTAACCGATTATTATGTATGCACTAATCGAATTTTGATATATACAAATTTTAGCGCACTAATCGAATGTGCATTACTCGAGAGATTCCTGTATCTGAAGATCTTCAAAAATCTATCAAAATATAAAGATCTTGAAGTGGATATCTAAAAAATGTGGCACATGAGGACATCAATAATTTCATTTGTAGTTGGAGCCCTCGGACTGATTCAAAATGTTTCCGACAAAGTCATTATGCCTTAAAGAAATACAAAAATTGTACTCTACTCTGTACAGCTCACACATTATGAAGGCCTTTATCTATATAAAATGTGTGCGATATTAGTGTTTATTTTTTTTCTGTTGTTTTTTGGTTTTTTTTTAAAAACAATGATCAGTGGAAAAATGTCATGAAGCTATTATTGACCTTAGGTTTCTGGTTGGGCCCCGGAAGCAAATCTGTATGCAACAGAAAACGAAGGAAATAATAATTAAAATATTTTATTTTACAAGCAATGATCAGTGGAAGGTGTCATGAAGGCATTTCTGAGCTTAGGTCTGTGTCAGGGACCCGGAAGGAAATCTGTATACAACAGAAACCCAATGAAATAAAATGTGGCGTATGGGAACATCAACAATCCCTTTTGTAGTTGGAGCCCTAGGACTGGTTGGAAAAGATTGCAGGAGACTAATTGAAGGGATTCCTGGAAATCCATGCCTCAAGGAGATACAAAAATTGTTCTGACAAGTACAGCCCACACTTTACGAAGGGCTTTATCTATGATTTTTTTTTTTTTTTTTTTTTTTTTGTCAGTGGACCCGGAAGAAATAATGTAAACGCCATGAATGTAATTAATAATAATTAGAATAATACCAGTGGTAATAGGTGCACTTGGAATTATAAAAATGGAACAAAACAACACATTGACCCGAAAGAAATTGTGTAAACGCCAAGAAATTTGTCAAAGAAATAATAAAAAAAAAAAAAAAAAAAAAAAAATAATAAATAATAATAATAATAATAATAATAAATAATAATAATAATAAAATAGATAGCTAAGACGAATAATACAGACCAAAAACAGAAAGACGATGGCAAGATAAACAGAAGCTTGGCATAAACCGGCATGGCAATACTCTGCCCGTACCAAACAAGCTGACGTAGACAAAACACGTACCCATCAGTGGCTACGTAGTTCAGGGTTGAAAGCGAAAACTGAAGTTTATCCTTGCTGCGCAGGACCAATGCTTGCTAACTAAGAATTATCAAAGCACATATACTAAAATATTGTGTCAGCCCAAAATGCAGATTCTGTGATAAATATCCAGAAACGATAGATCATCTTGTATCAGGTTGTACGGTGTTGGCACCCACTGAATATAAAACCCGACATGACAGAGTGGGCCAATATCTGCACTGGAAAATCTGCAACTTCTACGGGAAGAAAACTGAAAGAAACTGGTATGAACACCACCCAGACCCGGTTACGGAGATAGAACCTGTTACATTTCTATGGGACTACACAATATACACTGACAGAACAATCAAGGCCAACCGCCCAGATATTGTTATTAAAGACCACAAACAAAAACGGTGCCTCCTTATTGATATAGCAGTCCCTGCCGACTGCAATGTATCTTTGAAGATATTCAAAAAGTTGTCAAAGTACAAGGACCTTGAAATAGAAATCGCGAAAATGTGGCATATGGGAACATCAACAATCCCTGTTGTAGTTGGAGCCCTAGGACTGGTTGGAAAAGATTCCAGTAGACTAATTGAAGGGATTCCTGGAAGTCCATGCCTCAAGGAGATACAGAAAATTGTTCTGACAAGTACAGCCCACACCTTACGAAGGGCTTTATCTATGTAATCTTTTTCTTTTTTTTTTTTTTGTCAGTGGAAAGTGTCATGACGCCATTTCTAACCTTAGGTCCCTGGGCGGGACCCGGAAAGAAATGTGTAAACGCCAGAAATCAAAGAAAATAATAATAATAATAATAATAATAATAATAACAGATCATGAAATGCCGTCATAACAACGCAGAATTGGTAGGTAGTGTGACTATAGCAGAAATCAAAATATAATAATAATAATAATAATAATAACGATAATTCTCTTTGCATAGCTGTTAAAGCGACTCGCTATTCATCAAGCTTTCCTGTAATGGAATGTGCATGAGTTCGAATCTTACTGACGGCGTATCGCTTATTTCTCAATGCGTGTTGTCCACCTAATGTAGTATTGACGATCTGCTTCAATCAAAAATCTTGTCGTAAATTAATAATGATAAACGCAGACTTGATATAGGTTGGCATGTCTTCTACAAAAACCAAGTCAAGTCAATAATTAGATCGGTATTCACTATAACTTAATATCCGACAAAGTTCGAAATATTTCAGAATTCTCAAAAGCGTTCATTTTAATTTCTGTTATGAATAACGATTTTTTTATTTATTTATTTTGTCGCATTTTCATTTTACATTAAACTTAATATTTCTCTCTTCAGTTTTTTTTGTTTTATTTTTTGTTTATTAATTGTCTCGTTCTTTCAATTATTCACATTTAAATATTTTAAATAACTTTTCAGAAATTTAAAACTCCCATTTCATTGCTGCTATTATTGTCCTCTTGTCGGCATCCTTGTTGGAATTTTCTTTTGATTTCCGTATTTAAATTCCAGTTACTCCTCTTCTGCCAGTAAGGACAAAAATCGCAAACTTCAAGAAAATTTTTAATTTCTCCCATTTGGAGACCACGGAAAATCTTCTAAAGTAATTTTACAAAATGCTTTTATCATTTTTTTTTCTTTTAGTCTTGAGACCCCTACCAACACCTTAGTTTTATTTAATCTTTTTAGCATTTCAAGATTTCAAAGGCAATTATTATTTTTGAAAACAATGTAAAAGATTTTGTTTATTGAAAACTGTGCCATCGAGGAAGAAGGTAATGCCAAATGTCGTGTCTTAACTCTGTTCGTAATAAGTGATTCGGGAAATGCTGTGTGAGCAGATTTATCTTCCAAAATGTTTCAAAAACAAATACACAGAATTTATTACTATTCTTTAGCTGAGTAAAGCGAAACGTTCCGCCAGAAAATTCGTCCAAACATTTTCCCGAACCACTTATCTAATTACGTAGAATTTCTTCTTTTTCTGTGTACCGCCGTTCATTACATGGGCGATCATGGCTCTTCAAATTTCCCTATCCTTTGTTGTTATACTGAAACATACCTATTCTATTGTTAATAGACTCTCCCACATAATAATTAGTAGTGGTGGCAGTCACCAGGGAGCTCAGTGAGTTGGTCTGATTTCAGTCTGAATTCGGACGACCGGCTGAACGGTTGAACTCTCTGCCTTCGGGTGGGGGGGAACCCGACCGAGGCTACGCCGAAGGGCGGAGTCTCTTTCAGGGAGGTAAACCGACCCTGAACCCGTTTATACGGGTTCAAAGGGCATATTTTTAGCCGAGCCCACAAGCTCGGAGATCCCACGTTAAACCGGCCTTGTGCCACAATATGCCCTCGTTGGGGGGTGACTAAATACCGCTCAGTGAGTTAGTGAATCAGTCGATGTCGGACATTAAAGTATCAACCACCACACCTAGATTGCTGCGTCATTAACAAGTTCCTAACGTTTTGTACGTCGAACCTTTTATAGGGCGGACAGTGAAATACAAGCCTCCACTGTGAAACTACTCTACAACATTTGTGACCATTATTAGTGTTTCGCCTTTTGCTAAAACTCCCACAGCAGGTTCTGCCATCTATTCACACAAACTGATCAGATATGTGGCACGATGTCTTCCCTTGTCTCTTCTCTTCAGTATGCCCTGTGGGTGTTAAATTCTGCAAGCCATCCTTCTTTATTATGCATCCAAGGAATTTTAATATCTCTTCCAGATCTGAACCTAAGTGTTCTTTTTGCTGCCATTTACATTAAGTCTTCTTTGTTCCCAACTTGCGTCGTCAATAGAATTCTTAGTATCCTTCTGTAGAACCACATTTCGGCTGACTTCAGATTTCTCCTTCATCTGTTGAGGGGTGGTGTACGCAATTCACTGCCATATAAGTGAACTGATATCGCATAGCAATCCACTACGATTTCCTTTGTTTCTCACAATACTTCTTCAGTTTCTTTGATAGAGTTTATACGCATTTCAAAGCAAGTTTAAGAGAGAGTTTTCAAGCCTTTAAAAATCAAAATTCGAAATTTTGAATGAATCTAGGGGTAAATAAACAATCTGTCTCTGATAGCGAATACACGGTTAGGTGACTTCTGAAGTTATCTTTCATGACTTTGTACATTAGAATATATCATGCGTTAAACCATTGACTGCACATATGATTTATAACAGGATATATTTTTAAAAAAAAACGTCTATAATTGCATCTACGAGGGCGATCTAAAAAGTTCATAGGCTGACTATGAAGAAGTGATTCTAGAGCTGTGAAATCTTTCATGCATTAATTTCAACTCTTCTTATTAATAAAAGCATCGTTTCTTTCCAGGTATGAGGGTGGGCTGAAAAGTTCATAGGCTGACTATGAAGGAGTGATGCTAGACTTGTGAATTCTTGCATGCACTCATTTCAACTCTTCTTATTAACTGCATTGTTTCTTTCCAAGTACGAGGGTGGACTGAAAAGTTCTTAGGCTGACTATGAAGAAGTGATGCTAGAACTGTGAAATCTTACATGCATTCATTTCAAATCTTCTTATCAATAACTGCATTGTTACTCACCACGTACAAGAGTGGGCTGAAATGTTCATAGGCTGAATATGAAGGAATGATGTTAGACCTGTGAAATGTTATATGCATGTATTTCAATTCTTCTTCTTAATAACTGCATTGTTTCTTTCCTGCTACGATTGTGGGCTGAAAAGCTTCATAGGTTGAATATAAAGGAAGGATGCTAGTGCTGTGAAATCTTGTATTCATTCATTTCAACTCTTGTTGTTAATAACTGCATTGTTTCTGTCCAGGTACGAGGGTGGGCTGAAAAATTCATAGGTTGACTATGAAGGGATGATGCTAGAACTGTGAAATCTTACTTGCGTTATTTTCAACTCTTCTTATAAATGTTTAACGAATCATTTAGCAACATGAAACGATAATTACTGGTAGAATAGGATCTTTATTTCAATTATTTTTTTGTAAAAAAATATTGACGAAAAATTATACGCAGTAAGCTGGGTTCAGTTTCTAGCCATGTCTCTTCCGTTCACTAATACCCTTGGAAAAGGCAGGAATCCATATCTTACCACTGGTTATGTGGAAATTAGTATGGCGGACACAATACCCTCACCTTGGTGGAGTAACACTCTAGAATAACAACAAATTCAAAACCGTTGAGAAAGCAAAAAGGAAGCAGAAGGCATGTTTATTCAGAGCTATTACGGCAAAATGAAGCTGTGGAGAGCTATGTATGCCTAAGTCTTGCGCAGTGCTGACATTGAAAAATATAAAACGTCTCTTTGCGTAGTAACAACCCGGGAAATTTTGACTGACATCATCTTCCATAATTCTACCAATAAAACTTCTTAATAATATATTATCACCTGCATAAATATGATTCCATTTGGTAAATAAATATAAAATTTATGAGGTTATCATTTGTAATGCGTCTTTTGGAACACTCTGTATATATAAAATGAGCCCTCACTTTGTGACCAGATTAGATTCTATGCATTTATATTTCAAAGAGTGTAAATAAATCTAAATAATCTGTGTAGCTAAACAATATTTCATTGATTCATCCATTCATTTTTACGACTTATCAACCCTTATTTAAAACCAGAAAATATTTTTAGATTATAAGAATTGTTTAGTTAATAATGGTTCAGTGATACAAGTTTTAGTAACTTACCCATAGCTGGGGAGACTAGAGTTGGATACATACATTTCCCTAGGGGTATATGCGCGTAAGTGAATATAACGAACAGGAATTGGAACTCGGCTCTCCGATTAATAATTGCGATATATTATCCGTTACACCACCGCACGTCCAAGCTTCAAATATTCGATATTCCCAAGTGGTCACCCATCTCGGGTCTGACCCAGCTCGACGTTGCTTAACTTCGTGATCGTATGGGAACCGGTGCTTCAAAGGGATATGGCCGTAAGCCCTTTTTAAATATTATAATCTATGATCAGAACAAAAATAAAAGCGACAACGATATATTTTGTCATCTGTTAAATCCATACAGACTCTGTGTATATTTATTTGTACACTTCGACACTTTGTAATGATTAGCAAGTTTCTCTCACCATATCTGTTACTACTGAGTAGCAAGTTCGACCATCACCAGGCGCTCCATCCCTTTGGCCTCCTGACACATAAGTCCTCACTTAGTAAATAACAAGCCAAATAACTTAGCAAATGACTATATTTATATATCCATATTATTTTAAAGAGGAGGAAATAAAAGAAATATTGTTCTACAGAAGGATGATGGGAATACCATGAACCGAATATGCGAGCACCGACGATTTTTTTAGACACAATGGAAACAAAAAGAGCACTTATACTTGAAACCAGAAAGAAATAAGTGAAATTTCTAGGGCACATAATGAGGAAAGAGTGCTTGGAAAATTTGATACTCACAGGGCATATTGAAGGCAAGAGGGACATGGAAAAATAAAGCATAACCTACGTATAGAACTTGAGAAATGGATAATGGAGCTTGGCTTGGGGGAGATGGCCAAAATACAAAATTTATTAAGAGTTACACGGGAAAAGAAGTTGTGGAGGCCCATGAGCGCCAACGCATTGACGAAGAATAATTAAAACTTTATGAACTGATAAATACGCCTCCAAGTCAACTCATATTACGGGGTTGAAATTTAGTTGATATTTCAATGTATAAATATTCGTGCATGTTTGTTTAACACATCAAAATATAAAATTAGGTTAGTCTGTGTATATCTGGCCTGACCTTCAAATTTGTTTTCTTCTTCTTCTTCTTCTTCTTCTTCTTCTTCTTATTATTATTATTATTATTATTATTATTATTATTATTATTTGACTTCTCCTTTTCTTCTTTTTCTTCTTCATATTATTATTATAATTTGTCTTCTTCTTTTTCTCCTTCTTCTTCTTCTTCTTCTTCTTCTTCTTATTATTATTATTATTTTTCTTCCACTCTTCTTTTCTTATTATTTCTTCCATATTCTTCTTCTTTGTCTTCTTCGTCTTCTTATTTTTCTTCTTCTTCTTCTTATTATTATTATTATTATTATTATTATTATTATTATTCGTCGTCTTCTTCCTCTTCTTCTGGCATAATATTTATTTTATTTCTCTCTTCAAAATTGTCCTTTGTAGCTATTAGTATTTTTTGCTATCTTTCCTAAACTCTGCTCTGCTCGGCAGCAAGGCCTCTATTCGGCAGATTGGAGGTTTTGAGGAGCGTGGAACCCCCTCTTAATTGGTGCTGTTTCCAGATTCACCCTCATCCGGGGTGGTAGCACCTGTTATTATCTAAGCTATGGTGGTCAAATAACAAATCCTTCAACTAAAAACAATATACTATATAATTATAAAAAATACATTTTATAGTAAAAATACCAAGAACACTTTATATATATATATATATATATATATATATATATATATATATATATATATATATATAATTAACTGATTTAAAATATGTTTTTTTTCGCTACAAATAATGACCATGTTTCAAAAATGGAAACTAAAAGCTTCGAATTTAATTTTGTAATTAAATTAAAAACATAAGTTCCATTTTATTGTCAAGCGAATTTTGGAGTAACTTATTTTTTAAAATTTACTTAGTTTTAAAGGCACAGAAAAATTCATAATTCACTGTTTCCAAGGATAGAGAGAGATCCAATCATTCAGACAAATATATAAAATGACCAATAATTCATGTTTTTATCAAAATGACGAACAATACATTTTGTCTGTAGTTGAAGGCTTAAATTGCGTTCAAAATATATTTAGTTGAAGGAATAAAATTTTGTTTAAAATATTTAGATTTCGGTATTAAATAACCCAGCTGTAGATTTGCAGTTAAATAAAACCAACCATACAACAACCTTGTTCTGCTAAACAATTTACATAATCTCATTAGATATGTTATATACGCTGTTGTCCTATGCCTCACTTGTCTTCAATATATCCTGCAATGATGAAATTCTCCTAGCTGTTTTTCTTCGTTAAGCGCCTTACAAATTCCAATTGTCTCTTTCTGCTGCTAAGTACAAGTGTCACTTTATTTCCAGTTTCTCTAAAACCTCCTCTTTACTCACGTGTGTAGTCCATGAATTTTCAGTGTCCCTCTGTAGAACCACATTTCTCTTGCCTCAAGTTTCTTCCTCATCTGTGAGGAGGTTGTCCAACATTCATTGTAGAAGGGCTGATATTCCATAACAGTTTAAGATTCTTGTCTTTGTTTCGAACGAAACTTTCCTGTTTCTTAATATTGTCGCAACCACAATCATATAAATTCATCACCGGGGCTATTAACGAACGACCGCCGCCATGTTATCCAAGCCGTTAATAAATATTTTGTGCATGGATACCCAAATTCGTTATTGGCTTTTCTTGGCTATTTCGAGATGTGCTCTCTTGTTAAGAGCAAATTGGCTCCTCTATTTCTCATCCCTTCGTCTAGATTGGCTATTCTAATCTATCTATCTTTACGTTGCCATTTATAACTTCGTCCTGACATTTCAATGCGACACTTTGCCAAAGATCTGAATAGAAAACCACTTCCGGAAGAGCACCATTTTAAGTAGGGTTATCATCCAAAGAAAACGATCTTCCTAAAACAAACAATGAAAACATCTGTGATATTTGTTTTCCTTTTTGATTTTCCTTTTTGACAAGTTTATTTTCTTTGTTGTTCCGCTCTGTGTGTTGTTAATCTGTCGAAGTTATTATCTTCTTGGATGTCAGATTGTCCTTCTGTTCTCTGTTCATTTTCTTCTTCTTTTATATTGTCCCGGAAGACACTACACAGCTCATGTTCAAATTTTCCCCGGACGAGAGAAATGAACCGTCCAAAAATTAAAGAAGAACCGCACCCCCCCGCTCAAAAAAAAAAAAAAAAAAAAAAACGAAGGACACTTATTGGTTTTAAGCAAACATATATGATTATATAGTATATATGATTGATTGGTTCGTTTTCAACGGCTTATGAACAATTTGCAGGTTATTTAAAGCCAGAAAATATTTTAAAAATGTTATTACTATTATTTTATTTTTGAGATAATAAATTAGTGATATTAATTACCCCATAACTGGTGTGGGGAGAACATTATACCTAATCAGAATTTGATAAACAAACAAGAAATTATAATGAGGATATAAAGTGGGGGATCAATTTTATATAACATTCAATATATAAACTGATCTCTCACTTTATGACCACATCTATTTTTATACATTGATATTCCGAAGAATGTAAATAAATCTAAAAGGCATGCCTGTGTATCTAATCAGTATTTCATTGATTTATTCATTCATTTTTTACGACTTATCAACCCTTTGCTAGTTATTTAAAACCAGGAAATATTTTTTGAGATAATAATGGTTTAGAGATACAAGTCTTCTAGTTAACGTATAGCTGGGAGGAGACGAGGTGGATTCATGTCTAATCAGAATTTGCTGAACAAATAAGTAACTTTAATATGGATATAAAGTGGGGGATCCGTTTTTTGTTTTTTTTTACAATCTACAGAGTGTTCCAAAAGTAACACGCGGCAATTGTAGAAAACATACATTTGCTTAGTAACAACCAGGTAAATATTGATTGACATCATCTTCCATAATTCGACCAATAAAATTTCTTAATAATATATTATCACCTGCATAAATATGATTCCATTTGGTAAATAAATATAAAATTTATAAGGTTATCATTTGTAATGCGTCTTTTGGAACACTCTGTATATATAAAATGAGCCCTCACTTTGTGACCAGATTAGATTCTATGCATTTATATTTCAAAGAGTGTAAATAAATCTAAATAATCTGTGTAGCTAAACAATATTTCATTGATTTATCCATTCATTTTTTACGACTTATCAACCCTTATTTAAAACCAGAAAATATTTTTAGATTATAAGAATTGTTTAGATAATAATGGTTCAGTGATACAAGTTTTAGTAAATTAGCCATAGCTGGGGAGACTAGAGTTGTATACATACATTTCCCCAGGGGTATATGCGCGTAAGTGAATATAACGAACAGGAATTGGAACTCGGCTCTCCGATTAATAATTCCGTTACACCACCGCACATCCAATCTTCAAATATTCGATATTCCAAAGCGATCACCCATCTAGGGCCTGATCCGGCTCGATGTTGCTTAACTTCGGGATCGTACGGGAACCGGTGCTTCAAAGGGATATGGCCGTAAGCCCTTGCAGATATTAAAAATTAATATATTGGCCGAGTGGTTAGAACGTTCGCTTTCTGACTATGTGATCCGGGTTCGAATCTCACCACGGTTGATTTACCACAAAGGAGGGTTAACCCCAGCGTGCAGCACATTTGGAAAGTGCCTGAAAAAACATACCACGGGTTGACCCAAACCTTGTGAGTGAAATTGGGTAGACCGAAACCTTGGGGGTCGTCGATAGCTGTACTAGCACGGAATCTCAAGTCATTGTGACCGAGAGTGTATGTGCGCTTGCGTTGTTCAGATTGTTGATCATGCTAGATAGCACGCTATCTCCCAGAAACTGTAACTGTGGTCAGCAACCACACACACACACACACACATATATATATAGATAGACAAGAAAAATTCAAGGAAAAACCTTACGTTTGAATTTTCCAGCTATGAACTTAAATTTATTTCGCTGTTGGTTTGTAGCTGGAAAATTCAAATGTAAGTTTTTTCTTTGAAATTTTTCTTAATTATATTGCTCTGAAAGTTTTTACCTGGATATTCATTTCTTAAGAACTCCTTGAAATTATTCACATAACCAAAGGATTGTACACACACACACACACACACACACACACACATATATATATATATATATATATATATATATATATATAAATATATATGAAGAAAAATATACTGAAAAACAAACAAAAATCCTAATATACAAATATACTGTTTTAATGTTAATATAATGTCAACGTCAGACGTTTCGGTCTAGTCGATCATCTTCAGGACATATTCATAAAACATAATTAACATTAGACTATATTCAATTCAACATGAAAAGACGATGGACATAAGAGTAAGACTAATCAAAACAGACAACTGAAATTTTTCAAGATCAGCGTTCCGTTTCAATATGATCACGTCGGCGTCACGTCGGCGATGTTGTGAAAACGTATTCCTAAAATAGAGTATTTTGAATGAAAAATGAAAAGAATTTTATTTTAATTTAAAATTTATATGTACGTTTGTCGAGCATTAATCTTCCTAGAAAAGGGGAAATATTAAAGAAGTCAGGTCTACTGTTCACCGTGCCTGAGATAGATACTAGACCGAAACGTCTGACGTTGACATTATATTAACATTAAAACAGCATAATTGCATATTAGGATTTTTGTTTGTTTTTTCCGTATATTTTTCTTCATGCTGTCGGATCTATATCCATATATTTGCTTATATATATATATATATATATATATATATATATATATATATATATATATATATATATATATATATATATATATATATACTATGGATATCAATAATGTTAATAAATACAAATAAATATTCAATTTTCTTGTTTCTAATCTGAGTTTCAAAGAATTAGTTTCATCCTCTCTTGAGGAAATTTTATTAAAAAATTAAAATATGTCTTTTGAAGAATGGATGTAATTCCTCCTTTGCGTTCCCTTACAATGGTTTGAACCCTGACGGAGAGCCCATTGAAGACTCGAATGCACAAACCGGTAGACATAATTCACAATGTTAAAACAAAAGAAATAAAAATACATGAAAATTCAAAACATTCATAAAAATGTATGCAACCGAATAAACATAATATTCTTTCTTGTCAATGCACTTAATCCACTAGTAATATTAATACCGTAGATCGAACAATTTTTGTAAAGCTTGAAAGACTATGTCTGCTGACATATGATCCGCTGTCTTATGCATGTTCTTCTATGTGCCGTATTCCGTAGGCGTTCATGGCTCTCCACAACTTCTTACTCAACAATAAAGACAAACTGATTTATAAGAGCAAGCCGCTCAATTTACAGTATGTTTCTAGGCAGTTTTGGCAGGATTCGCCATTATAATCTACACAGCGATCATTTTATTTCTCAATAAACGCGTAAGAAGATACACCGTGAAGGAAATTCGCGCATGCGTACTCACCAATACTCATTGGCTCTATTTGTCAGCTTATTTAACGCTTCATGAAATACAGAAAGGGAAAACAATTAACTTATTCCACTTCGATGACAAAATATCCTTGTGTTCTCGCCTCTTCTTGGTAAAGATCACCTCTTATATTGAACGACGTCCTGTCAGTAAAAGAAAAAAAAGATGGAGGGTTGTGATATTGAGGATTGAGGGAAAAGGTGGAGGGGAAGTGAGTAGATTGTAAAGAGAGTGGGAGACGAGAAAAAGTCAGAGAAAAAAAGGCCAAAGAAATCAGCGATTAAAAAAGGAATAGAAGAAGAAGAAATCCGAACTCATAGAAAAGAAAGAAAATAAAGAATATTATGAGAGAAGAAGAAGAAAAAGAAGAAGCAGAAGAAGAAGAAGAAGGAAAACGAAAAGAAGAAGAAGAAGAAAAAAGAAGGAAGAAGAAGAAGAAGAAGAAGAAGGAAAGGATGAAGACATCCGAACACATGAAAGAGAAAGAAAATAAAGAATATTATGAAATAAGAAGAAGAAGAAGAAGAAGAAGAAGAAAGGAAGAAGAAAATGAAGAAAATGAAGAAAATAGCGAAGATTATTAAAAAGAAAAATAGTAGAAGAAATCGGAAATTATCGAAGGGAAAAAAAGAAAAAGAATATCACGAAAGATAAACAAGAATGAATGAAAGAAAAGCTCATAAGAAACGAAAAAAGAAACTAAAAATTATAAAGAAGAAGAAAATCCCGAACATTTGGCAGAGCAAGATGAAAAATAATTTGAAGAAAAAGAAGGAAAAGAAGAAACCGAAGACATTATGACGGATGACGAAGTATTAAAAGAAGAAAAAATCCAAAAGAAGAATATGAAAGAAAAATTGGAAGAGGAATAAGAAGGAAATAATAATAATAATAATAATAATAATAATAATCATTAAGGATGGAACTAACCCGAAATGCAGGATCTGCGGAAAATATGATGAAACTGTCGACAATATTATCTCAGGATATATGTAACTGGCAAAAAATGATTATACCCACAGACATAAGAATGTAGCGGCATATGTGCAGAGGAAGATATGCAAGAAGCACAAAATCGAAACCACTGAGAGATGATATGAAAAACAATCAAACACAGTTACCCAAATAAACCTCTGAGAAATGCCAATTCAAACTGTCAAGAAAATAAAAGCCAAACAGACCTGACATTATCATAAAAGACAAAAAAAATAAAATAATCAGAAAGTGTATGCTTATTGACATAGCAGTACCATCTGAGAGAAACACCGCCATGTAAATTATTGAGAAATTGTCAAAATAGAAGGACCTGGCGATCGAGATTAACAGCATGTGGGGAATGATGAGTGCCTTGTGAAAAAGGAATGGACAATTTTACTAACAGTATCCCAGGTAACATCAATATACAAGTTGCCCAGAAGACTAGGTACATCACATATACTCAGGAAAATGCGGTCAATTAAATGATAATTCTCCTGTAGGGCCAAAGGATATAAAGCAGAAAACAACATACTCAAATAATAATAATAATAATAATAATAATAATAATAATAATAAGAAGAAGAAGAAGAAGAAGAAGAAGAAGAAGAAGGGAAACTGCAAGAAAAAGAAGAACAAATTTGACCCGGTTTTAGATATAGAACTACCCTAACACTTTTATAGGGTTTTACATTACATTCAAAGCTAATCGTGATCAAAGACTACAGAAACAGAATGTGCTTTTTTTATTGACACGGCAGTTCCTGCAGACTGTAAAGTATCATTGAAGATCTTATAAAAAAAACTATCAAAATACAAGGATATTGAAGTGAAAATCTAAAAAATGTCGCACTTGAGGACATCAATAATTCTACTTGTGGTTAGAGCCTACGGATTGATTGGAAAATGTTTCAATATATTCACTAAAGAGATTCCTAGTAATCCATGCATGAAGAAATACAAAAAGTTGTATTCACAAGTACAGCTCACACATTACAAAGAGCTTAATCTATGTAAAATGTGTGTGATCTGCACTGGAAAATATGCAAAATTTACGGGAAGGAAACTGAAAAAAAAAAATTGTATGAACACCATCCAGACCCGGTTACAGAGATGAGAGCTATAACAATTGTATGAGACTTTGTAATACAAACAGACAGAACAAGCTTAGCTAATCGGCCAGACATCGTGATCAAAGATCGCAAGAATAGAAATGTGCTTTCTTATTGACATGGCTCTCCATGCAGATCGTAATATTTCTTTGAAGATCTTCAGAAAACTATCAATATAGTGAATATTTCGGAGACAGTAGGAAAGCGTAGTTCAGGTTAGCAGTGGATATCGCAGCAATGTAGCAGAGCGTAGTACTTCCTTCTGTCATCTTCGCCTGACAAGTTGGCACTGGTCATTCCGGTAGGATAAACAAAGATGGCCGCCTTTATACACGACGGATACAATGCTGCGGCTTCTGATTGGTTAACTATTGGGTGGACTATAAAGGGAGTTAAGTCATTTTAACTTGCTCACTAGTTATATATATATATACACACAAAACTGTAATTCCAGTTGTAGTTGGAACACTCGGATTGACTAGAAAATGATCCGATAGACTCATTGAAGGGATTACAATTAAGGAATTTCAAGATTTAATTTTGTTGTATTCGTAGAACACCCTCCCCCGGTCGTCCAAGACTTCCAACATCGCGTCTGATCGATGAAGATCGCTTTGATCTCATACCTGCCATATCCCAAGTTGTGATTTACGTTTGATCATAAGGATATCCAAGATCGAATCGTAGCAGGTATCTTCGTGTTGGACTGCAGGGCGAAAACGTACAGAAAAAAATAACACTCGAATAAATTGAACAAAAAGTTTTTTTTATAAGTTCTTAGTAAAATACTTGGTTTATATCCATGCAATTAATTATCAGCCGAACCCGCGTCTTAATCGGAAATGATATTATTGTTGATTTGGTAAAGTTTGGGTTGCTGTTTTGGTAAAGTTCGGCACAAGGCTGAAGTCGAAGGATTCTCTTCGGCAGGCAATCACGTGGGGTGCATCGCGAACGGTGGCTGGGATGAACTTTCTGCCGTCTGACGAATGCGCTTTGCGCATTCGTATTTATTGACATTCGCTCAAACTGGCGCGAGGCACGGCCGGTAAATCCCCTTTGCTGTTAGCTTAATTCATAATTCCGAGGAATTCCCTTCTTCCACTCTCTCATATTAATACCTCTCACTAAACCTACTCAGTGGGCATGTGTGGCTTATCCACCCCCTCCTGAGATTTCAACTCAAATTTCGACGAGGAGAAATCAACTCCAAATTCGTTGCTTACGAAAATGAATTTTTCGCTTTACAGCTTGCATTTTCAGATGCGTAGAACAGGTGTCGATCATAATTGTCCTCTAAGTCTTGGTCATTTTCCATTATTCAAAACCTCGACACACCAATTCCAGGTGTCGTCTATATGTGAATTAAATCGTCAGTCTTTTCCCACGGATTTTAGGTATTAACCATTCTTGTTCTAAAGTCTTCAGTATATCGTTCCTTCGATCTATAAGAAAACTTTCGTACGTTTTACCGCGGTAACAACCAATAGTATCACATTGTTACTTCTAACACTTTACTCATTTAAAAAAATAATTTGGAATTGACATATGAAATAATCATAAATCCATTATTTAGTAGTTTGAAGCTTTCTAATATAACCCTTTTCACTGCTTGTGGTCCATTTCGACAGACTAGCTGAAGGGTATCTAGAGGTCATCCCTGAAAACTAGAAACGTCCTGAAATTTGTATTATTTGTCTTAGACTTTTCGCTTCAAACAAGACAAAAAAGCCACTAAGACGCAAATGGTTAGTGAGTGTATATGATAAAAACTACTATTAAGGATAGAGGACAACAAACGAACGAGAATTGAGAAGACGGAAAGAAAGATTGACATTGCTTTTAAATTTTTGAACATCAGAGTTAAGTGGGAAGTAAGAAGCTGGGAGAAAACACATCTTAGACTTTTTACCCCAAGCAAGACAATAAAATCACTAAGACGCAAGGTGTTACTGAATGTTGGAGAATATGCGAAATATATTAAGGAGAAAGAAAAATAAAGTGATTAATTCCTTTCTAATAAATTTTGATTTTCTAAAATTTAAATATAATGTCAATAATCATTTTCGATCTCCTTAATTTTTCTGTTGCTTTATTGCCTTCT
The DNA here is from genome assembly GCA_903632075.3 of Acanthosepion pharaonis. Lineage (NCBI taxonomy): Eukaryota > Metazoa > Mollusca > Cephalopoda > Sepiida > Sepiidae > Acanthosepion > Acanthosepion pharaonis. Next base: position 3,329,867 of record CAHIKZ030004391.1, on the reverse strand, counting down.
GTTCTTAATAATGATTTGGCAACATCAGACCTTCATGCCCGCCAAAAAAGTATGTTTTTTGACACCGCTATTATTTTAACTACCTTCACTCCTCAGCAATGTTTATTCTTTTATAAAACAATGATTAATATTGTAATAGACTTATATTTAGAACATTCTAAAATGAATGCAATTAAAACTAATGCAATACAATATTTATCGTTCATCAATTTACAAATATATAAATATGAAAACAATTTCCATTCATAAATTTATAAACATTTACTGAATTATTAAAATATCTGTACAAACTGTAAAGAAATCCTTATTTACCATTTTGTAAAGTTCCAATCAATTGACAATTAGACAATGTTTTGCCTATAAACAATAAAATAATAAAGTAAACGATTTAATAAATAAATATTCTTATTATTATTATTTTTGTTGTCAATTCTCAAGAACAAAAATAATGTATAAATTCACTTTCATATGTTTAGGTTTGATTACAATTCTAATCATCGCTTTTTAAAACAATAAACATTAGCGCGGAGTGAATGTCGTTAAAATATCTAACGCAAAACGGGCGGTCCAAGTTTATCCTTGACAGCTTCAATCGTCGGGTGGGACCTAAAAGCAGAAGAACAGACAAACTCCTCCAGGACACTCTGTTGGCATTGGCTCTCAGGAGTTCCGATACTGTCATGAATGTCCACTTCTGACCAAATCTTGCGTTGCGACCGCCTTCAACTGTGCGTTGCATAAGTGTCTTGTATAATCGTCTTGCAGAGTCTGTTATGCCGTATGACATGGACAAACCATAACATCTTCCTACAGTTAATAGTGGCGATTCCTGCAGGCCCACGGGACTTTTGGTTTGGTTTGTTTTGTTTTACGGCATATCAACACCTCAATGGGTCATTTAATGTTGACAACTTTTTTTTTTTCCTGTTAATATTTTTGTTTTGTCAAAAATCTATTTTTGTTAATATTTTTTCCTCAAAAATATATAGCTGGTAATATTATTTTTTCAAAAACGTATTGTTGGTAATAGTTTTTTCTTCAAAAACGTATTGCTGGTAATATTTTATAATGCTTTTTAACTCAGTTTCGGGGTTAACTATTTGCCCATAGCTGGGACCCTAACAGGTGCTACCACCCTAGGTCATGGTGGACCTGGGAACACCAGCAATTAAGAGGTGGTTCCACATTCCTCAAAACCTCCTGATCAGAGGATTTGCTTTTGGATATAGTTTATCGTCTTACCCAGGACGCGGATGCAGTTTATCGTCATACCCAGGACACGGGACTTTTGTCCTTGCTACTTTTGACATAGTCATTTTATATACTCCTAGAAGGAGATGCGTAGGAGCTTTGTCAACCATTTATTCCCGAAAGCCTGGATTCTTTTTCCTTTCTCGACCAGGCGTGTCCACATCTCACATCCCTAGAGAAAGATGGATACCACCAGCGATTTGTTGAGATTATATCTATGTAATTCATTATAAATTGTTGATCCGACACTTCTTTCTTTCTTTCTTTTTATGTGCCATCTCCTTTCAGGACGTAGGCGATCATGGCTCTCCACCACCCTCTATCCCTTGCCAGCTCTCAGCAAGCACCTTCCCTCTGCTTCCTCCCCCAGACCACGTTCTGTCATTGACCTGCTCAAGCCCGTCAGGTATGACACGCGCTGCTTTCTCTTATCTTTCCTTCCCTCTATTCGACCCGGGAGTATCAGATTCTCCAGGCCCTCCTTCCTCATCATGTGTCTCAGAAACTTCAGCTGCCTCTTTCTGATGTTAAGTATAAGCCTTCTCCTTGTTAGTAACCTATCTAAGACCCCATCGTTGCTCATATGTTCGGTCCATGTTATCCGTAGCATCCTTCTGTAGAACCACATCTCTATCGCCTCAAGTCTCTTCTTTATATTTGAGGAAATCGTCCAACATTCGCTGTCATAAAGAAGGACAGATGTCACGTAACAGCTCAGTATTCTTTTCTTTGTTACCAAAGAAATCCTACGTATCTAAATTATACAATGTATTACGTTGGTGCAAAAATAATGACGTAATAATGTCGTTTTTTGACGTATTTTTTAACGTAAAAAACGACATTCTTACGTCATTATTTTTGCACCAACCTAATACATATTTACAATCTGGTATGATATGAAAAAAATTAAAAATAATTATTGTTTGGAATTGGATAAAGTGATTAGAAATAATCAACCCCAGCCGCTAAACATATTATCTTCTTTTAACCGTATTTTAGTATTTTTAGTTGATCATGGCTCTCCACAACTTCCTATCCATTGCAACTCCAATAAATGTTATCTCGCTTATATCCTTTCTAATATATTTTGTGTCATCCATTTATACAAATCTGTTATATATATTATTAATTGTTTTTTCATCATTTTCAGTAGGTCTTGTGAATATAAGTTTTCTTATCCTTATTTCCTGATTATATATCCCAGAAATTTCATCCGTTTCTCATTCTAAGTATAAATGTCATTTTGCTTTGAATGCTCCCTTTGATAGCCAGTTCTTTTCTTTAGAACCATGTCCTTGTTACTTAAAGTCAGCTCTTGATCTATGAGAATATTACGCAACATTTTCTACTAAATCAATGAATTACGTAGCAGTTCAACACATTTTTGTTTCAAACGAAATTTTCAGGCTAAACTTAGTAAATAAAATAAATCTATTTCCAAACTATAATTTTTTGTGCATCTGACGAATTACATTACAGCTAATTTTATTTTTCACTTTCTAGAAACAAAATGGAGTGAAATAATAAAAAAAAACAACCATCGCTTTCCAAAATTAAACTAAAAAAAAAAAAGAAAATGGCGTGAAAAACGCCTTCCAAACCAGACGACCCGCCATATTGGATCACTTCATCATTAATCATTTCGTCTATCTGCTTGGTTGTCTGAAATTCCGTTAAAGTGATTGAAGAGGAAATCAAATAGCTTTCATTACATCCTGCTTGTTAAGGAATCATTAGCAAAAAGCTGATCGCTTTATCTTAATACAATAAATGCCCGACGCATGCCACCTAACAACACTGCTTTACCGACGCTAAAGTTATTTTATTTTTTGTTCGCCTCAATTGTAATTTTGTTTTAAATTGTTTTTCCTGGGTCGCATCATCTAATTTATTTTGTTTTACTTTTTTTTACATTGTTGTACGAATTGGCAACATTGATTTTTTTTTTGTTTATTCTTTAAAAGTCTGTTCTCTTTGTAGCGATTGTAAGCAAAATTTTTAAGTTCGTTTTTATTCATGTGTTATTTTTTTTTCTGTGCCACTAATCTAAGATATATCCCGTGTAAAGAAAGTGCCTGATTATTTTTCAAATGTTTATTTGTGTGTTTGTTTAGAGCAGCGTTTGTTTGTAGAGACGATGAGGGAGGTGATGACGGTTGCAAGGATAAGCTATAATTATTTCTGATGTTATTCTTCAACTGTATGCTACCATACCAGGTCATTAACAGACACCGCGGTTAAGACAGGCTAACCACACACATACGCACAACCGCACGCGCACACACAGAGACACTCAGATATATATATATATATATATATATATATATATATATATATATATATATATATATATATATATAGGTATCTCCACGAAATTGCAAAAAATAGAGCATAGTCTGATGAAAAAAGACGCCAAAATTTATGAAAACAAAATTTTATCGTCAAAATGCTTATGTTTTTATGAATTATTTTTCAAAATTTTTCCATCTTTTTAGAATATTCTAAATTTTGATTTAAAAAACCTTGTTTATCTTTTTTGCAATAAGGAATACTAAATAACATAGATAATTTTTAGCGCGTTTTTTTGGTATTATACCTATTAATTTGGAAAATCTTGCAAAAATAAAAATAATTGTCAGATGTTAATGAAACTTTCAGAAAATATTCACAGATGATCGAAATTATTATGAATATGTTTTTTTTTATTAAAGTCATGGCAGAAATATTATTTTTTATATTTATTAACACCCCCATATCTAATTTTATGAAAAACTCAAAAAAATCCATACCATCGGTTTTTAGTGATTACAGTATTTAAAGCACAAGGCTTTGAAGAATGTAAATCATGTTTTGTTTTTTTTTTTTTAGTTAACCCATTACCTGAAAATCAGCTCTGAATTGTAACATACAAAACTCAATAAAAACAAATATACTATTTAATCTCAAACGCTTTTATTTGTTTTTATTTGTTCGTATGAATATGGACAATATTTTCTGAAAGCAAAAAATTTTTTCAATGAAAATTGAATTTTTAATACAATTATTTCTCATTTCTTTAATTTTAAAGCGAAATTTTAAAACTTTTCATTAAATTTTTAAAAATTATAAAATAAATAACAGTACCATCCACCTTTTGTACTTCTCTTTCTTAGCTCGTCATTGTCTAGGGATTTGAAAATTGTATAATTTGGACCAATCCGATGATACCCACTAATGAAGAAATGTAATTATGTTTTGATAAAAAGCGCTTAAATGGTTTGTCATTAAAAAGTACGGAAGGTCACAAGCTATAAAACGTCACGTGGCTTGAGTGTAAGTGTAGATTTCATTATTTATAGTATTTATTATCTTTAGAGATAGTATCAACAAAGTTATGTTTTAAGTTCCAGTAATAATAAAATAACAAAATAAAGGAAATTGGAATGCTATTTTTTTTGTTTTTTATTATCTACTAATTACGGGGTAGTACATAAGCTGATTCACGTAAAAAAAAAACAAAAAAAAAACGTTACGTCACGTATGACCATCCGTATGATAACGCGAATCTCACGTTAGCTGTCGATATGTGATGACAGGCATCACTCAGCATGTTCGGTAATGGATACACACTGCTGATTAGTCCGAAAACAGGACGAAATGGCCGTCCAGTGAATTCTATTGAGAATTTTTCTAGTCTCAATGAATTACTTAATTATTATATATGTTATCATTTTAAACCTTGGATAATCATGTTTGAGTAGACGTCCCGTTTATTTATTAAACAGTATATTTGTTTATTTTCATCTACCGGCCTAAATATTCGAGAAAACTTATTAAAGTAAAAAATTCGCTCTCTAGCAGGAATCTGCGACCCTCGTGTTGAGAGGGATCTACCATTAAATTCGATGCGCTTGGACCAACTGAGCCACAAATATCGGATCAGTCAAGCTAAGTCGAAATTGTACCTTTAAACGAAAACTTCTCTCGTCACAGATCTCCGAAATTTTTCATTTTTTTTTTATCCCTTTAAACATTGTTTTTAATGGATACACGTATTTGAATAGACGCTCCGTTTATTTATGAACCATTATGTTTATATATTTTCGTCTATTGGCTTGAATGTTCAAGAAATGTTGTTAAAAAAACATTTCCGCTCCACTTTGTTTCTCTCTCTCTCTCTCTCTCTCTCTCTCTCTCTCTGTATATATATATATATATATATATATATATATATATCCTAAAAAGCCAGGAATTACCTACCTAGGTTTCAGCTAAATGGATCTTCAGGGTAAACTGGCTGAAGAGTTTGATTTGTAATTTCATGATAAATTGACCTCGACTCCTAGTGGGTGGGGAATAAAATATACACATACAATATAGGTATACATACATTGACTTGGTGTAATGGTTAACAAGCTTGTCTCGCTAAAATAGGAGGTTCGATCTTCACCAGACGCCTGATAATTTCATCCTTTAGCCACATCTAAGCTATGCTTAGATAATCACCATATTCATATGTTCCTTTCCATATCCTCTACAGAACAGTTTACCCTGATGAGACGTTTAGGTGAAACCAGGGTAGGTATTTCCTGGCTCTTTAGGAGGTTTTATTTTCTGCGCTTTACTTAGTCTATTGTGTACTTTACTTTTTATCTTAGTTACTCGATTGTTTTTTTTTTTCTTTGAACTGGAAATTAAGGCACTGGATGATTTTTATCGCACTGCTCGGATATTTCTAGTTCTTTCTTTTTTTTCCCCCCAGATACCAATTTGTTTCTATATATTTGTTTCTGCGAATCACGTCATCAATTTTAATTTCATTTTTCGTTTCATTTCATTTTTGGAAGTGCTATCTGATGATCCGACGTCCTTTAAAAGGGCTCCGGTGAAATAAATTATTACAATGGTACCTTAAAGTGGTCTGTTTTCCTTTTTTAACTATATATATATATATATATATATATATATATATATATATATATATATATATATATATATATATATATATATGTATATGTGTGTAAATGAATAAAAGATTGTCTTTTTACAGATATATATATTTTTTATATTTGAATTAACACACACGAAAGCAACGCACACACACACACACACACACACACACAACACACACACACACACACACATTGAGCTCTCAGAATTTCATGCTCCTTGGGATTACCCATACGGATTACCAAGTTCTTCATAACTTATATATATATATATATATATATATATATATATATATATATATATATATATATATATGTGTGTGTGTGTGTGTGTGTGTGTAAGTATGCATTTCTGTATGTATGTTTTATGAAATTTGTCGTTCTGAGGAAATACCCTTTATCCGTGACGAACGAATTTATATTTATATATATTTTAAGTATTTCATCCCAAGTAAGACGGTAGTGCCACTGGTTCATAGGTGGGGTTGGGGGTTACATGTAAAGTTGAGTGAAAAACTGTATATAGGGGGAAGCAGATAAACGGAAGGGAATTGCACAGGTGGGAAGTGAAAAAAAGAAGAAATGGTGGTGACATTTAACTACTTCTACGGTAAAATTGTAGCAACTAGATACTAGTCTAGTAGCACGCTTAAATTTATGCCGTCAGGGCACCATGGAAAAAAGCTCGACAGAACATTTGTCATGGAAATATTTGCAGAAAAGACAAAGGAAGGAACATCCCGTCTGTGAGTAAGTGTCTGGAGTCGTGATACAAAGTCAGATTCGATTACATTGGAGATTCTTCTTTGGATTTCGTCGAGATGAATAATATAAAATATAGTACATTGAGTGCCTGTGCTAATAAAATAGAGCTCCATTTATGATAACAGAGCTATAACTTATATTATTAATAGATATATATTTTCCCTCACCGGTAATATAACACTGGGTTTCATACAGAATGCAATCGTCAGTTGCTGAGTTAAAACAGACCACAGATTTCAATTAACACCTGGCTGTTAAGACCAGAGACCTAAGGTCAGAAATGGCATCATGATATTTTCCCTGAACATTTTTTAACCTAGGAGCACTCATTTTTTACACTGATAAAAGCCCTTCGTAAGGTGTGAGCTGTACTTGTGGGAACGATATTTTATACTTCTTAAAGGCATGGGCTATCAGGAATTCCTTCAATGAGTTTATCGGAAGCGTTTCCAATCAATCTTCTGGAATTATTGAGATGCCACACTTTTGAAATTGCCGCTTCAAGATCCTTGTATTGTGATAATTTTTTAAAGATCTTCAAAGATGCATTACAATCTGCAGGGTGTGCCATGTCAATAAAAAAAATAACACATTCTGTTTTGCGGTCTTTGATCCCTACGTCTAAGTGATTTTCTTTGATTGTTCTCTGTGTGTGTATAGTAAATTTTTTTGTTACGAGTTCTATGCCTGTAACCGCGTAATGTTCATCCCAGTATCTTGTAGTTTCCTTCCCGTAAATATTGCAGATTTTCCAATACAGATATTGGCCCATTCTATCATGCCGTGTTTTATATTCAGTTGGTGCTAATACCGCGCAAACTGATAAAAGATGGCGAATTGTTTCTGGATATTTATCACAGAATCTGCATTTCGGACTAACTCACTTTTACAGTATGTGTGCTTGGTAATTTCTAGTTAGCATTTGTCCTGCGCAACACGAATAAAACACCTCGATTACAGCTTTTAACCCTGTAATACATAACCACTCATGGGTACTTGGTTTGGCTACATCAGCTTGTTTCGTACGGGTAGAGTATTGACCACGAAGACGCTAATCTTGCTATCATTTCTGCATTTGGTACATTGTAATTGCTTTTACTTTTTTTTTTTTAGGTACTTAACCACTGCAGTAGGTGTATTAAGGTTTATTTGCCCTTCTTTACCCACTTAAAATCCACTTTTGAATTTATTGGATTCTTTTATTACAGAATAATATTTCTTATTTCTTCTTCTTCTTCTTTTTCTTCTTCTTCTTCTTCTTATTATTATTATTATTATTATTATTATTATTATCTACCCATTTAATATCGTTGGTGATTTGCGTCTTGAATTGTTCCAACATACAAAAAAATCCTTTTATTTCTACGATAAAAACAAAAAAAAAAGCATATTTCTTTCTTGTAATCTGTGACACATTATTCTCGTTTTGTTTTGTTTTGTTTTCAAACGGCAATTCATGTTGTCAATTATTTTATTCTGGAATAGTTACAATCGAAAGAGAAAGCTTAAAAAATCGTTTTTATTTTTCCCGACAATCCAGGACTATTTTTTAATCTTTTCATTCCAAGTTTGTATTTTTTTCGCTTTTATATTTGACAGTAACGTTTTGCTACACTATTTTTTATCGTTGTTTTTCAAAGTCGTCGATATGTGACTGATTTCCATCTATTAATTCATTTTCTTCTTCTTCTTCTTCTTCTTCTTCTTCTTCTTCTTCTTCTTCTTCTTCTTCTTCTTCTTCTTCTTCTTCTTCTCTCACATTCTCTCTCTTACTCTCCCCTCTTTATTTCTCTTTATTTCACTCTTTTCTCTCTCTTTACTCTCCCTGACTCTCTCTCTTTCTCGTTCTCAGACTCTCATTCTCTCTCTCCATATTTCTTTCTCTTTTTCTCTTTCTCACTTTATTTCTCTCTCACTCTTTCTCTCCCTCACTCTCTATCTTTCCCTCTCTCTATTTCTCTCACTCTCACCATTTCTCTCTCACCTCTCTATTTATCTCTCTTCGTTCATTTTGTTTTAGAATATTCCTTGGTCTACGCCAATCACCGTCATTTTTATCATGAGTTTGTTTCTTTCTATCTTTTAACTTTTTTCATTTTCCTTTTTATCGATTCCTTTGGTTTTTTTCTGCTCTCTTATCATTCATTTCCATGATTGCCTCCCCCTTATTACTACTCACCATTTCTTTATTCCTTTCTTTCTTTTCTTTTTTTTTCGTAATTTTTCCCAGTTTATCGTTTTTTTCTTTTTTTCAATTTACGCTTTCTTCCGGTTTTAGTTTTATTTATTTTATCTAATTATTTATTTATTTTATTTAGCTTCTTGCTTATTTTATTTTCGTTATTTCTTTCTCAATTTTCTTGTCCATCTTTCTTGCGTTCTTTCTTTCTTTCTTTCCTCTCTTGTCTTCTGCTATTTTCAGTCGTTCTTTCTTTCTTTCTTAGTCATCGTCTTCTTTCTTTCTTTCTTTCTTTCTTTCTTTCTTTCTTTCTTTCTTTCTTTCTTTCTTTTCCTCCTACATTCCGCTCCCTCTCGACCTTTCTTTCTTTCTTTCTTTCTTTCTTTCTTTCTTTCTTTCTTTCTTTCTTTCTTCACCCATTGTCTTTCGTTCGTTCTTTTATTCTTCCCTCTTTTTTATTTTCTTTCCTTCAATTTTATTCTCATTTTTCTTCTGTCTGTCTTTCAATCTCTATCTCTGCTTTCTTTCTTTCTTTCTTTCTTTCTTTCTTTCTTTCTTTCTTTCTTTCATTCATTCATTCTTTATTTTTCGGTGTTTACTTTAATTCTTATTTTTACTATATATTCTTTCTTTTCTTTCTTTTTTCTGTTTCTTTCTTTCTTTTCTTTTGCTATATTTCTTTCTTTCTTTCTATTTTTCTTTTATTATTTTCATTATATCTTTACTCTTTCTCTCGATTCTTCC